>VZRV01003204.1:73807-98049 GCA_013398115.1 Falcunculus frontatus
GGGACCGGGAAGCACAATTAGCTCAATTTTTTTGATTTTCAGGTTATGTCACAGGAGATAGAAGGGTGAACTCCTGTTAAAAAGCTTTGGGAAGCGTAAGTGGGGAGCAAGCTGTGTGTGGAGGTGTTGTTTTGTGGGCAGATCTTGTGAAAAGAGGCTGGAATTCCTGAGGTTAATGCAGGACTCAGTGTGCACAGGCAGGAAGAAAGCTGCTGCTCTTAAAGATTTCTATCAAATATCCAGTTTTGTTGGAGCTATCGGCTCCCTGGTGTAATTTGAAGGTGGGTCATGACTCTGCTCAGGGTTAAGATTTGAGGGAAGAGGATGTGAAGAAGACATTTTCTATTAGATTCCCCTTATCCACCACCGAGAGATAAGAGGTTATCGTAGGGAGCCACTGCCTTAAGTTGCATTTTGCTGTAGGTGCTGCCTCCGTCGCTGTAATTACAGCTTTGATTTCATGCCCTGATCACAGCTGGATGCTCTGGAATCAGGAAAGGATTCCTGGGGCCTAAGCCTTGTCACATCTTCCAGTGCATAATCTCAGGCTGAAATGAAGGCCAGGGCTTGGGTGGTGGTGCTGGGTATCCATTGCTGGATGCTCGTGGGCTCAGCACTTTGGAAATTGTCTTATCTCTGCTGATATCTCAGTTGTCTCTTCCGTTTATCTTCTGGATTTACCATTCACCCCATTGGTATAACTCTGGTCAGATCAGAGCAGCCACATGCATCAATTCATACCCTTGGGTGCAGCACAACCATGAGAATTCTGAAGGGATTGGATGAATCAAAGCCTATTTTCAGTATATTGATAAGGCTTTGGGCTCTACATTTTTGATGGCAAAGGTTTTAGAGCTCAAAGATTAAGGATCCCACACTACATATGGATCCTGAAAGCCTTCAGTGTTGGGGTTAAGTCCAAGCATGGATTTAGGGAAAAGTTCTGGTACAGGTAGGCAGATCTGGGCTGTGACCCCAAACAGGAAATACAAAGGTTCTGAAGCCCAGTTTGTCACTCTGCGCTCACAAACTCCTGAGGGTAGGAAGAGGATTAGTGGAGAGGTAATGATGCCCTAAAATTTGATCAGCATTAAGAGTAGATTAGGGAAAATGAAAGATTAAAGTTTATTGCGGCCTTCTGCAAGGGCTTTGGTGATAAGGAATGACCTGGTGGATATTAGAGATCAAAATATGGGGTTTTTCTACCACAGCCAAGCAGCTAAAATTCCCAGTGGAGGGTTATGGGACTGGCTGCTTTTGGTTTAGGAGAAAACTTTATCCCACATTTTATTTTATTGATAATTTAAGATCACAATTGATGTTTTGGAATCAAAATTGTGCAGTCAGTTGTGGAAAACCCCTCAGAGGCAGAAAAAAGACTCCTGCTGAGTACCATCAGAGCCTTACAGCCCTACTACAGCATGGCAGCCCAGGACACGATTATCCATATTCAGAAACACTTTTTTTTACTAGATGCTATTGGATCCTGAAAGTGAGGAAATGGGCTGTGACCTTCCTTTAATCCCTAATTCCACATCACGCCTGGTGCTAATTGATATTAGGGAAAGAGGCACTGGGGGTGAATTAGGATAATCTCATTATACATTTTTACATCTCCTGGGCTTTAAAGAAACATTAGAGATTCAAAGAGAATTTATTTAAAGACACAGTTTTCATTTAGCTCTAATGGCACATGATGAAACTGCTGGAAATGAACTTTTGGCTTCGATTATAATGTGGATAAACTTATTCCATAATTTCTTGGGCAGTGGATTACAGAAAGTTAAATGTAAGCATCAGTCAATGAAAGCAAGTCTTTTCCCACACTGGTGATCCACATTAAAATGCTCTTAAGAAGGCCTTGGCACTAATCACAATTCCCAAATGCATCACAAACAAGGGGAAATATCTGCAGGAAGGTCAAACACAAGTGACCTCATGTTCAGCATCCCAGGCTGAACCTCTTCCTAAATCTCAGTTCCAGGTGCTCTGATTTAGGGTTCTGATCCTGCTGTAAGGAAAGTGAAACTGTTCTCTCTTGACAGAACCCTGAGGGAGAATCCAGCAGGAGAGAGATTGTGTGGTCTTAAACTCCCAGCCCTGTTCCTGAGCACACTGCTAACTGCAACCTCTGTTCTATTCCACACAGACCACAAAAAGAACGTGCTGTTATTGTCCCTCTCCTTTATTCCTGTGGCCCTGTGGAACAGCCACTTTCAGATTTCCAACTCCTAACCTTAATTAAAATCATCACATTGGCTGTAACACGGAAAGGCACCATAAGGCTTCCCACCACTGCAAACCACCAGCTCTAATCAGCCTCTTCCTGTCTCTGGCAATGATACAAAATTGAATTGAGCAAAATTGAACAATTTCACTTCTTTAAGCTTATTTCCCAAAGGCTTCAGTCCAACATTCCCAGCATAAGCTCTCCATCTAAGTCAGGGGGTGGGAAGTATGAAATCAAGTAGAAAACTGAGCTCTTGGAGCTTTAATTTCCCAAACCCAGCTGTAACCTAATCTATGCTGTAACTGGAGAACAAGTGGAGAATATAAAGCCTCTGCAGAAACCAGCCCTCCTGCCTCCACGGCAACCTGGGCTCCTGAGGTTTCACTTTTCCAGCTAAACTGCCAGAAACCTTTCCCCGTTACTAAAGGGTAACAAAAAGGAATCACATTTTTGGGGGGCTCTGCTCACCTCCTCATTTTGCAGGCCTTGGAGGATGCAGCCATTGGCTCTTGGGTGTGTTTTGTTCACAAGCAACCTGGTTAAAGCTGATCCCAGGAATGTCCCAAGCAGAAGAAAACCTTCCTTGCGGCCTCCTTTTGGATGTGTGAGACATCCAAAATCAAAGGTGTGTCAGTCTGTTGAGCTGGAGGGAGCTGTTGAGGAGGATGTTTCGATTCCAATCTCATTGCTGAGGAATCACAGACTGTTCAGGTTGGAAGGGATCTCCTGACGTCCTCTTGTTCACCTCGGACAGGTTGCCCAAGACTATGTCTGGTCAGGCTGGAATATCCCATGGATGGAGACTACACAACCTTCCTGGGCAACCTGTTCCAAACCAGATTTAATTCATCTGAGGATGACATCAAATTAGTTCCTGTTCCATAAAACCTGCCATATTTAAAGGATATGTCACATTTACCACACTGCCACCAGCTATGTCATGACTTCCTATTTTCATGAAAGCAAAATCTATCCAGGATGGTTCCCCTCCCAGGAAGTAGATTTGTCTCAGAAACTTCCAAAGTGTTTTGGGGAGTGCCAGCCCTGTTTTCCCATGCTCCCCTAGGCTTTCACTAGTGGCTATTTCCAGCAATAAGGCAGATCCAATGACAAGGGCAAGTGCAGGTCCTGCACCTGGGGAAGAAATATCCCAGCACAGGCTGGGGACCAACTCTGTGGAGAAGCACCTGGGGGTCCTGGGAGACAATGAGCTGTCTCTGAGTCAGCAGAGTGTCCTGGGGGCCAAGGAGCCAATGGGATCCTGGGAAGAGCATTCCCAGCAGGTCAGGGAGGGATCCTGCCCCTCTGCCCAGCCCTGGGAGCACCTCTGGAGTGATCCTGCCCCTCTGCCCAGCCCTGGGAGCACCTCTGGAGTGATCCTGCCCCTCTGCCCAGCCCTGGGAGCACCTCTGGAGTGATCCTGCCCCTCTGCCCAGCCCTGGGGGCACCTCTGGAGTGCCGTGTCCAGCTCTGGCTCCTCAGCACAGCAGGGCCAGGGAGCTCCTGGAGCGGGGCCAGCGGAGGCTGCGGGGCTGAGGAAGGGCCTGGAGCATCTCCGTGCCCAGGAAAGGCCGAGGGAGCTGGGGCTCCTGACCCACTCTGAGATCCTGTGATTCTGAGATACTGAGCCAAGGAGATCTCTGCTCTAACCCAGAGGGTATATGGCAGTTCTTATATATTCCTAAATTTAGGAAAAAAATTTACAGCTGCTCTCCAGCTGAGTTGAAGAGATTGGGGGAAAAAGGGGGTTGACCCTGTGTAGGAAGAAAGAGTGAGATAAAGTCTAAGAATCAAAACTAACTCCCTCTAGAATAAGGTGATTATTCTTAGTGCTGGCAAATAGAGGCAACACTGCTACCACAATTTGCAATTAATTTCTACTCTAAACAGGTCATGTTTGGGGGGTTGTTTGGGTTTTTCTGGTTTGTTGTTGCAGAGAGTATTTTTGTGAGGAAGGGATGAATATCTGCAATGTCTTTGCATTCTGCCCAGGATGAGGATCACAATCTGCTCTCGAAGATTTCAAAAATAAAATGTTTTTACCTACTTCTTCCTCTCTGTCTGTACAGACACATCTTCAGCGTCTGCAGAGAAGGTTTATTTCTCTGTCTGATCCTGTGAACTGATGATCCTGAAGCACTTGCAGGATGCAGATAATGGGAACAGGGATATAAAGAAGTCACAAAGTCCTGCCTCCAGATGTTTGAGTGGTTTCCTCATAAAGGTGGCTATTCTTTTGAAACACTGCTTTCTTTTCTGCCTCTGCTTCTTTAATTTATCTTCCCTGCAGTGCTGCACCCTGAGGAATAACAGATAATCTCAAAACTCTCCAACACCCACCTTTAAATCTCCATTCAGCCTCGCGCTCGTAAAACCATGCACAACATTATTGTGGAATAACTGATCTTGGAATAAAGGATGGGGAGAGTAAATGAATTGGAAAGGTGTTTTAATGGGAAGCTTTTCCAAAATTATGTTTTAATTATTTGCAAATACACATTCTTGCATAGTCTTTTGCCACACAGGTGTGCACTAAATCTACCACCTCGTACCATTTTGTCAAGTGAGCTGGAGGTGTTTGTGTTTTGCACTAAATTAAAGATTCAGCAAGGCTACTCTGCATTAAAATGAGCACTGCCTATAGATTTTGTACAAAAACTCCAACTTCTTCAGTGTTTTCCATGAGTCCAGACTCCAAACTCTCCCCAAATCTGCCCATTTGAATTTATACGCTCACTCTGTCACTTCTTCTAGCCATTTGACCTCTCGTTGTCTCAAAATACAACCTGCAATTAGTTAACACGACCAAGGGTGCTGCAGGAGCACTTGGCTGAAATTACACATTTCTTTAAGTACATTTTGGCTTCAGGTTTACATTCTGTGTTGAAATCTTGCAAGTTACGTATTAAGAGACTTTTTTTTTGCATATATTGCTCTTTTCAGCAGCAGTGAGCCATTACTGTGGTGAACATTTGGTTTCTCATGGATTCTCTGATGCGTTCATGAATAGTTTGGGGACTGGAGATCCTCAGGTGTGTGGCAGAGCTGGGGAGCAGCCTGACCACACATACCTGGGGTCATTTTTGGGTTCTCAAAGACTCATCACTTTTACTGGCTGTCTGGAAACCCTACAGAGTTCTAGGGAAAAGAGTCTGAAATTCCTAAACTGTGTTCTGCTGCCCTTTGCAATTCATTGCACCTGAAACTCTTTAAGGTCAGTGTCTAAACTGATCACCAAGTATCCTTTCACTACTCATTATTTTGACCTTCTGGCTTAGGAAGAGCTGAAAGACACTGTTCACTCCTTTTTCCCAGTGCTACCCTGGAAATACATTTACATTGCAGACTATCAAAGCAATGCACCCAATCTTTTTATACTGTTTATTGCAGCCTAGTGAAAAATATTTGTCTATCCATGGTCCGAAATAAAAGAAGAAAATAAAAATGTTTTACAGAGGGGAAACAAAAAGGAATACAACACATTCAAATGAGAAACAGCTAAGGTGTATTTTATCTTTTCCCAAGTAATAACAAACAAGCTTTGTGTAATTTTTTAAAATGTGTCCTTTATAATCTCTTTTTATGTGATTCCAAGTGGAATTGAAAGCCTCGGGGAGTAGCTGCCCCAGTACTTTTAAAATGTATTATAGCACTTCTGCAGTATCATGAAGAGATAAAGGAACTTGCATTTAATTTCACATTTTTCAAATTATTTAGTGCAACTTAAATCAGACTTTAAATTGCAGACCCTTGTGACTACACAGAAAGTGTTGTCTGCAGAAGTGAGATAAAGGAATCAGATATCAGGATCCCTTCACTGATTGCCCCTATGCTCAAAGTGACTGAAATTTGGGGGTGAAAATTGTGTTTGACCACCCTCAAGGTAAAAGAGGGTTCTTATGTCCAGACTTCTTTTTTTAATTTCAATTTGTGCCCTTTACCTAGTGCCCTGTCATTGGATACCTCTGGCAGCATCTTCTTCACTGCCCCTCCCCATCAGATATTGATAATCATTGATAAGGTCCCCTGGAGCCTCCTCTTCTCCAAACTGAGCATTCCCAGATCTCTCAACCTTTCCTCATATGGGAACTGCTCCAGTAAATAGAACATCTTTCACATACTACATATAAATATTTTGTTACTGGCTTGGGTCAGTTTTTGTTGTGTTTTATTTTTAATTTTACTTTTTAATTTTCCTCTGCTTGAGCAATAATCTAAGCTTAGTTTCCCTCAAAAGGCTATTCATTTTATAAGACTAAATCAAGTATTTCCTGATCCAGTGTAGCAGTCAGTGTTAGTTACAGTTCAAAAGCCACAACCACTAAAACACCATAATTGATGAACTAGAAGAAATTTTAAATTACTTATGTTTATTCAGCATCCTCTGTGATATTCCTTACATGCATATTTAGAAAATGTATAAAAATCCCCCAAAGCTTCAATATGGAACTGAGTTAAAGTCTGTGTTTGGCTGGAGATGGCTAAAACGAGCTTAAAATGTCACCTGAATTACTCGGAAAAGTAAATTTCTGCACCCATTGAAAGTGATCTGAAAGAGAGTTTTCTTTCAGGTTGGTCCCTGAGCAGAGTGAAGTGTATTTAGTGGCCATGAAAATAACACAACTGCTGAGGGAAATGTGAGGATGAAAGGCAGAGAGCGAGAAAGAGCAGCACAAGGCACAGCCAGGGGCATAGCCTTCAAGGGGGAAAATTAAATTAGGCAACTCTGGCTGCCTTTTCCCAAAATTACTGAAGTGATAGATCAAGGCACTGATGCAGAGGCAAAGCTACAGGAGACAGAGGGATGGGAGGAACAAGGGAATTGTGCTTGAAAATGAAGTTTAAATAGTGTGGCTAGAGCTTATCCATGGGGCTGAAAGGCACGTGAAGACCTCAAAAAAAGCCCTGAAAGCACTCTTGGATCTAATCTTATCAAATAATGGGGTTTGGACCCATCTCTCTGAAACCACACTGATTAGGGGCTCTGCGTTTGTCCACAGGGTTTACTGAACTCCATTTATAATGACTTGAAATGACTCAAAAGATTAAAAAAGATTTCGCATTTTCAATGCATTTGACTTTTATTTGCTTTGTAAGATTTGAAGTGAAAAAGCACAGCTGGTGTATTACAATAAATAATTTTAAGGGTTTTTTTATTCTTATCGTTTTATCTTACTAATAATTTTAAGAATACATATCTGAATTATAAGTTTTATGTAGAAGTGAGTATTTTCTCCCAGTATCTGTTAGGAAAGACCAGGTTTTCAGGTGAGCACTTCACCAATTTAAAAGCTAAATTATATTTTAAATCAATAAATTGAAAGCAACCAATTAGTAAAGTACTTTTGTTTGTTATCAACAGCCTCACGTGCTAATTCATACTTACCCAGGGTAGGTTTATTTCAGCACTTTCTAAATAAATACCTGGGATATCTATGTATGAAGTAATATTTTAGCAGGTACAGCTTAGGAAATCACTGAAAACCACAGTGAAGACAAGAACTGATGAGAATGAAATCAAGTATCACTGTTGCATCATGTGGAGGTGGATTTATTGGATTAAATTACCTCTGTAATCCCTTTCAATACGTTTTCAAAGGTGGCACAGCTTCTTTGGGCCAAGTTAAATACGTGATTCTTAAGAAATCAAATGAATTTACAGAATATTTCTGGTGTTTTGGGCATGTAGATATTCAGGCCCTTTTTTTTTCTCTTCAAGGTCGAGCTGGGTCAGAACAGCAGTGTCCTTTTGAGAAGCCCATTTCAGAAACATGAATTGCTGCAAGAGAAGGAACCAGGGCACTGAACAGAGATTTCAGGAGTTCACTTTTCCTACAGCAGTTTCCCACTTCCCATTCAGAATAGGCAGAATATTCCAGGGATGAGGGAATATGCATCAAAAAGGAGGGAACATGCATACAAAAAAGAGCCAGATTTAGATAAGCAAGAAGAAACACTGTCATGGCTTTGTGAGGTCTTTGTAAAGAACTCAGTGCTACATGAACACACCCCGTGCCTGGCTAATCTCTGAATAAAATGAGGAACACCAGGCTTCCTCAAAAAGAATGGATGCTAATTTTAGTGCTTCTCGACACCACAATCAGAAATTCAAAGCCTTGCAACGGAACAAGGAATTTTGCAGTTTCTGTCAACAGAAGAACTGTAAAAAATCAGGCTTTAACTCCAACGAAATTGACCTGTTTGTATAAAATGGGGAAAACACAGGATTTAAATTTAAATAACATCCTCCGCTGCTGCTCCCTGTTCCTCTGTCGCATCCACCTGTGTGTTGTGACACTACACTGGGACATCGTTCCTCTGACATCACTCCAAGCTCCTCAGGGATCAGGCTGGAGTGCCATAAAAGCCTGGCATTCCCTGCTGCCTGGGGGATTCTTGTTAAGCAGGTAGCAAAGTGTCTCCTTCATCCCGAGGTCAGCAGGTTCGTGTCTTGTCACTTCTGAGAGAGGTTATCACACCTCGGCTGCGAGCTGGTGAGGGAGAAATGGCACTCAGAAATTAAACTGGTGTCTGACACTGCCTCTGAGCCTGTCAAATTTCCTCAGAGGCTCAGCCCTGGGGAAAGCTGTTTTGCATCAAACAACCGCCTTGTGCCACAAGTCACCAGGACTCGGTGTCCCCGCATCCCTCCCGCCACAGGCAGCGCCTTTCTCCTCTGCCCCACACAGCACACACTGCAACGCCCCAGAACCAAAAGGCTTCCGCCTTCAGGATTTCCCCCCAAACCAACGACTACAGAGAAGTGAAAACAACAAGCACTTCTGATTTATCAATCCAATCATTTTATTCAATCCTTTTATTTCAATGAAATCATCTTCTCTATATCTCACCCGTTCTAACTCAGCAACAGCTACAGCTCAACTGCCTAAGGAACATATTCCAGAGGAACATATTCCAGAGCAAATGCTGAATAAGATTATCTACCAGAAAAGAAAAAGCTTCCTACACTTTTCTTCACAAACGAATGTCTAGTTTAAACTTTCAGAGCTCTTTAGCTTCAACGCTTGGCTTTCTTATGCCACTGCCTAGGCTGAGCACCAGTCTGCAATTTATTAATTAAACAGGAAAGCATAAGATGGCCTTTATCCTGTTATCTTACATACAAGCAGGGAACATTACTAATATCTGCCCCTACTTTCACCTACAGAATTTAACTCTCTTAATTCTCTCATGTATATTCCTCAAATTCTTGAGGCAGCAGCTATAATAGCATTTCAATCTCCTTTTACTTTATATTCTAGCATGGAGCACTACGATCATTTACCCCTAATTACACCTAAACAATTTAACTCAATTATTTCTCCTAGCTTTGCTCCTCCGATTCTTCAGGCATAGCTACAATGGCACCTCAGTCAGGAGCCTCCTGGCCCTCCAGCAGATCGACACTGCCACTGAGCTTGGTGTCGTCTGCAAAATGACTGAGGGTGCCCTCGATCGTCTTGTCCGGGTCATTGATGAAAATGTCAATGCCGCAGTCAGGGTTTTGGTTACTCAGACCAGAACCCTGATTTGCTCTGGCACTTGCTTTGCCATGGCTTGTTTCCTGGTCGGGTCCACGTGTCAAAGCCAACACATCCACTTTGTGCAGGGCCTGGCTCAGGTGCCTGTGCGCAAACACACGCGGTGTGAGGAGCACACCAGCGGAAGGACACAGCATTCCAGTGCTCATTCCAGTGCTCATGCCTCCGTGGGTGTCATTCCATTGGCAGGGTGGAGCCATGCTGGGATGGCCTCTATGCCTGGAGCACTGGAATGAGGTGTCTGAGGCTCCCAAACGCCCTGCGCAGAGCCCTGAGCGCCCTCCTGAAGTGGGACGGCCGCCGCATGGGGACAGCTGCAGCTGAGCGCAGGGCTTCCTCTGGCTGATCCAGACCATCTTCTGTGGGGCCGCAGCACTGAGAGTCCCAGCTCTCTGCCCATGACTCCTGTGGGAGGGACCCTGAGGCACTCTCTTCATCACTGCTCCAGCTCCCATCTTTGTCTTCTGCCCATGACTCCTGTGGGAGGGACCCTGAGGCACTCTCTTCATCACTGCTCCAGCTCCCATCTTTGTCTTCTGCCCAGGCCTCGCGCGGGAGGGACACTTAAGCCTCTCTCTTCCCCAGCCATCCCGCTGAGCTCTGTCTCTTCCGGCCATGGCTCAGATGTCAGGGACCCTGAGGCGCTCTCCTCCTCAGCGCTGCAGCTCAGCTCTGTGTCCTCAGCCCACTCTGTGGACAGCCCTGACCCACTGCAGGCAGAGCTGAGCTCCTCGGAGCGGGACCCCTCCCGGCCCTGTAGCTCTGCCAGGAGTGCCCTCGCTGCTGAGCCTGCCCACTGCCCGAGATCTTCCCGCTGCCCGGGCAATGGGCTGGGGGGGCAGCAGGGGCTGTGCGGGGCCGCTGCCCGGCTCTCTGCTGCTGCCGCCTGCGCACCAGAGGCAGCAGAAACTGCTGTCTTTGCTGCCTCTTGCGCCTGGCCAGTGGAACTCACGTGGTGCTCCTCCTCCTCTGGAGCTCCGGCCAGGGCAGCAGCTGCTGGCTGGGTGGCCTTGGGAGCCGCCAGGGCAGAAGATGTGCTGGGCACCTCAACGTCTGCCTCTTCTGCCAGCAGCGAGCTGGGCTCCACCAGTGCTGGGTAGCGAGGGTTGACCCAGAGGATGTGGATTCTGATGACCATCCTCTTCTCCTCCCTCCCTACCTCTTCGAGGAGTGCCCTCGATGCTGGCCCTTCCCACAGCCCCAGCTCTTCCAGCTGGCAGAGCGAGGGGCTGGGAATGCGGCAGCGCTCTAAGGGGTACGGGCCTGCGGTCTTTGGCCTCCTGCGACGGCTCCTGCGGGCTTCAGCTGGGCCCTGCTCTGTGCACGGGGGAAGCTCCCAGTGCTCTTCCCTTGCCTGGCGTCCGTGGGGCCTGGGGGGCCTCTCTTCCTCACTGCTCCCTCTTTGCTGCCTTCCGTACTCCTCATGGAGTTTGTGGAGCATCCAGTCTACCTCCAGCTTGGAGAAGAGCTGCGCCTCATTTCCCAGTGATGGCAGGACAGCCCCCACCGCTACCCGTGCCCCCTGCTCATCAAGAGCTTCCAGCTGGCCGGGCGTGGGGCTGGGGGCGCAGCAGGGGCTGTGCGGGGCAGCTGCCCGGCTCTCTGGCCCTGCTGCGGGGGCTGCTGCTGCCGTCCCTGAGCCCGGGCCCTGGTGCAGGTGCCGCTGTGTCCCCGGCTGCTGGCCGCGGGGCCGGATCACAGCGGCCATCCTGCTCAGGAGGGCCCGGGAGCCGCGCCGCAGCGAGTGCAGCAGAGCCCGGCCGCGGCCCCTGGGGCTGTGCGGGGCCGCTGCCCGGCTCTCTGCTGCTGCCGCCTGCGCGCCAGAGGCAGCACAGGAGTCACGGTGCTCCTCAGCTTCCTGCGGGGCTGCCCGTGACTCGCAGCTGTGCCCCTGCACGGAGGAGGACAAGGCTGAGCACCAGGCGGCCGCCTGGCATCCAAAGGGCTGCCCTGGCACAGCAGCTCCCTCCGTGCCCGCAAGGCCGGCCCCGGCCCCGAGGCAGCTGCGTGCTGCCCCATCCCTCACCTTCTGNCTGACTGCACATGGAAGCAGTGCGTGTGCCACAGCTTTCAACAAGTGTGTTTTCACATCATGCACAGCTGTAAAGTTGTAGAACGCATCACTGAATTTATTTAGATTTTATTTAGAATTTATTTAGAAATTATTACAAGTTACGAATAATTGTGGAAAATGTTCCAAAAAATCCAAGAGCATCATTTTGTTGGTGTCTATTAAGTGTGATAATTGCACACTCAGCAGAGAATTCCCTTCTAAAATCTGGCTAGAGGGCCCACTGAAAAATGCAGAGGCTCCTGCACATGGAACATGTGCAACACCAAGTTTAGGATCAAGACATGTGATGTGAAAATACTGGGCTCGTTGGGAAAAAGGGTTTCCTTCCAGCAGAGTTAAGAATTCCATCATTTGCCCCTTTCTAATTCAGACTAAACCACAGGAGAACTCCCACAGTTCAGGAGGCAAAGGAAAAAACTGCAGAGATGAGGTGTTGGCATACAATTTCAAGAACGGCTGAAATGTTGACGTAGCTCCAATTTAACCTGGGAAATGACAAGAGGAAACCATGATGATTATTCCTGTGGAGGATGGCAGGGTTAGATGGGATACTGAGAAGGAATTGTTCCCTGTGAGGGTGGGGAGGCCCTGGCACAGGGTGCCCGGAGAAGCTGTGGCTGCCCCTGGATCCCTGGTGCAATAAATACGTATTATAACATTGGCTGTCCACAAATATTAAAATGGATGCTATATGTATAATATTAAAGTGGCTTTGTTGTAAAGGTATAGTTTTGTACAGTAACTGATGCCTTTATTTCTGTTATTAACTAAACTTAGATATAATAGTGAAATAGCTGATATAATTATGCTTGTGGTAGTTGAATTGTCTGCTTGTTTGGATAACATCCAATGAACGTGTGAGGAAGACCCCTGCTACTGACACGCCAACTATCAGCAATTACCTCCTGCAAAAACCATGGACCAAAGGCCAAGCTGGAGGTGATAATACAAACTGACTAAAACCACAGCCAGCGAACACGCATGCTCTAAGAAGGTGGACCCGAGGAGGAGCCATGCTAAACACTTCCTGGAACATGTAAATTAGTTTGAGGAAAAGTTTGAATATGCATAATTGCTTATGAATATGCATTAAGCCAATACAGTAGGAAAAGTATGTAAAGGGTGTCTCTGCTATAGCAGGGGTGCTGTTGGCTGAGTGCCAAGCACCCAGGCACACAGTTAATTTTGCTTCATTGTCTTTGTGCCCTATTGTCCTTTATTAAACTTTTAAATTCTAACAGGACAGTGAAACTCGTTTTTCACACTGGCAGTGTCCAAGGCCAGGTTGGATGGGGCTTGGAGCAGCCTGGACTAGTGGAAGTTGTCCCTGCCCATGGCAGGGGGTGGCACTGGATGGGCTTTGAGGTCCTTTCCACCCCAAACCATTCTGGGGTTCTAGAATTCCATTCCTTAGCTCCTTTGTTTTTCCTTCTCCCAGACTAATAGAGATTTCCCCTCTTTGTTCTCTGAATATGGATGAATGGTGCCTGCATGAGAAAGTGTTGTTTACTGAAAAAAAATGAAGGAAAACTGCAGCAGTGAGGTGGTGTGACGGTCACAGGAAATTTTCAGGAAAGGGCAACAGTTCAGTCCCATCCAACTGGAATCCTAGTAAATTCCATTAGTCCCAATATATTTCCTTGGCCACTGGCAGCTGGATGTCCCTTTTTGAAAAGGTTTAGTATTTAACTTCAATTCTGAAATAATTGAAAATTCTGCTATGAACAAATAAATAAATAAATAAATAAGGATTTTCTCTGTGTGTTTTGGGGATTCTTTAGTGGTTTTTGTCCCCTCTTGAACAGCCAAACAGGAGAGTATCCATATGGAATACAGTGCTTACCAGTTAAAACCAAACTCTACCAAGGACAGCCTTAAACTCCCTGGACTGTTGCCCCTTTGAAACAATATAGAAATTTCACTTCATATTTTCATGGGCAAGACTCTTTCCTGGAAAATGGTTGAAATCAGTGCCAGTTGGAAGGGAGAAGGAATGCAAAGCAAATCAAATTTAAAGCTGAACGTGACAGAGTGGAAGAAGGTGGGTCTGGAATTCTCATGAATGTGCAAAGTCATTTGCGAAGTTATTTAGCTCGTAGGAAATATTTCTGATGTGAGGTGCTGAGATATTTAATAGCCTGGGCTATAATAGTAATTATGGGGAAATCTTCACTGCTGCAGCCTCAGATATAATGGGAGAGACTTTTTTTATCTAGAAAATTGTCATTTGGAAGGAGGTATGCACCTCATGTCCTGACTCAGAGGAAAAAAAAAAGAGGAAAAAATGTGAATAAATACATCTCACACCTTTCATGGGCACTAAAAGCTCATTCAAAAATAATTTTGAAAAATTCATTTGGAGAAAAGATTAAAGATCAATTCAAGCACTTGCACAGAGATGAAGACACTTCACACTGGAACAATATTGCCTCACACAGGCAGACACTCAGCGAGGAAATGAAATACATTGGGATCAACAGAGCTCCAACAAGCTGACAGAACCACAAAATGATGTTGTTAAAATGACAGCTAAAATGGGAACTGGTATTTCACCCATTACAATCACTCTCGTCTTCCACTCTTATTAGAACCTTCATTAGAAGCATGAAACATTAGCATTTTAATACCTCTTTGAAAGACAACTTTTCATTTGCTTTCCTTTGGATTTTTTTTTTTTTGATTACGAGATAATGACTGACTAGTCTAAATATTTTGTTAGGCATATCTTCTGCTAACCACTTAATTTTTCTCTGCTTTTATTTCCTTCGTTGTACATCTCATGCATGTCCAGGGAAGGGAACGGAGCTGGGGAAGGGGCTGGAGCCCCAGGAGAGGCTGAGAGAGGTGGGAAAGGGGCTCAGGCTGGAGAAAAGGAGGCTCAGGGGGGACCTTGTGGCTCTGCACACCTCCCTGACAGGAGGGGGCAGCCGGGGGGGGGGCCGGGCTGTGCTCCCAGGGAACAGGGACAGGAGGAGAGGGAACGGCCTCAGGCTGGGCCAGGGGAGGCTCAGGTTGGACATCAGGAGGAATTTCTCCATGGAAAGGGTGCTCAGGCCTTGGCAGGGGCTGCCCAGGGAGGTGTTGGAGTCCCCATCCCTGGAGGTGTCAAGGGAAGGGGCACTCAGTGCTCTGGGCTGGGGACAAGGTGGGCATCAGGCACAGGGTGGAGTCGATGATCCTGGACACCTTTCCCAACCTCAGTCGTTCTACGATTCTATGAGTGGTTGGCTCACGTTGCCTGGTTCCTCAGGAGCATCCTTAGGACTTTATCCTAAGTAGTTTTATACTCTACTACCAAGCAATTTTGCTCTATATGTCTATACATCTCATATATCTGTGTTTGAGACTATACATATATTAAATATAACAAAAGAGAAACCCGCCTTGTGAAATAGGAATAAAAGCCACCACACTGTCAGAACATAAACTTTCCATGACATGGCAGTAGCTAAAGCAGACCTGGACTCACACCACCCTAAATACCTCCAGCTGAATTAAACCTGCCAATGTTCCCATGCAGGATGAGCCAGCTTCAAAGCAAAAGGGGTCATTTTTATTTTCCTAATTACAGATGGAAGAACAGTTTCCTGTGAAAATTAGAGTCTTGTGGAAAATGAATTTTGAGTTGAAATGTTGCCTGTTTCCCAGGAGTTAGAGTCAGGCTATCTGACTAATGGTAAATCTCATTAAACACAAGCAAAAGGCAACAGGGAGCAACCAGGGAGAACTTAAAGCACCTCCTGGGACAACTGAGGGGCTGCCCTGTGCTCCTGATGTGAGATGAAGTCAAGGAAATAAATTTCCTCCCCAGAAAGGCATGAAAAATAAAGGGAGTTACAGCCTACAGGAGGATAGAACTTACGGGATGCCAGGAAAGGGCATTTGGAGACACCATAAAATTTATTATGGCATGTTTTAAGAGCAGTGTGGAGATGTGTGAGACTTCATAAGGGATGTTTAGGGAAGGACCAAAGGCAGGGGAAAGGACAGAAAATGGATTGGAGAGGGTAAAAATGGGAAAACAAAGGGAAAAGGGCATAAGAGGGCTAAGTTTTGTGTAAGCAGGTGTCACTTGGCTGAGCCATGTGCCCCATCACTGCCCTGGGTCTTTTGATCACATTATATCCTATTTCCAACTGCCTTCCCATTGTTGTGCTTCACATTCCAGACCTCTGTGTCCAACCAACAGCAAACTGCAGGTGGGACGAGGTGACAGCCTCGTGTCAGGGTGTGCACAGGAGATGTGACTGCAGAAACAAAGGTTCCCCAGCTCTGGGTGGCAGCAGGGACAGACCAGGGCCTGGGGACACAGATGGGTGTCTGAGACCCCTGGACAGACCTGGCTGGGTCCCTGGGTCTCCATGGAGCACATACTTGGTCTTGATGACACCTGGACCATCCACTGCTCTGCCTGTTCCACCAAGCCCATGGAGGCTGCCAGGTTAATTAAACCCAATACTCCCTTCATAAATTCCTACTGACTGCTGGGTTTATCTTTCCTGTGTTTGGAAATGGTTCCAAGATTTTTTGCTGTCACCTTCCCAGGGTTTGATATGGGGCAAACCAGCCTATGCTTGCTCAAATCCTCCTAATTGTCCTTCCCGAAGATCAAGTGATGTTTGCTTTTTCCAGCCATCCTTTCTCCAGTGCCATGAGCTCCCAGAGCTCATGTGCTTATTAAACAAAAAAATCCCAGACTGGTTTGGGTTGGGAAGGTACCTTAAAGCCCATCCAGTGCCACCCTCTGCCATGGGCAAGGACACCTTCCACTAGCCCAGGTTGCTCCAAGCCCCATCCAGCCCAGCCTTGGGCACTTCCAAACACAGATAACTGATAACAGCACCAAGGTAGAGTTGCACAAATAGAAATCAAGTGATAACAACACCGAGGAAGAACTGCACAAATAGAAATCTCTTTCCTTTTAAAAGCTTAGAAACTTATATTCTTCCTAAAGCTCTTCACATCTAATGCACTCACTAATTTAGGGGAATCATCATTAAGTTCTATCCAGCAGAGAAATGTTAGATACCACATTCCTCCACTTAAGGATGCAGACTCTCTTTCTCTTTGTGTCTTCCACCCTTTTCAAACACTGATGTTTTCACAATTATTTCATTATTCTCTTCTATTTTGAGTAATGAACCCAGGTAAGAAGTAAGGACTTTGTTCAATTACTTGAGCTGGCAGAGGATGAAGTTGAGATAACAAAATCTTGATGGGAAGGAAGAGAAATCTCATAAACACCATTGTTGGATCTTTGTATTGTGATGCACAAAGGCTGGTGTACAAGAACAGCTTGGGAAATGGAAGCAATAAATAAAGAGATTTGGGGCCAACCTTTCTAAAATAATCAAATGCATGAAACATCTCATCATCACTGATAAATATTAAAAAAGCAGCCTGTACTGTGATGAGAAGGAGAGGCACTGGTGTGTGCACCAGATTCCCAGCTGTGGGAAGAAGCCGTCAGTCCCAATTAATAATTACACAGTCCCTCTTACAAAAGGTCATCTCAATGTGTAATTGTCTTTGAGAAGGGGATTTGTTACATATTTCCTCTTTTTAAATGGTCTAATCTCATTCTCAAGATCAGCAGTACTGTACAAGCACAGTGCTGCAGGTGACGCCCCTGAAGGACAGGATGACATCCAGAGGGACCTGGACACACTCCAGAAGTGGCCCATGGGAACCTCAGGAGGTTTAACAAGGGCTGCACCTGGGTCAGGGCAGCCCCTGGGATCAGCCCAGGCTGGGGATGAGCAGATGGAGCAGCCCTGGGAGAAGGACTTGGGGGTGCTGTGGGTGAGAGCTGGACCTGCCCCAGCCCAGAGACCCCCCGTGCCCTGGGCTGAGCCCCCAGCGTGGGCAGCAGGGGAGGGATGGGGATTCTGCCCCTGTGCCCTGCTCAGGTGAGACCCCACCTGCAGAGCTGCCCCAGCCCTGGGGCACAGCACAGGAAGGACCTGGAGCTGCTGGAGAGAATCCAGGGGAGGCACCAGGATGGTCAGAGGGATGGAGCAGCTCTGCTGGGAGGAAAGGCTGGGAGAGCTGGGATTGTTCAGCCTGGAGAAGAGAAGCTTTGGGGTGACCTCACTGTGGCCTTGCAGTGCCTGAAGGAGCCAACAGAAAACATGGAGAGAGACAATTTACAGGGTCCTGGAGTGACAGGACAAGGGGGAATGCCTTCCCACTACCAGAGAGTGGGTTTTGATGGGATATTGGGAAGGAATTGTTCCCTGGGAGGGTGGGGAGGCCCTGGCACAGGGTGCCCAGAGAAGCTGTGGCTGCCCCTGGATCCCTGGGAGTGTCCAAGGCCAGGTTGGATGGGGCTTGGAGCAACCTGGGCTAGTGGAAGGTGTCCCTGCCCATGGCAGAGGGTGGGATGAGATGAGCTTAAATGTTCTTTCCCCTCCAAGCCCTTCCATGATCCATGTTGCACATTTATATCCATAAACATTCAGACGCTCTGCCTGAGGCAGTTCCTGTCTCTCTGTGTCTCTCTGCTGCTGTGAATTGCTGTAACAGTTTGTTCTCCCTTGCACCATTATTTGCAGTGTAAATTCTGCTGATGGTTTTCTGTTACCAATATGCAAAGCAAAATCTGCACCATATTTCCTGATAAATGAGGAACAGCTGTCGGAGGTGGCTGGGAGAGCAAGAAGATGTTCAGTGAGGTATCCAAGGATGCCAGAAATGTCTCAGGTACTTGAGGCACAGACTTTTTCAGACAGACAGGACATAATTTATCCTTACATCTCCTAATGCAGTTGCCTCCAAGTGGGAAGCAAGCTATGGATTCTGCTCCTAGACCCATGCAGGTGTTCAGTTATCCCCATAATCTTTCTCTAGGAGCCCTGACTGGTTTAGCAGGGGATGATTGCAGCAGCGTGGAGCAGTTATTTCACCCAGCTCCTGAGCCAGCTGTGCTTCCCACACTGCTGTGGCAGCTGGCTCCGGGCTGGGAAGCATCATTAACACCACAATGATGTGATTCTTCCTCTCCATCAATGCTTGTAGCTCGATGCTTTCTAATCCCTGCCCTGCTCCAGCCTCTCTTTGTCACTGGCCCTACAATTACCAGAGTTATTCATATCATTATGCTGTTGCAGGAGATAAGGTTAGACTGCTGCACAGAGATATCCCACAGTGTGGCTGATGCAGGATGTTCTAATGCAAAGGGAAAATCAAAAACCTACAGAGAGTTTAAAAAACCCAAACCAGTCAACCTGGCTGTGGAAACGCTGTAAAACACCACCAAGCTCTCACTAGTTTGTACCTACACTGATTAAATGAGCATTTTATGTACCTCATTTCACCTACTCAGTTGCTTAATGGTATGGTTCTCTCATGTTCCTCCCACTCTCAACTGGGACAACTTGGAATTTATATGGTAATTAAATGCACCCCATTTTAATTAGGCTTTTTCTAAAATATATAAATATGGCACTGCTAATCAGGTGATTTCATTAACCCTTTTTTCCTCAGAATTCATCCACAAATATCAGTGGTTCTTTCTTGCTCTAATATCCCTGCTTCAGATACCAGGAGATTATCTCTGGAGCAAAAGGAATTGGTCATAATTATGATCCTGATTTAGAGACAGAGCGATGATTTTCAATTCATGTTGCTGCATTTGACAGTTTCCAGCTTCCCTGTGCCTTAACAATAACAAAGCCATTGGCAGAGGTGTTTAACAGCAAAAAAACCCCACCCCAAAACAGGCAAAGAAGGGAGCTTTAATCACGCTAAATCCTTATTTTCAGCTCGGGAATCTTTCCTAAGGATGGCCTGTCAGCTCCTTAAGATGTGGAGACAGGAGTAAAAGGGTACAGATCAGCCCTCTGGAAAAGAGCATCAATTAGACACTGCCACAGACTGAGGCAGGATGGGGGCCTGTGGAACCTTTTCCAAATGGTAATGGGACAGAGAGGGTCAATGAGAAGGAGAATCTGAGAGGGAATGGCTATTAAACACCAAGTGCAGCAAGAGGAAATGTTAACGAGTCAGAAATTGCTCCTGATAGGCATCAGAACTCTGTTTTTCTCCTGGCAGAGTAGAAAGGTCCCTCCTGAGGTCCCCAAGTGTGATGAGATGAGAGGTGTCCTGGGGAACACGAAAGGCGGGGGAAACACTAAAGATCATTTTGTGACGTGCAGATAGAGCAAGCTCTTCTTCAGGGCTGCCTCACCAACTCAGAGTTTAGATGTTTCAAATATGCTTTCTGGGGTGCCATTAGTTACCTATTTCAACAGCTCAGAATAGGAGGGAGAAGTCTCTGAATTGCTGTGCTCAGAGTCATTATGGGAGAAAACAATCCCTGCCTTGCGGATTCCAGAGCCACGTTTCCAGTCAGCAGCTCTGCATTGGAAAAACACCTTCCTTTTGTTCCACTGGCAGCTTCCACTGATTCCACACCACCCTTCCAGAGACAAAAGAACAAATGTCATCCCCAGAAACGACGGAGCAGCACAAACCCTGCAGAAGCTGGAACAAGGAATGAGGTTTTCCTGACAGTGCAACTCGAGGTTTGTCACTACTGCTACTGACACTTCCTTGTTACACTTCCTGGGAAAGGAGGTTCATATCCCAAATAATAAAAATGAGTGGGAGCAGCACTGCTCAGCTCTGTTACAGTGCAAATGGGCAGCAGGTTTCTCACCCATCCTTGGCTGGGGAACATGGGCTGCAGAAAGGACGGGGGGAGAAAATGAAGAATAATTTAACCATATGGCTCTTTACTTTGTGATCTATCTCAGTGACAGGATGTCAGGTACTTTGTGTTGCACCTGGAGCAGAGACACACACCCAAAAAATAGTGTTTTACTACAAACAAGGGCCAGAATAAATACCAGAGACTGACAAAATCTCTTCGTTACATTGCATTCTAGAGTTCCCCTTTCTCTTGTGACTTCTGGCATTTTCCTGAGTGTATTATAGTGCAGATCAAGTAGGGCAATCTTTAATAATGTTAAAGATTTAGTTATTAAACTGCATTTGAAATTGTTTAGTCCTAGTGCAGACAAATACCTGATGATTAGAGGTTTGTCAGCTACTTGTGTTAAACACTGAAAATTTAAACTGGAATATTAGAAATGGGAGACTTTATCAAAATTTTAAATGTACAGATAACAGATTTGTGAAAGCATTTACCTTTCCATGGAGTCATTAAAGTTGGAAAGAACACCAGGATCATCAAGTCCAACCTTTGACCAATATCCCCACATTAAGTGCCACATATACTCATTTTTTGAATATTTGATGTATTTACATCCCATTGGCTCTGAACTCTGAGCTAGGACAGATTACTGTGATTTATTCTTATGAGGTGCATATTCTTTCTGGTAGTTTTGGCGGAAGAAAATCCACATTTAGTAAGACAGCTGATCCAGAATAATAAGGACTCACAATAGGAAAAACATATCCTCTCCTTTCCTTCCTTCCTCCTTTCCTCCTTCCCACAGCTGTTACTGAAGTTTGTTTGTAAGCAGAGATTGTTTTTCATCCCATTTGAGGAATTTTGTGTAAACCAGCATTGAGAGAAAACAGGACTTGGGAAAACTCAGGGGTGTCAAATCCACAGCAATAATTCTTTGTGGATACTGTAACACGCTGCTTTTCCTTTAAAAGTTTTGTTTCAATTTCAATGACACCTCAGTGATCCTTTTACTTGCTATTTTACCTTAATTTATCCCCTAAGGTCTGTAATTTCATGGGGTGTTACTCTATTAAAAATGTTAACAAGATTCCAGACACCAAAAAAGGCACCACGCAGAGTTGGAAAGGCAAAGTCAAATTTATCAGGGAGAATTAGAGCAGCCATTATGGAATAAAAATTGCATATTATAGTAAATATTTTCCTCACTGTGTAAAGAGCATATTTAAAACAAGGATACACCAGAACAGGACTTGTGATAAATGCACTCCTAAATGTATCCTACAGCAACCTTTTACTAATAAACTGGGAAATTTTTGGTGGAGAGCTGGAAATTTTTCAGGTTCTTACAAAAGGCCATTGAGAAATGTTGCTGCTACCTCAGACCTTCAATGTATATGAAATCCTAAAAAATAATGTCGGTTCCTTGCTCCTTGCATAAGATGATGCTCAAATTCTTCAAAAATCCCCTTAATATCAGTATGAACTGAGATGAACTGGTTTGAACTCTGGAGAGCTGTGTTCAAAAGTTTAAAACCAGGCCTTACTCGTGGAGTTTGGTCTGTTTGGTCCATTGACTTCTTTGGGCTCTAGTAAGACTGAAATTTTACTGCTGCACATTCAGTGGCACTTCCAGAAATTCAACTTTTATCTCCACATTATGATTTCTTCTGTTGTTCAGCCCATGTGTTACCTCAAAAATACCCTGTGACCTCCCAGAGAGCAATAGCAGAATCACTTTAATTCTTCAGGAAATAAGAGAGCCTTTAAAAATAAGAAATAAAGCCCATCCTTCTGTGTGTGTACAACTTTCCTTGTTAAAAGCACAGTTTGTTTAAAATCTTTAATTACTTTACCTCTCATGTATGCACAGTGCACAAGGAGATGTAGCCATCCAGATAATAAGGCCATAAAAAGATGAAAGTCACAAAATAAAATGTCTGGTTTTGTTTTCCATCTTCCCTCTTCAAAAGAAGTAGTCTCAGGCAATACAGAGAGAAGATAAACACAGAATGCTGTTAAAAGTGAAATGAGAGATAAAGAAAATATTTACTTCCTGAGGTTTTCCCACCTGACATAAAAGATAAAAAATTGGACTTTCAGGATGATACTGATGGAAATATTTCCCTGATTTATTTTGCCATTCCCCAGCCTCAGTGTATGTGCAGAATGTGGTGTCCATTAAAATAATCACATTTTCTGGTCTTCCAGCCAGTGCTAACTAATGTTTCCTTGAATTGTGGAAAAAATAAGATTTTCTGGATGTCATAAAATAAGTATTTTGGTTTATCTTTCTCTTCTTTATGATGTTGTCATCATAAAAACCCTGCTGCTCTATGCTTTTTTAAATATATTTGATGTCTTATAGGTATCAAATTTGGTGGAATTAGCAGTGAATATATTTGGGGAAATCATCTCACACCCCTCAAAATGCAGCTCCTGCTGGGGGAAAATGTGCCACCCACTATAATAACTGGAGTCAAAGAGGATAAAAAGGGAAGAATAGACACCTGGGAAATTCAGGGCTAGGGAGAACCTGTTGGAACTGAATTACTAAAATAAGTGAAAGTGGAAATATTGTCTGCATCTCCCATGTTCATATCATCTTCAATTTTTGAGTGGCTGCACTGAATTATCTGCCATTCTCTTTTAGGTAACTCCCTTAGTTAAAAGCTGAGAGCTAAATCATTCCAGAATTTTAAAAGATGTACATCAGACTGAAACTGAGCCTGTCCTTCAACCATGGTGCAAATTCTCCAACAGTTCATGTTAGAAATATTCCAAAATTTATGAGAAACCTGGAGAGTTGATCTAAACATGCATCAAAAAGTACATTTCTTTGTGAAGAAAAAAGTTTAAGATTCCTTACTAAACTTGACCAAAGCAAATATTGTGGATTACTAAGGACATTATTGTCTCTGGGCACAGCTCTGAATGAGGAAAGGCTGGGAGAATTGGGGTTGTTCACTTGGAGAAGAGGAGGCTTCCAGGACCTGAAGAAGCCAACGGGAAACATGGAGAGAGACAATTTACAAGGGATGGAGTGGCAGAACGAGGGGGAATGGCTTCCCACTGCCAGAGGGTAGGGTTAGAGGGATATTGGGAAGGAATTGTTCTCTGTGAGGGTGGGGAAGCTTCCCAGAGATCCCAGATGCCCCTGGATCCCTGGAAGTGTCCAAGGCCAGGTTGGATGGAGCTTGGAGCAGCCTGGGCTAGTGGAAGGTGTCCCTGCCCATGGCAGAGGGTGGCACTGAATGACCTCTAAAGGTCCTTTCCTGCTCACACACCATCCATCTTTCAAACACCACCACCCTGCTCACACTCCAATTCCTCATTTGTCCACCTCCTTGTTTTCAAAATTTCCTTTTCTTCCATACACTCTCTATGTCAGCAAACACAAAATACGATTGAGAAATGAGACCATGAGAAATGTAAATATGGTGGGGTTTTGGTTTATTTCAATTTTTTTTTTCACTTTGTCGTGGTTTGACACTAGCCAAATGCCAGGTAGCCACAAAAGCCACTCGCACACCCTCCCCTGCCCCAGCTGGGCAGAGGAGAGAAAAAAAAATTAACAAAGGGTTCATTAGTTGAGAGAAGGACCGGGAGAAAAGACTGCAAGGGCAAAACAGGCTCAGCTTAGAGGTACAACGTGAATTGATTACTGACAAAATCAGAGGAGGATTATGAGAAGAAAAAGAAGCCCTTAAAACAAAACCCTCTTTCCCCCAACCCCTCCCTTCT
>VZRV01003224.1:0-53988 GCA_013398115.1 Falcunculus frontatus
GCTGCGGGGGGCGCAGCCGCGCTGAGGCGGCGGGGCCATGGCGGCGGTGAGCGCTGGGGCTGCGGGGGTCGGCTGCTCCCTGTTCCCCTCCTTCTCCCCTCCTTCGCCCTTTCCCCCTTCTCCCTCCCGTCCCCCTTCTCCATCCCAATCTCCTCCCCGTCGCGGGCCGCTCGGTGGCGGGTCCTTGCACAGACACGTGCCCGCGTGTGTTGCGGCATGGCGGGGCCAGCGCTTCTCTTCCTGCCTTTTCCCTTCCGTTCCCAGCGTCTGCTCCCGCTTTCGGCCTGGCGCGCGCTCTCCTCCCCTTTACCGTGCTTACTCCATTTTTCTTTTCTGTTTCCCTAAAATTGCTGTTTAAGTGTTTATTTAACGAGTCGCCGATTTCAGCAGGTAGAGGCAGCTTTCACTGTGATATTGCTGAGAGAGCGAGAGGCAGGAGGTGTGTAAGGGTCGGTGACTGAGCTGACTGATACCAGCGGTGTTAGCAGAGTTTTCTCTCTGGGTCTGCAGGGAGGGATGCGAGCTCAAACACCGCTTTCCTGTCAGAACATTGGTTTAAGGTTACAGTGAGCTGGGGCTTGTGCTCTACTGTGTGTAGGCACCCGAGGGACCAACTCTGAGCTCACGGATTGGGTTTTAAAGAGGATTCAAATTATGACCTGTGGGAATCTTTCCTTACAGGCTTGGCTCTGTACAGTTAGGACTAAAGTATGCACGGCACCAGCTTTTGGGAGATGTCTGCAGAAGGAGCTCTGGACGCGGTCATGGAGAAGGGAAGATGCTCGCCCGCCCTGGATTTTTGGTTCACGGGAATGTTGGCAGTCACAAACCCAGCGAGTTCATGGTGTCAATAATTACATCAGGAGACCGCGAGAGCCGTCTGTGTGTCTGTCCCATTCGGCCTCTGCTGCTGTGGTCCAACAGAAGGCTGTGGATGGGAGGACAGAAGAGTTCAAACTGGTCTACAGGTTCCCAGGGATAAAGTACTGTAGGGTCCTGTCGAGACTGAAGCTGGTGCAGACTGCCACCTCCATGGTCATGCTGCCTCCCATCTGCTACCTCTACCTGCAGGGCCAGGTGTCTCAGAATATCCTCTTCTATACAAGTGGCATTGCCATCTTTGCTGGGGCAATGTTGTATGGTATGAGCTACTTTTTCAGAAGAATTATTGGCTTAATCTACTTAAGTGAAACTGGCCGAACTGTCAGAGTGGCCCACTTGACATTTTGGGGAAGACGTAATGACATTTACTGTCCCATAGAGACAGTGGTGACTTTGGATGAAGTTGGAGATAGCAAGGAGGAGCTACTTCTCCAGTTCAAACGGTATAACAGTACGGATACTTTGTATTTTACAATTAAGTATGGCCAGATTGTAGACAGACAGAAGTTCACTCAAATATTTGGAGAACTTGTGTGACATAGCAGCTCATTTCCAGTGCTTTTCCATGTTGCATGCTCGTTGTGCTTATTGTTCCATGAGGTTTTAAGTAGTTTACCAAACTACACATCTCTGTCCTTGTCCTGTGCAAAGCCTGCTCTAAGTGCACCCGGTGTAGAAAGTCACAGTGGTAAAGCACAGCCCACTGGATTAAAGGTCTTGCAGCTTGTGTACGGTGTGAGGAGTGTCTGTTCCATGTCGGATTCAGTAATGGCACAGCATTCCAGGTCTGAACTGTCCTCCTTGGAATGTGCCATAGGAGGCCAAATTACTGGGGCTGACCCTGGCTCTTTGTTTCAGTTGGCCTCTTTGGTTGTTTTGAAACACGAAAAACCCCTTGAAATGAAACGCAGGAGCTGCCAGAGCATCCTTGCTGCAAACTCAGTGTTTCTTTTAGCCAATTTCAGGTTGGCTGGGAAGCCTCTGGAAATTGGAGCTGGTCTGGTACATCCATATGATGAGTACAGCTGAATGTCAGAGAGAGACATGCTCATGTGTTGATGCAACTGAGGGAGCTGGGGAGGTCTGTGGGGTGTGTTCTGGCCTTATGAAGGTCCTCCAGGATGGGGGTGGAACTAGGCAAAACAAGGGTGTGTTCTCCAAGAGACACGGGCAGCTCAGCTCTTTAAGTAAAAGGCTGGGACAGTATTTCAAGAGCCTCTTAGAGAAATTGCCATTCTCCATTGGAATGGGAAAAGCAGCACCTGTGTCCATGAAGGACTGTGGTCTTACTTCATGGTACTGGTAGGATTCTTCCTTTTCCAAAGCCGCAGTAGAAATGAGGAATTTAAACCTAAAAAAGAACCAAACCTATCACCTATAACATGTAACACATTTTCTGAACTGTCAGAAGCGAGGTAACTCCTTACACCACTCTTCTAGTTCTAACTTCGTTTGAAACTGGCAAATAAACTGACCCTCACCAATTATCTGGAGTGTTCTTTCCCTTATTTCTTCCTCATGTGAAGTGAAACCTCTGTTTCTTGGTGGATCAGCAGAGGCAGGTAAGTAAAATTGCCGTTTAAGTGCACATGGGGTTCTGTGAGTTTAAATTGTGGCTGATACTATGTGGCACAACAATATTAAAAGAAATCTAAATGTTCCTTGGTGTAAACACCATGGCAGTAAAATACAGTGGGCTGTACAGATACACTGTTTTCCGGAGGTTTATGTTCATCAGAACGTATTTAATATGCACTAATGGTTCAGTTTAGGCTTGTACTGGGTGTAAAATGAAAAGCCCTGGAGAAGTTCAATTATAAATATTTTATTTAAGAATATTGATTACACATGATTGATGTCATTTGTTATGAATCTGTGTACAGTTACTAGTTACACCATGAAGTGTACTTAAGTATTTGTTTAAACATTTATTTGGCACTGTCCACAGTATGCTGTAAACAATATTAACTTTATATGCTTCAGCTGCAGTGCTTTCTGTGTATTCTCTAACGATTTCATCAACATGTTGTACACAGTTATACAGTTACTGAGTGTCAGTAAAAATTATAAAAACACCTAGAGTAGTCATAATAAAAGTGAAGATGTGGTAAGACTTCAAATTACTGGACCTTTGCTTCTGTAAAAGTACAAGACTTGCTAGAGACATTCACTAAAACTACTGCACTGATATGTTGAACAGACTAATTCCCAAAATGCTGTCAAATCCAGTTCTTGGTTTGACTTTCCTTTTGCTGATAATACGCTTACGAGGACAGCGATGACGATGAGGTTTTGTTGAACACCAATTTTTACCGGTCCTTCCCCCCGATTTCTACAACCTCTGTTCAAAAACCTGCTCAGGTTCTGCCCAGCTGGTACCGGAATTCTGCTTTCTGCAGAGGTTTACAGAAATCCCACTGGGTTTAAGCTGGCAGAAGTGACTGTGCTTGAGTTTCCCAATACCAGTACTTTAAAATGGGAAAACAATGATTAACACTTCTCAAAGCAGGTAAGGAACCTTTTCACATTTTGGTAACTGTATTAAACATGTAAATCTTTTAACTTCTCTGTCTCTTATTATGTACTTAAAAATTGTGGTCAGGTCCTGATAGGGCAACTCTAAAGTCCATTGTGGTCCCTGTTTTTTGGTGCACAACAAAAAGTTAAACTTAGTAAACAAAATCCAGATGGCTCACCAAGGAAAAGAAAAAGAAAGGCACCAGATCTAGTTCAAGTCAGCCTTCAGCAAACAGTAAAGAGACATCCAAAACAATTCTCTGAAGAGAAACAAATTAATGAACTGTTGACACTTTTTTGATCCTGTGGCTTTCTAGAAGATCTCTGAAGTATTGATGACTTAGAATATACTATTAGAACAAAAATAGAATTACTTTGCATTATAAATGTGCAGTCAGGACTAGGCCTTCACTGTAGTGGCTCTGATACCAGATAATGGCTAAGATAAAGCATTTCTGCTCTAGTTTTACAAAATACCTCAAGTATTCGTGTAGAAGTTGTAATAGATAAATTAATGGCTATTGTGTGTTCTGGGCAAATGGTAAAATAATCTGGAATCATTCTAGACTGCTGGCAGAAGTGAAAGAGTGTGCTTTGCATGGTTGTCTAAGCTTTGTCAAATCACATACTTCAGGGTAGAGTTTTCTCTGTACAAGTCTGCTTGTAAGAGAAGTCAAAAGTTTTAAAACTCATCCATGATGAGGACAAAAGGACAAGGGTTCAGTGCCACTTGCAGCGCTGTAGGTGTGGCTGAGGGCACTCACCTGAAGCAGTGAGTGCAGGCTGGGCAGAGCTGACAGTGCCCTGATGCAGTTGGTGTGGCAGATGCTTGTACTCGAGGGAATAAAGCTGGAAATTATTCTGTAAAATACTGTGCTTGGCAGTGGTGGAAAGCAGAGCTTTCCTTGAAACTGATTTTATTCCAGCTGCCATTAGAGAATGGCACTCTCTGTGTGGCAGGTGTGTGGCTCTGAGCGTTTGGCCACAGTTGTTGCTGCTTCTGGACACAAATCTACCAGGGTCACCTGTGGAAACAGACTGTACCAGGTCCTGTTCAGACAGTGGAGAGTCAGGGACATGGCTGTAGGGAGGACTCTGCAGTTAACATGGCCCAGGCCAGAAGAGGGAGGTTCTAGGGAATGCACCAGGCCACATTTTCTAGGGAATGCACAGTGAGGGACAGCTGCATGTACCTGCTGGTGACCAGTGCCAATGCTCTGCCTGGGGCACGTGTGCATGGAGCAGCTTGCCTTGGGCAGGATTACAGACAGAACACAAACCTCAGTTTATGACTTTACACTTATCTTGTAAGTAGAGAAGACATGAATTAATGCAAACTAATTTCATAATCAGCTCTTCAGTGCGAGGGAACTGCTTTTTACTTGAAGTTTGCTAAGATGTCACTGAAAATGTTCAGGAAGAGGTGCGCGTGGTGATCCTTGAAGATCAGTGTTGGACGAAAACGGATGGATCTGTCTCCACAGCCTCCCAGAACAACACCTGAAATGAGAACAGGATAGGTCCTCTAGTCATTTCCACGTTTGCCAAATATCCAGAAAAATTCAGGTCTCTGAATGAGCATAATCTCACTGTGGAGGGCCAGCAGAAGCTCCCCAAATCCTGCTAGCCACACCATGCTACAGCACATTGTGGTGTGAATGGCCTCAAGCTTCACAGCAGCTTAGAATAACACTGTGGGTGCCTGGAGCTGTTCTATAAACAGCTATAAACTTGGAGTATTGGGGCTAATCCTGACAGCAATGGAAAGAATCCATCCAGCACAGAGCTCAAACAGCATCTGAGATTTCAGAGCTGCAGTGCTCTGCTGGTCAAGTATCTTGGTGCCACAACAAGACACAGGAGGTCTCTTTGCAATTTGGTTTTTAAACTAATTCGTTTTTAATGACAAAAAGTTCAAATGTCTCAGTGCCAGCAAACGTCTCCCCACAGTGCACTTTTTACCCCAAAATCAATTATTGGAAATGTTTGAGCAATGAGAACCCCTATTACTAAGCTGAGCTTACCCCGCCTTAAAGCAGAGCCTTGCTTTACCATGAAACAAACCACTTGCCTTCTCTCCCTGCTGGCTTTGTTTCCAAGAACAAAAAATGGTGTCTTTTACACTCTAAAATTTTGGTTTCACCACAGTTGAGATGCACTCTGCCTGCTTCTTTCAAGAGATAGGAGTAACAGCAAAACCAGACAGCAGCAAACACAGGGCCCACCCAGTTAAATTCAAAGAGAATGTTAGGGGTGGATCCCAGGGTTCCTCTCTTGATACCTGGGCCTGTCTGCAGCTGGTAACAGTTCTGTGGGAAAAGAGGGATGTCACTGTAGACCTGTGCCCATTTTAGGCACTCATTAGGTATTCCTAGGTATAGGAATAACGTATTTATAAAATCCATAGTTTTTCTCCCTGTGTTTTCCTGAGTGACATTAACTTTCTTCTAACTTTCCTGTTTCTAGAAGTAAGCCATGTCCATGGGCACCTAAGGTCACAGCAGAGGACTATGAAACTGATATCATAAAAACTCCTGCCCTACACAGATCTCTTCCAGTAACCCCAGACCTGTAGAGACTGGTAAATGCACACACCATGCAACAGACTGCTCTGAGATCTCTGACAACAAGTATTTCCAGAAAAGTCTAAATCCAGCTTTGTCATTTCACTGCTGTCCTCTGATACTGAAATACACATACACCATATGAAAAGGAAAATGTAAAGCATTACCTGTGCTACTGTTTGTCACATGAAGCTCATCCACACACACAGAGCTTCTTACCTTTGTTTCTGGCTATTGTAATTAACTTGTTTCTAGTTGCATCATTTGGAGTGTCAAACGAACAGAATGTTCCTCTTCCCCTCACTCTGCTGATGAGATGGGGGTAACGAGCCTGCAGAGAGAGGAGAGACAAGCACATGGCAGGTGCTGCAACAGAGGGCACCTGGTGGCAAGCCTGGCTCTGCCAGGTGGAAACCCTGCTGCCTCCTCGCTCTGCTGGAGTGGAACGTGGCTCACACAGCCTCGTGTCCTGCTCAGCCTGCAGAGCCCAGCACAAAGCAGGGAGGGTGAATGAATCTGAATCTGACCCACGAGCTAGGTCAAGTAAAATCTTCCTTGGAACGAGTGTTACACACCTTACTTACATCTGCAGTGGACTCCAGGAAAACCTGAGCATAAATCATCTGCACTGGGGCTAGAAACCAGCTCGTTCTCACCCTGCACTAAGACACTTGCCAGTAGCATCTGCATCACTTACTCTCAATTACAATCCTCATCTTTTGGAAGAGCAATCATTTGGATAGAACTAGTTCTATTCTGGCCCTCCAAAGTATGAGATTATAGTATTTTCTGTTCTGCCTGCGGTGTCTTAAAGCTGTGGAGAGAGCAGAGACTGTGTTTGGGATTGTCCTGTGCAAAATGCCTTTGGGAGGTGAGCACCTGCAAGCCTATCCTTAAATACCTGTCTGTAGAGCTCCACAGTAGAAGCTGTAAGGAATTTCCCTTAAACAATGGAGGGAAAGCTACAATTTTCTTATTTCAACAGCCCAGCAGAATTGGAAAAAAAATATGAAAGCACCTTACTTGAAAAAGAACATTAGGACAATGAAATACCAGCTGCTTATAGTAACAAAACCTTCTACGAAAGTAATTTAATTAGCTGCATTTCATACCTTAAGGTATTTTGGGGACCACCCTTTATATTGGATTAAGCTATATAAACACGGCATTTTTAAGTCAGTAAAAGAAAGTTTACTTCAATTCCAAATGACACAGTTATTCAGACTCGTGTTGAAGTTATTATAATGGTCTAGACCCCAGCTGGAGTTCCTCAGTCCAAGTGTTTAAACTGGATGAGGTCAGATCCTACCTCATCAGCAAATTTCTCCTTATCTACAATCCTTCCAGATGTTTACCTGCAAATCCAGCAGCCCAGTCAGTAGTGCTTTCCCAGCGTGGGCTGCATTGTTTAGAAGGTCTTCTGTTTTAATAACCTTAATGACTTCAGCAAGCATAAGGTTCTTGGATGGATCTCCAAGCCAGGTGTTAAAAATCCGGTAGGGCTTGGGAAAGGGTGGAAAAAGAGTTGTGGAACATGTTAACAGGCAAATCACTATAAATTAAGAAAAGCAAGGCATCACACTGGCAATGCAAACGTGTATGAAAAGGCATGCACTAATCTCACCAACGCCCCTGTTTTATCTTGTAAAGCAAAATCCCACTGCCCTGCTGAGCTGAAACACAGCTATAGATGACAGGAAATAAGCATCATCTATACAAGCTTTTACATCCAGCTTTACTTTCTTCCGCTTAATTTTACTTTTTTTTCCATTTATTACATCTAAAATGTCATTAGTGCAAAGAAGAAATCTTGCTGACAGAATCTGTAATGCTGACATACAAGCTCTGAAGTTCCCAAGTTGCCCTACAGGAGAAGGTGTCAGTCTGTGGTTGGATTTTGTACTGAAGGTTTGTTCCATTAGGCTAAACCCTAATGGAACAAACCAGTTCTCCTCTCCCCCCCACCAGCTTTATGACCTTGGTGACTGACAACGACTGCAGTAAAAGTGAAGAGGTGATGACAAGTGTTGTGTGAGCACACAGCAAGTTTCTGTAAAACAGCAGCCCCATCCAGCTGAACCTGCACTGCTGAAGGAAACCTTGTCCCCACCATGGATGTTACAGTCACTCCTCACCAACTAGCACAGAGTTCAAGTTTCATCGAAAATCTTACAGCGTTTGGCCTGAACTCCTCTTTGTGGAAAAATCCTCCTGTCATCATCTTCTTACTGAAGGTTACCACATCAGCTGGGTCATCCAGGCCCCAGTGCTCATGTGCCCAGAATTTCCCTGTGCAGCCGCCTCCCGTCTGCACCTCGTCCACCAGGAAAGCACAGCCATGCTGCAGAGACAGACGTGAGGAGCAGGGAATGTGAGCCCTCCTTCCCAAAACAGAAACACCTCCCTTAGTGAACACATAAACACAAGCCACTCGCAGGCAACACCCCTCCTTCCTCCACCTTCACTCCCCCAACCTCCCCTCCTCAATCCCTCCACCAATGCCACTCACTGTGTGTTAGATTTCACAGTTAAAAATTCAGCTGTTTTTTCAGGAAGGCACTAGAAACTTGTTTTCTGCCTATATTCACAAAGTACATGTTTTTATATAGTCTTGAGCATTTCTAGAGGCTACCTGAAAACATCTGGGAGGAGCAGAAGTGGCATTTTCAAAGCCCCTGAGGGAAGCAGAGTGTCATTTCTAGGGGCTTTGTTTTAAATATGAAGCCTCTGCTCCCAGTGTGAGTTGGGCATTAGTGGCACAGAGGCAGTACCAGCAGCACGAGCTGTTCAGGGTAGGGAGCATGGAAAGCTGCCTTTTCACACAACTCTGCTGAAAGAGTCACTCACGTGAGCTGGCAATGTGGTGGGGTTTTTATGTGAAGGACTATTTTGTCCAAACTTTGTGACAAGGAGAGCAAGCTGTATCATAATACTGTATTTAAAAACAAGGGGTAAGTACTCTTGGCAGCATCTCTTCAGCATATGGATGTTTCAAGGGTGAAAAAAAGCCTGGAGTAAGTATTACTGAGGGTCACAGCTTCTAAATAGGTAACTTTAGATTCCAAGTACCAAGACATCTGTCCTTTTAATTGTTTTATTGGAACATCAGCACTATGGCTGGACTCAAGTTGTGTTTCAGATTTTTTTTTTTGCAATTAAAAACATGTCATTAAAAGTTTATACTTTTTACAACCTGCTTCTTCAGAAAATGAACCTCCTCAACCAACTAGCATTATCATTTAAAGAACACACCTGCAAAATTCATAGCAATGAATCAGAGTAATTTCTCTCACACTTTGAAATTAGAAGATAATTTATTGGACTGAGGAAACCATTAGGTGTGAATCAAATGGAAGAGAGCAGGGATTGCTTGTATGTGGTACATAACTACCCCGACTGCTGCTAAGGAGGCCTGTGAAGCCCTCCAAGAGCCTGGGGCAGGCCAAGATCTCCAGAGACACCCACAATGTGTGGGTGCATGTTTAGCTACCACTGAGTGCCCAGAGAAATGTTTTATTACCTTTCTGGCAATATCTCGTAGCTTTCTGAAGAAGTCATCTGAAGCATGATTGTCCCCACCCTCCGACTGTATCGGTTCCACAATGATTCCAGCCACAATCTTCTTCTTTTTCCTGTACTTTACAATCAGATCTTCCACCTGTAAATCAAACATTTATAGTACATTCTCCTTCCAGAACATTTGCACATTTCCTCCCAGCAAGATTAAATCTCAGCAGAACTTCAACTTTGCATAGACATTCCTGGCTATAAAGGTGCCAGGAGGCACAAAGGATTAACAAGTGGTTCCTCCATCATTTAACACTGCCTTCATGTTCCTGAATGGGTTTAAATCATGTCCTAACCACACTGTAACTAGCTGCACGTTTATCTACAGTGCTGTGAAAGCTCTAGCCAGGTTCAGCTGGCAGTGTGGTGAGCACCACTGCAGCTCACTGTGCCCCTGCTGTCATTCCACCTAAGTGATGTGGGATAGATTTTTGTGTCAAAAACCAAAACTCTGCTAGTGTATTAGAAAAGGTAATCTGGAAAATTTACTTTTTCCAGTCACTCACTTCAGATACATTAAAATTAATCAGATGAAATAGTGCAGAAATCCTGTTGTTGTAAGAGGCTGATTGATAATTCTCATTAACCTCATAGTGCCAGGTGCTGCAATTAGTGGTGTGTTTGTGCTTAAAATCCCCCTCCCAGCTCTCAGGGCCACAGCCCCTGCAGGCTGTGCAAAGCAATAGTTTCCAAAGGGGGACAGTAAACCTTTGGCTTTTTGGTTTGTTTGTTTTTAAAATAATGGCTTCCAGCATTGCATTTCTCCCACCAAAGCTGCCCTGGAGCAGCCCCAGGGAAGCCATTTGCTGTGCTTTCTGTGTTCTCTGAAGTGAGGCAGGTCTGGCTAAGTGGACTTTTGGGTCCATCCCTGCACGATCAGAGCTTTATGCCAGAGGCTGCCACTGAAAGGGTGAAAAGGCTGAAACACTGTTAGAGGTTCTCTCTGTAGAGAGAGTTATCCACACTGTGCTCTCTCTCAGTCCATGGCCCCTTGGCAAGAGCTGGCAGACAAGTTCACTGTGATACAACTAAGTTTTGAGGTGAAATTTTACTTTGGTATCACTCATGCAGCCCTGTATTCCCAGTAAGCTGGCAGGGAGAAAGGTCTGACTGTAAACAACAGTGAATGCTGGTCCAATAACAGGCTGTTCCAATCCCTGAAAACATTCTTTCAGTGAAAAGCACTAATCCTACCAACACTATTCATTATTTCAAATCACAAACAACAGAAAGCTGCCAGTGAATTTTTTACCTCCTCTAAACAACGGGCTTCTTCCTGTTGATTCTCTTTCACAAAGTCTTCCAGGGGATACTTTAGCCTTGGAAATGGAGCAATAGGCCAGTCCAGTGAGGGAATGTCCAGTTTGTGAATTGCTTTAGAGTGAGTTGTAGCTAAGCAACCTAAACCCAGAGAGGGAAAAATTAAAATAATACCTATCTAGGAGCAATACAAGAAAAAAGCTACCAAGAGGTAAAAAATGGCCTGACTGTAAAATTCTGTTAAATGCTCTGTGTTTATACTGTCTTCTGAAATACTGTGTAATTGGATTTAGTCAGGCTTAAATGGATTGCTCTAGATTTCAAGCATCAGTTTCCACATGTACTGTTCCAGAAGAACAGGAGAACCTCTGTCAGTCTGAACAGGTGGCTCAGATGAGGTGGGTTTCATCCCCCCAAAGACAGCTGCTTCCAAAGCTCACAGTTGCAGCACTCTCGGATAACATGCTTAGAACAGGGATTGAGATGATATGAACCAGAAAAAGTGAGTGACAGCATGTTTGTGGTGATTTTACCCCAGGAGTTAGATTTTCATGAGTATAAACAGAAAACTGCAGATTCAGAATGAAAATAAGAGCCAGTCTGAAAAGAAATTTTCAAAAAATATAAAATGAATTCCTACTGTCACTCAAACATTCTGTTTCAGTGCTGGTGAAGCTTCCAAAGCAAACCTTAATGAACCTCTATCTCCTCCACTGGTACTGTGTGTCTAAGGACAAGCACAGTGACCTGAGGGTCCCTGCAGTGGCTGAGGGGGGGACAAGGGACAGCTTACCAAGGGTCCTGCCGTGGAAGCCGCCCATGAAGGAGAGCATGGCGTAGTCAGGGCAGCCGGGGGGCTGCAAGCAGAGCACACAGTGGGGTCAGAGAGGGGCTCACACACCCCCTCACTGCCCCCTGAGCTCCTCTTACACCAGGCACCACAAGTTGTTACAGCCTCCCCTTCAACAAGTGCATTGGTCACCCCCTAAAGCCCGCCCCAGCTCCCAAACCCCAGCACTAACACTGATCAGTCCTTGGTGCTTTGTGCTGTGGCCTGACATCGCTGCACAGGTGAGCTCACACAAGGCTGAGCCTTCAGCACAGTCACCCCTTTTTACACAAATTAGGAGCAGCTCTTTATGGGGTGGCTGTGCCTGGGGGTGGCACTGGGGCTGGAGGGGGTCAGTGAAGAGAGGCTGGGACTGCTCTGTGCTGGCCCCCATCCATTCCTGATCACTCACTGATAGTTGTTGGGAGCAGTCTGTATTTCACCATTTCCTAAATTTACAAAACCCAGATTCCACTTCACATGTAGCAAACCGAACTTTTCCTCCCAATCTTCCCTTACAAGCCCAAACCAGTGGTACATCTGTAGGTGTGGTAAAGAACAAATGTTACCTGGTTAATCATGCAAGATTCCAGTTCTTCTTTTGTGACACTATTATGGCCCCTCTCCTTGTTCTGCAAAAAACCCAAACAACCCAACATGAGTGTTCCTGTAGTTGTAACCAATGCATTTACGGCTGAACCACGAACCAGTAATGCTGTTGTTCAAGACTGGAGTCAGGAAAGACCTTGACTATGGCTTTCACATGCTGACTGCAATCTGCATTCTCTTTATTTCCTTTTCTTTATAACTTCTAAAGTTGTGTCAATATAAAGTAAAAGCTTAGATGAAGACATTTTAATAAAGATTTTATACTAAACTGAATATAAAGAACATCACGAGCAAGACAACCTCTAAGCCTCACTTTGTTTTACAATAACAATTCTGATGATGAATAAACGCTCATTTCTACAACTAAACCTACAAAAACATCTTAATGTTTTACTTACTCTGTACCACAGGAATATTGTTTTAAAGGCATTTTCATTAGAGCAGGATCCACAGGACATGGTTATCACCTGTGACAGACCCTTAGGAGCCACCTGTCAACAAAGACAGAAAATTACTCTGAAATATTGAGCACAAGTATAGTGCAAAGTGATAATAATTGTGATAATAATAGTGATCAGTCCACTGGTATCTCAAACTTACTGAGAGCAAAGACTCCTTCAGTTTTTCTGTAAAGTTCTCTGGAGGTAAAATCCCTAGTGCAGGTCTGTTGATAAAAGTGCTCTAAAAAGACAAAGGAAGAGGAATTGTTAGGTCTTACTATCACATGGAAAATATGTTGATATCAAAGCAGTTACATTTTATTCTAGTTGTAAACACCAGGCAGAAATCTGTATTATGGAACAAGTAGTTTTAAGATAGGGATTAATATTCCTGCCTTAGCATATGTTTTTCTGTCTAATCCTTTCTACTTTATTCTTGCAGGACACCTTAGGAAAGGTGCATGCTAACTCATACTGACATTTCCTCTTCAATGTTGCCATTTTAGTTGTTCAATCTCCATTTTCCTTATACACAGGAAATATGCTTTAAAATCTTTATTACTTGCTTTCAGTTTGAGTAGCTAAATTCAATTAGGATAGCAGCACTCTCATCCTTATTGAGCTTCAAAAGACAGACCATTTTGGAACACTGGGAAGGTGGAGCCAGGCTCCAGGCTCTTCAATGGAAGATGAGAAGCCATGAGTGTAAATCAAAGCATGAGAAGTATTGATTTGGGTATAGGGAAAAGTTTTTTCACCAAGAGAACAGTGAAGCAGTGAAACAGGCTGCTCTTCTTGGAGGTTTTCTAGGTCCCAGATAAAGCCCTGAGCACCCTGGTCTCATCTCACAGCTGCCCCTCTTGGAGCAGGAGCGTGGCCAAGAGACTACCTGAGCTCCCTTCTAACTTCACTGGCACTGTGCACTGGCCACATCAGGATTCACACCTTTGGGAAAGGTAATTTTGGTGTCAGGGAACAGCAGCCTGCTGCCCACACAGGGGTTTCTGTTGCCCACACAGGGGTTTCTAAGGAGCAGCTCTGGAAAAAGCCCCTCAGCCTCTTCAGTCCACTAATGGAGATGAATGTCACATTTATGCAATTAATTTAAATTGTGTTATGGATTAAAATTGATTCATTGCTGCTCTTAGTCTTTGTGGGTAATCTTATTTGACTCATACCGTGCTACTCTTTATTTTAAATTAAATTTTCTCAGAGAAGGACAAGCTCAATGAATTTGCCAACTGCCAAGCAGCTTTATTTGCCCTTTTGTTTGTTGTTTTTCTTGTTGAACAAGTAATGGCTGAAATTAAAGGCTGAGCTTTGATAATTTAAGTCTCAATGGGTCTCCAGAGGGGACAGACAGCCTCCCCCAAAACACTCATATTTTCAGTGGAGCTCAAGCTTGCACATTTATCAGCATCCTCCAGTCTCTCTCCTCAACACAAGTCCTCATTCATTCTGAGACGTGTGAGGCACAGCAAGAGGTGTAAGTGGTCACACTGTACCTGGAAGGACATTCCATAGGGATTCTTAGGGAACACCAAGTATCACACAAGATAGAACACTGGATGAGTTAGGACTTTGTAAACCGTTCAAGTTTGTTACTTCCAAAACACTGTTTCAATAGACTCAAGCTTAAAAGAAAACCTAAGCATGACAGGTTAACACAAAGTTTTTGTTTAGTAGCTATGAGAAATCTCACTTGATTTTTTATCTCAGTTCAGAAGTAAATTTTCATATCAACTTAAAGAGAGAAGACCATAAATTTGTTGAGAATTTGATTATGGGTTGTCACAGTCAATTGACAACATTTCCCATTAAGCAGAAAAGTGGATTTTTCTTTTGTAGTTAATGAGATACCCAGAACTGAGAAAAATAGAACATTGACATCAAGCTGCTATGGGCTCAAACACATGCACATTCTGTGTTTATAGATGGCTGTAGAGAGGGTACGTGGAGCATTACAGACAAACCAAACAAAAAGTCCGTTCAGGAAAACACCAATCCCTTTGCTAACACTAACCAAAGCTATGCCACTTGTGTGGGACTTTGGAGGAGTTCCTTCCCTGCAGGCTTCCAGGAGTGTTACCTGCCCTTCCCCAGTGGGCAAACAGCAACTGCCACCAGCAACAGGGCTTTTGGGTTTTTCTATTCGTTTCGGGATTTTTGTTTGTTCTTTTTTGGTTTGTTTTTTAAATCTGACTTTGCCTGCTGCTGCATTATAATGAAAATAGTATTCTCAGAAATCATCTTTATGAGTTAATATAACTATTCATAAATATTAGACCTTCCAAAATATCCAGATCTGCCTTTGATAACTCCAACATTTCTAGTCCTGCTATTTTTTTTTCCCCTACCTTGAAGTATTTTAGTTTTGGGAAAGGCAGTATTTCTCATCCTGAAGACATGAGTACCTCATAAAGGAAATCAGCTCAGGGAGCTCAAATGTGTGCATTTCTTTGCCCTGCTGGAGTGCACTTAGGAGATGGCAATCAGTTACTGTCTCCAACTTCAGAAAAATCCTAAACTTCCCAGAGCATTCCAGATGTACGGCACCATATCCAAGATACTGTATTCTCTCTCAAGGTCTTGTGCTTGCTTTCAGGCTCAAAAATCTTCACTCAGAGAGCATTAGTAAAATGGTTAACTGGAGATACTATGCTTGAACTATGATTTAAATGTGGCTACAAACATATCAAGTACTTGCATCACCCAAATGTTTACTTTTTGTAAAAGTTCTGAGGGGTTTTGGTGTCTTCTTAAACACTACAAAGCTCATTTCATCTAGTGAGAAGTAAAGCAATCAGATCCTATCATACATTAAATTGAATCATTAGCATTCACCATCAGTCTAAGAAAAAAGAGAAAGCCCACAATAAGGAGGGAGAGAACTCCTTCACGTACCTAATGTTTTAATTCACTTACCAGGTTCTGTGGCTGCTGTAAAAGCTTTATCAGAGAGGGATGGCTGTAACCTAATTAAAAAGAACAAGGAAAGAAAGCAGTTCTTTCTATCTGGTTTCAATAAAGTAATGCAAAGCATAATCTAGAGAACAACCATAACTTAATGCTTGACTGTTTCTGTGTAACTTGTATACTTTTAACTAATAATAGGACTTCTTTTGAAGCAGGACAAACCTCTGTTTGTCCCTCACAGCCTGTCTGGGTGCAGGGCAGCCTCACCAGCACAGCACTGCTGTTTGGAGCTGTGTCACTGCTGTGTGCACCGAGCACGTGTGGCACAGCAGGCACAGAGAAGTCCTGGGACTCCAGCAGCATCGTGCCCATGGCTTGACAACGCTCCCTGGCACCTGTGGCAGCTGGATGGCACTTGTCACCACGCTGCTCTGCAGTGCTCTCTGAGCACACCCTGTGCCAGGCGCTGCTGAACCCGGCTTTGAGGTGTGCAGGCCCCAGCCTCACCATTATCCAGCCTTTCACACATCAACACACTCACAGCCACTTGCAGGCTTGGGATACAGATTTCACCCCTCACATGCAGATCACCTCAACTGAATGATCACCTCAGTTCTACCAGAAGGAAGAGGCTGACTGCACAGCCAGCCATACACTCAAACCCATGGGCTAATGAGCACCCAAACCCTACCCTGCCACAGCCCATTAGTTATTCCGAGACACCCGGCTGGGAATCTTCCCTTCTCAGCCACGGATTTACATATCTCAGCTGTGCATCTCCATGAAAAACCTGTCTGATAAATTGCTGTCTCCTGCTAAAGAAGGAGGTTCTACACTTTTCACTTTCTCTCATGACCGGCTTTTTTTTTTCCTTCCCATTTCCTTACTTTGACAAACTTTTGTTTGGAAAAAGATGCAACAATTTGTCCTTTTTACTAAGAAACTAAGATAGCTTCAGTTTTAATACAATGAAGGTGCTCAATTTATACCCATTGACATTCTACAAGATAACTTGCTTGCTTACAGGCAAAACCAATTTATCTGCTGTAAAAAAAACCCCAGAAAACTTCAAAGGAGGCCAGAAATTTCATTTTAAGCCTGATCTCTAAAGTATGAAATGCCAACACCAGAGATTAACATCATCTTTTAAATTTCCTTGTAAAAACAGTTGGAAACCTCATCTTCCCTACTGCTCAAGAAGTCAGACCACGCTAATTTTGTTACAAAAGCTTACTGTGCTTCTGAATCCCCATTCCAGTGGAATGACAACAGCCCTGATTATCCTGTTTGAGCAATGGAGCATTAGGCTGCTGTGTTAACAAATCAATTATAAATTCAGTTTTGAATATTTTAGCTGAAAACAAGAGAATATCCGTATTGTTTTAGCGGCATGTCATGCTGATAAATCTGTTAAAGTTATTATGAAGATAATAATAGTGGCTATTTGGGACACAGAACAGCTAGATCTGCATGGCATCTGCTGTCATGGGAAAAGTTGTTGTTCAGCTAGAGGGAATGACACACTGAGAGCTGTGTCCTTGAGAACTGCACCTGTGGCTGCCACTGAGAGCCCCTTTGAGAGTAAATCAAGTGTTTTAGAAATCTCCAAAGCACATAGAACTTTGTTATAAACAGCTACCATTGTTTAGGAAGCTCAAGGATCAACTCTGGTATTGGTTGTAAGAACTTGTAATCCTGTTGCTGGTGTTACCATATCTGCATATCTTTGTATCTTCTCTTATGTAACACAAACTTCTACTACCCCTGATTTACCCTTTTGCACCCCCACAGAATCTCTCTCCCAATCTCTTCACTTCAGCCAAGTGGCCTGGTCTTCCCTCCTAACACTCCCTCATCCTTGTGCCTCCTCACACAGCGCCAGTGAAAGAAGAGAGGATCCTCAAAGCCCGACTGCTGTCAGAGCTGGGCTGTGTGTGACAGAAGCTGAGCTGGCATGTGGCTTCAGTCAGGAGCTAACACCAGGAAGAACTAAATGCTTGAATGACCATTATATAACTGTGGTAGACAAGTCAAACAGCTCCAGGCTGGGATGGCAAACAGGCACTAACTCGTTTCAGTGCCATGACCAGCACAAGGGTTTGCAGCGTTACAGATCCGCTCTCAGAGGTGACCGAGCTGGCTCTGAGTGAGGGGCACCTGCTCCATCACTCTTGCTGTGTGTCTGGATCAGTGTGACAGGAACGTACATGTCCTCCAGGCTCGTGAATGTGCCTGTCTGCAAAAGGAAAAACAACTAGAGCCTGCTAAAATAATGAGATGGAGAAAGCCCAAAGAATCATTTGAACTGAGCAGCAAGCTGCTGTCAATAATATCAAACTACACCTCTCTGCATCTCTCCAAACAAAACAGACCTTCCCAGCACTGAAAAACACATTGTTTCATTTGTTATTCCAGGATGTTTGCTGGCAAACACGTCAATAGCATCCCTCTTGCATCTGGCTCCATGGGGTTTCTAACTCTGTTAGACAGAATAGAAGCAGGATGAAAGGACTATGCTGTGCTACAACTGCCCATAAAAGTGTGGTAAAAAGCTATTTTAATTTTTGGTTTTCAGCAAGAGACAGCCCAGAGCATCTTTGCCTAGAGGTTTTTTATACTTTATTTCTTATCTCTCCACACAGACGCTCATTACCTCTCAACCTCTGCTGATAAATATATTCTAGTGTAACAGATCATTATTAAATCTTGAGGAGTCCTGACAGACTCATGAAAGGTTTTATTGGATTTACTTGCAGAGAGATAAGCACAGATGACTAACAAGCACCTTGTGATCTTGTTTTGCTCTCCTAGTCCAGGCCCTACCTCTGTCACCAAGAGGGTCATTATTAGTAACCTGGGCAGCTTCAGATAGTCTTGTCATTTAGTACAACTGAAACATATAAATTAGTGTTGTGTGTTAGACTTAGGTCAGCCTGTAAGTACTAAATTTCCATTTACTCTTTGTTGCTGCACATCCCAGAGCATATCTGAGAAGCTGTATGAAGCACTGCACTGTAGTTGCTTTGGGACTGAGGAATGTGTTCCCCAGGATAAAAACCCAGCTTGTCCTCAGAAGGCATTGCCACATGTGAAGGAGGAACTACATGGCTCAGGAGGGTCAGTCACAGCACTAGAGTCTTGTCTCTATGTCACCAGTTTCAATCAACCACAGAAAGTAAACCGCAGAGCCCCTGCCCATTTCAAAAATTTCCTTTAAAATACTTTAATATTTTATACACAAAACTATATTAAAAGAGGTATGCTTGCACCATCAAGCACCAGAAGGTCAGAAAGCCTCAGTGCCCTGTCTGTACAACCTGAATTTCATTCTTTTGGAGTATGCACTGACTTTCATACTTTGGAGTTGACTACATGACTGAGACTTGCTTCTCCAAATCAGAATTTCTTGTGTGAAGAATGAGAAACCATGAACACTAAATGCATCTCCTTTTCTAGAAACCTAAAATCCAAGCTCACTGGCATACAAGCATTGTGCTCCTCTGTCTCACTCCTATTTCCACACGAGCAGTGGCCAAGTTATAGCAGTGCAGCCTGAAAGATACAGAGTAGTGAGAACTCGTGTTGGGGGAAATAAGCTACAAACATTGCAGGGTTCTGGAATGATTACACTGATTGAGTGCTATAGGACAGCAAAAACATTGTCTGCAAAGAAGACTGGGATAAGTGAACACCCATTGCAGTCACAAGGTCTTAGATGCCAAAAATTTGGTAACAACCTGAACATCATCAAATTCTATTTCCCAGGAAAGGAGGCCTGTAGGGATGATTTTGAGTCATCACAGTTTCTATACATAGCACAAGATCTATCTTTCAAATTACCCCAGCACTTCTGCTCTTTTTGCTTCTGCAGAAGTGTATTTTTAAGCAGCTGAGAGGAACCATGGATGAGGAGCAAACAAACTGGACTGAACTGAACTCCTACTGAAACCTGTATGCCTTGCAGTCAGGGCTCACATTTCTGCCTTGCTTCTGCTTGAAAGGCTTCACAAAGCAATCAGCTGACTTTGCCAAGCACTTGCCAGGCCCCGTGTCTGCTCCCTCAGACAAATGAGCTGCCACCTTCGCTTTCAGTCAGTGCTGGGGCTTGTTTCATCCTGCTGCAGTCCACATGGCCCACTCCTTTTCTTTCCCCACTTATTTTGAGATAGAAATGTTAACTAAAGCCTATAATTTCACGTTAAAATATCTATGCTATGCTTGTTAATGTTTAAAACAGTAACAGACTGTTACAGGATCACAAAGTCACAAATCCAAGGCAACAAAGACAACCTGAATTGTGGAACTTGCCCATTCAAATTGAGATTAATACTCGAGCTTCTTCCAGGCACCAATACACATTTTAAGTGAGCTTTAGGTATTGAATTTGTAGTTTCTCCATCTATCCAAACCCCCCACTAAACAATACACAGAAGTGAGCTGTCTCTGATCACAACAAGGTGTTCATCATATCACCTCTGCTTTTTTACATTAATCAACCAAGTTCCCTGGTAGTGCCTGAGATAAGAAAATGACAGGTTGAGGACAATGCAAAACATTTTGGTACAACCGTCTCCTACCTATTGGGATGGAAGAAATCTGAGAGTAGAGATCCAACATGCGATTGCCATCTACATCTACGAGGTAATTCCCTCGGCTCTCTTCATAATTGCAAAAGAAGTGCACAGCTTCTGCATTCTTCAAGGAAAAAAAACAATCAGTGCTTTAAAAAGTGGCAGTATGTAGGAAGGTGCAACTAATGGTTATACAGCAAAATCTGATAAAAATATCTAATGCTAGGATAAAAAGACACATTATATTCACTGCATGGGAATTAACTGCACAGCTATTTTTATAGTGACTCTTAAAAGGGCAAGTCCTTACTTTTTCTACAGAAATGAAGCACAGACTTGGAGAAATTGCTCATCTTAGGAAGGCAATATGTACTTAGGCTGACACACTTTTAAACTCAAGCCCTAATACACCTTGTTTTCATTGGCCACTCTAACAACTCCAAGGTTTTTCTTTAAACACACATAGTTTAAACACATATGTTGAAAGAAAAACTCCTGATGCTAGCAAAATGATCCTGCAGTATTCAAAATATACTACGAAAATTTTATTCAAATGCACCTCTAAACCACACATAACGTACTCAGTGTGGAAACCCAGAGTCAGTGTTTCACCTTTTTCTGGGGCACAAACATACAAACCAGGATTTTAAAACAAGTTCTGAAATCAAAGTATTAACAACCCCCAAAACACAGAAAACTTGACAAATTACCTGAATGCCATTCAGCTTCTTCATTAATTCCTGCAGAAAAACAAATGTCAGAGTCTCAGGTGTGTAATTAGCAAATACTGATGGAGAATGTATGTTTCTTTTTTATGATCCCATAAATCATATGCAAACCTTGTAGTCCTGTGTGCTTACCAGGCAACTCTACCTGCCACAGGAACTTTCATGGTGCATCTTGCAAATATTACAGTCAAAACTATGACCTGTGGCATGCAGAGCTAAACGGGCTGCAAACACAGTTTAACTGTAAATCTCCAAAAAGGGAAAGCTGCCTCTTCTATATTGACCAACTGAACTGAGAAAACAAGAGAGAAATCAGAAAATAAGAGAAGCCAGAGTCACACAGAAGGGATACGGGTACATTGGTTGTAGAAAGACAGCTCCTTTTTATTAAAAAACAACAAAAACCTCACAAAAACCAAAAACCCACCACATGCACAAATGCTGACTCTGCCAGAGTAAAACAACGTCCAGTAAATTGAAACTCTTGCTTCATTTCAAAACCAAAGCATTATTTCACATCATAAAAAGTTCATATTTTGGCAGGAGCACAAGTGACCAAGCCTGATCAGACGTTTTATTAAAATGATGCTCTTTTGCTTTGAATTATTCCCTATGGGAACTTGGCAGTTGAGATTCAGATCTGCCTCTCAGAGAGGGGCATTTCATTCATGAGCTTTTCATTCTCAACTTCCTGATAAAAACAAGTGTAGACTTATGGAATCATGTTTATTCATATCAGATTTAAGTTTTGAAATGAAAATCTGTTTTCTAGCAAGCTAGACACAGCTAAAGATAAAAACCACCAAATTACTATACTTTGGAAACTTACTCTAGATCGTGGTCCAGGAACTTCTGTCTTCATCAGAGGTCCATCATAATCAAAATCCACATCAATTTTAGCTGCAGCTTGACTGATATACCTGTGTCCTGTAAGAAATAATGAAAACCTGAGCACAGACCATATTTTCTGTGCTCTCCTCTCAGAAGATACATCCATACCTTGCCTGACTGAGAACACTTGATAGATGAGACCAATTACATTGAACTGACTGAAGTGAACTATATCTCATCTTTGACCAGTCTTAAAATAAAACTAATACCAGTGAGGTGGCTTAAAAATAAAAAAAAATAAGGGAAATGACAAGGCAACCCTAGAGAAACAGAGACAAATCCTACTGCAAAGCACAGGAGGATTGAGAGCACATCTGTTTCCATCTCTCTTGTTGAGCCTGTCCATTACACCCTGTGCAAACCTTTGCCATAAATTCCCCATTCCTACACAGAGATGGTTTAGTTGACTACCAGTAATAACCAAAAAGCCTGATGGAGGCCACAGGAAAAATCCAGTATGATGCTTTTCAACAGCTCAAAGAACACTCTTTGGGAAAGATTTGTCTCAGAAAGGTAAATTTGTCTCACATGAAACCAGCATCCTGCAGTGCAGCTCTGAAATCTGAGTCCCAGTCAGTTCAAATTTTCTCTCTGATCTTGCTGGTTTTTATCCACGTGTGTAGGGAATCATAATAAACTTGACACCTTAATGAAACCAAAAGGCAAAAATCTCATGTGCTTCACCAATAAAAGGTTCTGCTTCCCTTTCTGAAGTAACTGTTTCAAAACACAGGGTTTAGGCAAACTTCCTATGACAGAGACTGTTCTGGTAAGCATGTATTCCAAATATGTACATATTTCATTAAGGGGATTATGGGATAATATGGGGATTATACATTTGCAAAAAAGGAAGTACAGACTCCAAAGCTCTACCAAGGTGACCAGCAAGAGACTATGAGCTTGCTCTGCACGCTCTGGTTATGTGTTGAACTAAACCAACATTCTTGGCAATTACATTTTTGTCATGGAGCATCTGCAAGCCTCTACCCAGCATGGTATCAACAACAAACTGATCTTAACACTCTTAACTTGAGGGTATCACACTTGGACCTGAAAGAAGAGGGCGTAACTTTTTTAATATCTGTGATAGACATTTTTAAGTTGGTGCAATTTGGATGGCCCAAAATGAAGGTCCTTAGCTCTCCTTGTCACCAGCTGCAGCTCAGAGCTGGGCTCAGCATGGGAAATCAGGCAACACCAGCTCCTGCCTGGGGCACTCAGAGCAGCAGAGTCTGAAGGTACCACTCATCACACCCTGCTGTGCCAGGGCGGTGCTGCCAGGTGCTAAATCAATAAAATGCACCCCAGTTTGGCAGAGGTGCAGGGAGGGAGATGCCTGGGCAGGCAGGTGAGGACTCAAACACATGGAAATCCCTGGGGTGCAGCACTGCCACCAGAAACCCTGGCAGCACCAGCCCCTCCGCACTTCCATCCATACCCACCTCTCACTGCCAGATCTCTGTTTCAGCAATGTACTGAAAATGTTTTGTGTTTGGAAGTAAGAGTTGTTAAATAAACCAAATATTTAGCAAGGAAAACAGAAGGTATCCTGTGATACTGCTCGGCAGTGCTCCGAGCACAGCCATTCAGCCAAAATTTCCAACAGGGATTCGAGACATTTGCCTCAGCTTGTGTCAGCCCAAGCTGAGATGTCTCAAGCAAGCCTGATTTCGAGATACTATCTGGAAAATCACCGCCCTTTGAAAGCATCTCTAAGCACTTAAAGTCACTGCTTATCTTGGGAAAACTTAGCCTGCAAAGATGATTATTCTCCCCAGCTTTAATTCAGATGCGTCAGTGCCTCTCCGCAAAGCTATTAATAGGTTTCGTTACAGCAACACCATTTTTGTGTCATTCTGTTTAGCATTCATGTAAATTGGAGACTGCATGGCAACTGCTCCACTGAGGGGAAAAAAGCTACTGCATATAAAAGATCAAAATCTCCACAATTCATAGGCAATAAAGCTGCAAGTTTAATAGACACACTCTCAAGTCTAAAAGGGGAAGAGACCAAACTTACCCTTTTGTGCTCCCACTCCTTGCCCAATGGAGATCCCACCAAAACAGCTGCAAACATTTCTGCTTCTCCTGTGTCACCTTCTCTCCCTCCCCCCAGGCTCTGGGTGCTATTTCATGTGACAAAGGGGAAAGCACCAAGAGGCACAGAATGTACAGGACACTTTGGGAGTCAGCACTAACAAGAAAGATATGGAAACCCAGCATCAGACTTGGAATTGTTTGGCACAGCTGCAGATTTAAGACAGGTGAGCTATAACCTGCATGCACAGTCCTCACCCTCCTCCTCCCCACCCTGCCTGGTGCCCTGCTGCAAGAGACCCTGTGCCACCACATCCCCTCTGTTCACTTCCCAGGATCCTCTCACCTGGAGAACACCTCCTTCCTTACTCTTTTCAACTGAGTTCTCACAAAAATGCACTTGTTTGGACTATGATTAAAGATCTCCTCTTCTGCAAACACCCAAGCCATTCCTGCAAGGTCCTGACTGCCAGGCTGTAAAACCCAGAGCAACAGTCCTGGCCACCACCTGGGAGAGGCAGATGAGCTCTTCTGCTTCCCCGAAGGACGATCTGTGAAATACTGTAACATACAAGGATTCTAAACTAAACACACGTTCAATTATTTCTCTAAGCAAGTTTTGTCGTGGATACTGCAAATAGCATGACCTCTCTTACAAAAAAAATCCTATTTACAGAGCTGTATAACAAGGACTTAAGTTGGAGAATATTTTAATCTTGCCCTAACTTGTTTAACAGCACAAGTCAAGAGGAGGTTGCTTCCTTCAGCCACGCTGTGTAACAAAGACCCAAGTGGGTCAGTCTGCTTTGGAAATCATCAGTCATCATCATCTTTTTGCTACTGTTTATGCTATAGTCTCTTTTGCACAGGTACATTGAACCAGATATCGAAGGGCACATCTGAGTTATCAAAAATGAAGAGCACTTTGCTGTGCAGTGCTGCACTACTTCACACTGGCATAGCTCTTGTCTATCCACAGACAGGTTTTCAGACACAGCAAAACTGGTCAAATGAAACCAAAACATACAGGTCTTCCAAGAAGAAGAGTTGATTTAAAGATAATTTTTATCAAATTAGTAATGTTGGTCAATTTGTGAGATGTTATTTTAAGCAAAGGTGTCAGGAGCAGCTTATCCAAACCACAATCATTTTCAGTAAGTCTGTGAACTAGAGCCAGTTAAACTTAGCAACACAGGTGAACAGGCTTCCCTGCCCTTGCTTGTTATCTCCTAAAGCACATTACAGGCCATCAGGCTCTACAGGCAAGCGATTTCTAGGCTGATTCACTGATACAATTTAACTTCACATACTTCACATACAGAACATCTCATTTTATTAACTCCAGTATAATGGCACTCTACCCATTTATTGATCTTACACTTGCCAGAGCATTGTTCCACCTCCTGGCTTGGGCAAACACTGTGGCTGGAATCTGAAGGAACAGCTTGCCATAAACAAAACAAAAATGCCAGACCAAAGGATTTTGAAAAGTGATGTTGGTTTTTTTTCCTCAGGTACAGGATGAATAATATAGGCTAGAACAAAATCCTCAAAAACCAAAATTCCAACATACTAGCGAAGCCTTTGATAGTAAAAGCTAAAACCAAAGTGGACTAAATCCTCAAACTATTTTTTAGTGAAGCTCTTCTCCCTGTGAGAGCATAATAAATGATTGGCATAAACTCACAATTTCTAGCAAGGTCAGTAGATTTATTCCAAACAGCCCACTCTACTACTCATCAGATAGGCACACTTGTTCACGGGGCTGATTAAAAATAAACAAAACAACCCAAATTTTAAAAACACATAACACAGTTTGTCTGCTTTACCCATTTTAACCCCTTTTCTTCTTTTTTTCATCCCCTACTTTTACTCAAGTAAATTGGGACTCTGATCAGAAATTGTACTGACAGTGAAAGTGGTGGGTGCTGCTGAGCTCCATCTCTGTGTGACTCTGGGGGCACACACAGCCTGTGCCAGCCACAGCACTCACACAGAAGGAGCTCTCCTTGGTGAAGGGCACCTGAACAGCACAGACACAAACTCTTACTGCCACACAGCCCAAGACTTTTGCAGCCCGATGCTCCCTTGGTGCTCAGGGACCTGTCCAAAGGCTTGTGCCAACAAAGGCAAGGAAGCCCAGCAGTCTGGAGCAGCTGAGAACTGCAGCTCAGCTGAAGGCAGCAGTTTTCCCAGCACACGGTATGACCCCAGCACTGCTCCCCTTCATACAGCCCATTTCCTCCCAGCCCCACCACTGCCCTTCCTCTGCAGGCCAAAAGGGAGCTCAGGCTGCTCTCAAAAGGCACAGAGGACATCAGAGCCCTGCTCAAAGGCACCCCCTGCCTGGGCATTCACTGGCTTTCTGGCACCCCTTGCTCCAGATCCCCTGCACTGCTTTGTCCCCAGGCCCTGAGGAACAGCAGGACACTGGTGCTGCCTCCTGCTCCCCAGTGCCTGTGGCCCTGCTCACAGCACAGCTCTGGGACGTGGCTGCTCCCCTGCAAAGGCTTTTCCAGGCACTGGGACATGGTGATGGATGGCTGCATCAATACCTGCTTTGTTCAGCCTGGAGGAGGATTTCAGGCCATGCTGTGTCTCCTTTGCTTCCCCCCAGCCCAAGCATCAGTACCACAGTCTGGTGCTGATGGTGCAAGTAAATGCAAATAAATCAGGTCACTCACTGTAGTGCTTCATCCCCTGGGAAACTGCAGCAGGCTCTGCTCAGCTGGCATTTCTGTCTTGAAGGTGCTCAATGAGCTTTACAACTCAGCCCAAATTTTTCCTGTTTGACTTTTTAATATCAACTTACCCTGCAATAGAAACCCTGAAGATACAATGTAATTCAGGCTACTCCACCTTGATATTTAGGAGTTTTAGACATTTGCAGGCCAGGTCTGGGGTTTTGCTTCCCAAAAAGACAGCAGAGATGGGATAGGTAAAAAGTGAGATTCTCACTATGATCAAGCAAGGTATTTTCCAGAACTGAGAATCCCTGGTGGCTGGTCCTTCAGTGAACTAACAGCATTAACTTTGTAATAAAAGGTAATCCCTCCATTTTCTGTTGACATCTGAACAAACCACCATAGAAGAAGGGGATTTAGTGTTATCTGAAGAAGAGGAACAAATGACATAACCTCAGCTCTCATCTTAAAAGTGTGTGGAGCTAATGGGCTCCAACCAAGTGTCCTTCTCTGAAGAAGCATTACCAAAGCTCTTAAATCACATTTAGCTAACATGATCAAGAACAGCATCCTTTTTTCCCTGGTAAACCAAGCTGTCTCTTTTTGTTGTGGCAAAAGTCAAAACACAAGCCTAGATACTGTTAAGGAACCTAATTTCAGAGAGCACATTGGCTGAACAATTTGCATAGAATTTTCTACCCATCCCATTTAAAGAGCGTGGACACAATAAGTTAAATTCTACTTTTCTTGTGGACTTCCCAAAGCTCTCATCACACATCATCTTTCCGAACACTTGAATAGCATCAGCAAATTATCACATCCTTCCTTTTCATCCAACAGGATGTCATCACTTGCTAGCAGGCAGAAAAGCTCATTTCCCAACTTCGCTTCCCCATGCTGCCCCCATCGCTCACCAGGAGTCCCAGCCAGCAATTTTAACAAAGTGCCACATTGCTATAGCAACATAATTAATATAAGTGCACCCTGCTAATTTGGTGATGCAGGTAGTCACAAAGAGCACCACTGCAGGCAAGGTCTGTGCTGAGTGCTGATCTCTGATAACAGAGCTACAATCAAGGCAGGGCTAGAAAGAGCTTGTACCTCTCATGTGTTTGACCAAAAATAACTCACATTAACACAGTTCCTGAGTACAACTGGATATTACCTGGGAGAAACTCCTGTGGAGGCACTGAAATGACATTGGTGTGATTAATAGAAGGAACAATTCCAAGGAAAAAAAAAAAGAAGAGAAATGAAAGTGCATGCTGGCATAACCAGATCTCTCAAACACCAGTGTCTTGCTGTGAAGGGGTGTAGAGGGAAAGCTCTGAAGTCCCCAGGGAGGCACATTCCACATGCCTCAGCACTGCTGCCCTGTGCAAGTGCAGACAGGCAACCTCTCCCTTGCGTGCCTTTACCTTCCCCTCCACAGTGTCAATCAAACCACCTTCCAGACAGAATTTTTAGAGCATGGAGGCCCTGACAGCCAAAAGTAGGAGGACTGTGATTTCCTCCGAGTCCTCTTTTAGGTGTTACAAGTAGAATCTGTTACTAACAGATCTTGAAAGGGAATGGCAAAAGGCCAGGCAAGCTAGAGATGTTTGGGAAATGAACATCACTATTGCATAACATTGTGAAAACTGAGATTGCTATTTACAGAGTGCTTATGCTGCAAGATCAGAAGCTCTTCCACATGAGATTGTCTGTGTTTCAGCACTCCCACATACACACTTTGGATTCTCCAAAGATGAAGAAAAAAACGAATACCACATAGGCCATAAAGAAGTAGAAACTCCTGTAACTAAGAGTAAGAAAAGTTCCCCTTCCTCATCCCAGCACAATCCCAAATCAACTCCTTGCAGAGTTACAGGAGCATCCAACCACTGGTCTTGTAGTTCTTGTGATCTGAACAAGTCATAACATCCTCCCCCATTCAACAGCTCAACAGCTACAGAGCTCATCAGGACACCTCTGGAGGTGAACACCCACAAGGAACACCCAGGTGGGAAAGCAGCCAGCATTGCTAGAGCCACCCTTGGTGGCACAGAAGGAACAAGAAAACTACATAGGAACATCACATTCACTCAAGGAACTGCGAACAGCAGCCCCAGCTTGGACTCTGCCTTGTACCAGAGCCTGCTTACAACAACAGGTTTTATGTGATTGTTTTTATATACCTCAGCTTTTTGAAAGTGTTTGATCAGACAGAAAAGTAAAGGTTCCTCAGTCCAGCAGGAGAGGTTGCATTTGAGTTTCCAGGGCATCAGTTGGAGCTGACCTCAAACTGACCTCTACAATCCCAAGAAGGGGATTGTTCTGTGCTTCTGCCATACATTAAATCATACAAATCCAGGCTGGTCTCTCTGATTTCCTTAGGGAGGCTCCTAATGTACAAACCAAATAAAAAAAGTAAAAAGTCTTAGCAAGGATCAATACCGGAGACAAAAGTGTGACTGAGAATAAATCATTCTCATGGCTTTTCAGCCTCTTTGTGGTAACTGATAGGGACAAGTCAATAACTAGTATGAACATCCCTCAGACTTTACTGAAGCACACCTGAGTGCTAAACATTATTATCCTCTGCAGAGAGACAGGAAGCAGGCTGAGTTGGGTGAGGTACAGCCTCAACAAGTGTAGTTCACTTAGTGAAAGGAAGGGCACAGACTCTGGAAGAGAAAAACTGGACCTACAAGGAGAGACTCAAACAGTATTTAGGCCAGCAGAGAGAAAAGTATGAGGTCTTGGGGAAGATAATAGTTATCAAATACGTAAAAGGCAAAGAAAAAATAAACATTCCAGACTCCAGGTCCTTTGAGGGCAGGACAAACAGTAAGGATTTGATTTTTTTCCTGTTTTGAAACTTAGGCTAAATGTTAGAAATAAAGTTTTAAAGGTAAGGTCAGTTCAGCAATAAGCAAATTGCCTGGGGAGGCTGCAGAGGCTGCAGAACAGATGAGCATCCTAGAAGGGCATGGGTGTGCACTAATGCAAACTGATGCTACCTTCAGGCAGCACCCTGACCTTCTGCCATGCTTTCACTGCAGGATTCAAAGACAAATTCAACCCCTTTGGGTAATCAGCAGGAAACTGAACTACATCTCTGGAGTGCCAGCCTGTCCTCAAGGCTGTGGTACTGCCCCACCAGCCAACAACCAACTGCATCCTCATCTGCCTCCAAAGCATGGAGCCAGAACAGCTTTCCTGCTGCAGTGCCCAGCTGATAAAACCAGAGCTGGTGGCACAAGGAGAATAAACATTTACATGAACACTACCAGTTGTGATCAACTTGCAGCACACCAGGCTGACAGGAGAAACAGAACTCAGTTAAGGTAAGATGTTACACCAAGATACATCCTCATTTCTCCACCATGAGCCATCTCTCCTGGCCCTGCCTGGCTGATACCCTGGGACAGCACAATGCAGGAGGCTTTGTAAAAGAAAGATTAGGCTAGTTACTCACTCTGTTGTCATTCTGCCACCCTTCCAACTCTAGTGAACTTTATCTTTGAGGGCAAACTATTAAGCAGATCAAACAGAGAAGGAAAACAAAAGCATATCTGATTAAGGGCTTATTTTCAAGGAAGGCATGATACTTACAGGCTTCACATTTTCGGGTAAGATTTAAGTTGCATATTACTTTCATGTGTTTTGATTAGCTTTTGCATTTTGATCGACTTAAATTATTTCCATTTTCCCTTTCTAGTTTGCTTGCCAAGGGTTAGTACTGTGTGAGTAATGAGAACAGTATGCAATGGTTAAGCAACAAGGATTTTCCAGCTAGAGAAATAGTCAAGGATGAAAAAACCTCTTTGTGTAAATAAATTTATCGTAGATTCAAGATGAACAGGATGATTTGCTTAATGCACACATACAACTGAAATGTGACAGCCTACAGACACAAAGACCTACCAAGAGGCAATCTATTCCCTCCTCTCCACCTCCATCCCCCCTTGGCAACCCTGTCATTTCATTATCCACCAAAAAACCCCAAAAAACAAAAGTATCAGCCCAAATGGCATAGCAGGATTTCTGTGGGAGTAATGTACAAGTCTCTTTTTTTAGTCTGTAAAGCTCTGAACTTGAGTGCTCAGAAACACCTTGGAGGCGAGCACTCTGGAGCAGAGCTCCCAGACGTCACCCTCAGCACCTCCCTAAAAGGCACAGAGCCCAGCTGGGGCTCAGGAAAATGGCCTGGAGCTCCAGCTTTGGCTACAGCCATCAGAGCCTCCTGCCTGTTCTGCGAGCCAGCAGTGTCACAGGACACAGTTCCTCTGGTGAGGGGCTCTCCTCTTGCTCCATCTTTCCTAATCTCTGCTCACTCACACAAAGCGTTCCCACCCAAAGGCCACGGGTCTCTCATACAACCTGCAGCCAAGGCATTCTATTATTTGCTTCAGTATTTTAGTAGGCTTGGAAGTTTCCTGGAAGCAAGGATGGATTAATGGAGTCCAGAGCTGCTTTCCTTTCTTACGAGGATCTATGCTCCCTCATTGATGACAAGAAAGGAAGAGGAGTTTGTGCATCTGCCCTCCACTGCCCTCCTGTACCTCAGTGCTTGGGAAGCAGCATGGAATTGTGTAAGACACTGGGAGGGACATGGAGCATTAAGGGGTGCTGAGGTGACAGATTAACTCAAAGGACTGGCAGCTAACGAGGCCTGCTTGCTGCAAGCACTTTCCATTGCCCACGATCGACCGACCGATCCCTGCTCCTGCCCAGGGTGGATAATCAGTGCGTCACTCCCATAAATAGAAGCGCATCCTGCACTGAAACACTGACCGAATATTTTCTAATAGTTATAAGACCAGACTTGGTGTTCTTTAGTCAAAGGTCAGTTGCTCCCCAAAGTGTATTATTCAAAAGGAAATCAATGATGTTTAAGTTTCTGAGCAAATGGAAGGGTGTGCTTGGTTTATCCCAGCAGTGGCAGAAGGAGCACAGTGGCATTGCAGAGGGAGGGTGGAAGGACAGGAGAAACACTAAGATTTACTCAGTCACAAAAAAAGCCATCCAGCCATACTGCACTCAGTGTAACAGTACATGGAATGGATGATCTTAAGACTCCACACTGCTTTGTCCAACACAGGCAACAGGAATTTAATTTTTATATCTATTTCACAGAGACTGCAGGTTTAATACACACATACACATGCTAAATTTGAAGCCAGGGCCAAGCAAAAACTTGCCATTCACTTAGGAGAAAGTAGTTTGATGCCGTGTGGCAGGTTTTTATTTCACACTAGAGCTCACTTGAGGCAGAAACACACAACCCCAATGAGGGCCACCTCTTCATGCCAGTCACACAAAACCTCTTCACGAGGGAAGAGGCAAGGTTGTGCTACACAGAGCAAAGAGAAAACCCAGCTCATTTTGATGGATGGTTGTCTCATCTCTGCAACATGTAGTGCCACAGAGTAAAAGCAGAGTTCCAAAGGCTGAAGAGCTTTACTTCAGTTAGCATGTTTACAGGGCAAATTATTAACTTGATACATTCTTGTGTGCAGAATGAAAAAAAATCAAACAGATATACTTTGGACTACAACTGCATCATCACCTAAGATGCAGAACATCATATTCCTCAAGGTTTGGAAGATTCAACACCACGGGACAAACCCCAGCAATGTTCAAATTGGAATTCTGTCCACCAGTGTAAAGTCAACACTCACCAAATATGAAGCAAGAAAATACAAGGAAACACTCACCAAATACCAGCAGTCTGGAGTTTTGCTGCAGGTAACAGGTCAGCTGTCGACTAAGCAACATTGATGCCATTTTATCTTTTCTTTACTGAAAAAGACTCAATCTTGAGAGATTTCTTTCTGGTTGATGTTCTGGGAAAAAAAAAAAAAAAAAGAAAAGTAAACACTTATTCATGTCCCTAGGGATGCAGCCACTATTAGTGTGCTGTTCAGTTCAGTTCAACTCCCCCTTTCACTAATTTCCATCCAAAGACACCGAGGGCATGGTTTGATGGATTAATGCTGATGTTCAGAGCAGTGTCAGGATTGAGCCCCACATCTGATTCTTGGCTTGGTCTTGCTAAGGCAAATGACTTCTAGGCTAAAGCTGCATGTCCCAGCTTCAGGAGGGCCAGGAGGGTAAAGGTCAGTACCTATTTTCCCCTGCTCTTCCTCTCTAGTTTCTCTATATATGTAGACTGTGTTGAATTTTTAAAAAATTGTTTCCAGTCAGTCTCTCAAGCCAGAGCTGTTGTTTTTGATTTGACCTAAGTTTATGAAAAAAATCTCATCTAATACAAAAGACAGCAGGACAAGCATTAGGAAATAAAAGAAAATCAATCCCCTGAAAAAACAGTTTTTACCCATTAATCACAACTTTGTGAAGAGAGAATGTGAGAGGTGAGATTGTCCAGCTTGAAGAAGGCTCAGGCTGCATCCCAACAATGTGTAATAAATACTTGATAGGAGGATGTAAAGAAGGAGCCAAGGGCTTCTCAGAGGTGTCCAGAGGGATCAGATGGGATAAGAGGCAATGGGCACAAAATAAAATACTCTGAGCTCCATCTAAACACAGGAAAACCTCAGGCAAGTTGCCCAGAGAGGGCAAGGAATCACCATGCCTGGAGATATCCACAACCCAAGTGGTCCAGAGCAGACTGCTTTAGGTGTCACTGCTTGAGCAGAGGGCTGGACCAGACACCCTCAGCTCCCTCCCACCCTCAGCCATTCCACGGCTCTACCTCAGCTGGTTACATATAAATGACCTTGGAAAGTCAAGTAGCATGAACATGACTCCCTTTTCACTCTGGATCACTTGTGCAGAAAGCCTGGCTGGAAGTCGGGAATAGATAAAACAGGTCATTGAGTTATTATGCAGGACACAGGTTAAATTCAAACTTCACACTTATCAGCAGGGCCCCCTGTGTTCTGTGTAGGACACTGGAGCCCTTTGCCTGGCAGTTGCACCTCGCTGGATGCAGACCATGGAGCAGCAGTGGACCAAGGCTTGCAGTCCAAACAAAATGCCACTGTTACCCATAAACCTGGAAAAAATTCGATTTAACAAATACACTCAGAGTAGAGCTGATTTTCCAGCAGAAAGAAGTTTACAGCTTCCATCAGTCCTATGCCATCAATAAAACATGCCAGCAGATGTTCGTGACCAGATGCAGGGAAGTAGCTGAGCTATTGCTACCATGATAGCAAGTATCTCTTACCCAGAACTAAAATACCAGAAATTTAGTTTCTGTATTGTCTTTATGAAAAATACTATTTGTTCTCCTTCACACTTGAGCTCTTTCAAAATATATAAAAGAAAGCAAAAAACTTCTTGCCTACAGATATTTATAAATTCATAGACCTATTAAGACTCAGGAACAAAACCAATTCCCTGTGCCTTTTCAGTCAATAGCTCTTGGTTTCACTTAGTTTGCTCTGAGTTCAAGTTAAAATTCAAGGTAGTTTGCAATGTGCCAAGGTGAGCAAACACTTGCACAACACTTGTGCACAGGCTGGAAAAGCAAGATTAGCTTCCTAAGGCTTTGGGTCACAAGTGCTGAGGGAACTAGTTCATTTTGTCTTCAGAAAAGAGTAATTTCACTTATAAGACGAGTTTAATTCATTCATTATGTTTTCCCTCTCAGCTTCTTTAGTTGTGCTAACTTTTGCATAATCAGTGTGTGAAGAAATATCCCAACACCATAGATTTCTTATCTCATGACCACCCTCTAGCAAAAACCAAATGCCAGTCTAAGTCAGTGAGAAAATGCCCAGCACCTCAATTGATGTCCTCTGCTCAGAGCTGTTTATCTGGTCTATACTTCTCAAATCTCCAATTCCCTCTGTAAGTTTGCTCGGCAAAGCATTACTTTTTAAGAGTCTCTAGGAGGCTGTTAAAAGGTGAACACATCTTTGCAGGAACTCACAAAAGGAGCAGTGCAGACATACTTAACAACCCACCAAGGTTCACTCCTTGTTCTCATGCCCTTCAGTCATCTCTCATGGGAGCTTTGCTGCCAGCTGCCCAACTTTCCCTCTCCACAAGGATAAGATGTCTCTTCACATACAAATCAACCACACCTTCAAGTCATACTCCATGGCTGTGCCCACCAGTGTCCAGGTTTCCCTTCTTCCCTCCCTAGGTGAACCACCCCTATGTCTGCTCCCAGAATGTTATTTATTTTTTACTTATATTTACTGTTTATCTCAAGCCCTTTAATAGCTAACTACAGTATTCATTAGAGGCTGAAAAATATAATTGGAAATTATATTGGCTTTCTGAACTACTCGTAGAAAAAAAAATTACTGCATGAGGTTTAAAAATAAAGTAGCTTAGTCCTAATTTTCCCTGACAGTTCTTATATAAAAAGTTTTACCATTATCTAGTCCAGAGTCAGAATAAATCATGTAATATTACATGTGAGTATAACTAAACCCAACGTCTTTTCCATCTCCATTATGCACACAGGCTCTCACAGGAGATCAGCTGATGTGATTGGTACCTTAGTCTAAGCACACATAATTTGGTTATCACAATAACCAATTGAATTTTGCCTCCATAACCCATCTCCTGATCGATTCCCACCGGCCCAGCCTGATCCAGCACTGTGAGCAGCAGCAGAGTTTGCAAGCCAGCAGAAATCATCTCTCCAGCACATGTCAGAGCCGCAGCGATGCCACGCTCCATCACCGCTGCTGCTCCGGAGCCACTGCAGACACACAAATTCCCTAAATCCAGGCAAAATACAGCCACCAATTTCAGATATCTGACAGCAAAGGGGTGGGAAGGACCATCAGATCACAAAGATGTGATCTCTTTTTCTCCCAGAAAAAGATTCATAAGTCTTCCCTAAACATTTTTCCTCTACTGGTAACTGAGCTGGAGGAGGCCATAGGTGCAGATGACTCTACAGAACTGCTATTCTGAAGTGAATGCTCAGTACCTTAATTTTCCAAAGGCATTTGCATAATTTTGTCTGCAATTTTGCATTACATAAACTGTGTTTGTCACTGCATGTAAGTCACAGCCACATTCTTCTAGTAAGAAAAATTATTTTCAAAGAGGAAGCTCAGTCCAGTTAATGGAGCACATGAAACATAAGGATATGTGGATTTTTTAAATGCATGCTGTGAAATTGGATGCATTTTTTTTTTAACAGCAGCTGCTAAATTTCTGTACCAAGTGATTATTTCTGACAGATAAAACTAGTTACTAGGGACAACAGTCATTCAGCAGCAGCAGCCTACTGTGAACATAGAAAGAAGCATTGTTTCCATGAGCGAACAAGATTGTGTTTCTTGGGGGGGAAACCCTGGAAAAAAATTTAAAAAGAGGGGGCTCGATCCAGATACAACAGTGAAAACAGACAAACTGAGAGTTGGTGCAGCAATCCCACTCCCTAGCAGAGAAGCTAATGCAGCATGACATCCGTGTGCCAGGCTGCAGCTCACACAACCTGCCCTGGAAAACATCCTCTGGGGAGGTGCAAAGGTAAAGGCAAACTGAGACCCAGTGGGGTGGGAGGAGAAGTCAGCTCTGCAGATTTGCATCTCTTTCTTGCAACTCTGCCAAAGACACAGAAACCTGCTTGAAATTCATGGGGGCACATTCATCTGTCCCTCAGCTGCTCCAAACCCATTTAACCAGGAACAATTACATGGTTTAGAAACAGCACCACAAGCTGCACTGGGCAGTTACTTCACAAAGCTTCCAAAAAGTGGATTTGGGGAGCTGGGGAGCAGGGACCTAAAGGCAAATTCATTCCTTTTTACACTGTTTTCCTTTGCTTGACTTTTCCAGGCTGCACAGCAAGGGTATAATCATGCTAAGTGCTAATTGTTGTGAAATTTAAAGTATCTCTGACTATCTCTTAGTCCTGTTTGCTCGGATCCATGTGGATGTGAACTCAGCCCAAGGCTCACTCACCCTGTGAGCTGCACTGGGGCTGCTGGTGGGTGCAGAGGCTGCAGCAGCCCTGTCCCTCTCTTGGAGCCCACGGCAGCACCAGCACTGTGCCTGAATGCCAACCCTCCCTTCCCACAGCCAGCCTGCCCGGGCATCCCCCAGGTGAGCTGGCACAGACAGGCTGCAAGAAGGGAGTCCCTCCGAGAGGCAACAAAGATCTTTATTTCACAGCTCAGCATGCTCTGACACTGCTCCTTTTGCATCTGCCTTTTAACAGTGGAAGGAACTGCAAATTGAGAAACCAAGTCAGCTGTGGTTCCTGATGCTAAAAAGGACAATGCTGAAAAGTCAGGCAGGACCCAGGTCCCTCCTGGAATTGTTAATGGGGCACAAGTCTCCTGGTTTGTAGGGTTCATGAACAAGCATCTTTAATGACATAGGTGATTTAGCTCAGGTATTTTACTTCTATAAACAGCTCGAGGAGATTCCAGAGTCTGGAATAGTCCCACCATTTCACAAAGAAATATAAATATGGGCAAGGTAGAAGACAGTCAAGGTTGTCATCCGTTAAACATAATCATGTCCTTCCTTAGCCTGCATTTGAGGAAGAATCAGGTAATGCAATGTCATCATGGTATCTGCATAAAAAGATCCAATGGACACAGCAGTTACTGTTCGAAAATGCACAGTCCCACCCTCCTTTGGGGAGACAGGGAATGTCCACATCCAGCAGATCAAAGCAGGAAACAACTGAATGAGTTCACCAGTTATTGACAGAGCACAGGGAAATCCTGACTTGCTGCTTTAGCCACTTAAATGTAGTAAACAACAACGTAAATAGAGAGGCCTGGCAGCATGTTGATGTATTTAACTGCAGTTCACTTGGTCCCAGGAGGAGAGTTAAGAGTTCAGTATAGACTATGCACTCATGAAAGCCTGAGTGCACACAATGAAATATAACAGGTCCTTTTACTTCAGCTGGGGTTTTATCCCAAAGTATAGTTCTGAAACAAATTTGAATTAGCTTACAACAGCATTTGCAGGAGAAGCCTGTAAGAGCAACACCAAGAATTTAGAAATTCAGTCATAGCTAGGCTAAAGTTACCTCAAATGAAATAGAATAGAACTGAATAGAAAAGTCCTGTTAAGAGGAAGTTGCAAGAAGATTTACATCTAGTGTTCATAAAAGGCTGGCATTAGATTTTTTCATCGAGTGTCTATATAAACCCAGCACAGAGCTGGAACCCTCAGCTTCAAGAAGAACTGTACCTGGCAGCATCCTCATGAGAGGACACAGCAAAGAAAAAGAAGCTCCTCATCTCCCAGCTTGGTCAACCAAAGGCCACAGCCCCATATTCCAAAAGTGACGGTGGTTACAGGCACCCCACAACGTCGAGCCCACACAGCAGGACCAGGACAGAGATGGACCCTCTGAAAGAGGTGTGCTGGGTCTGCAGGGCTCAGCCAAAAGAGAGCCCTGAGCACTTGGAAGCTCAACACTTATGTGGCCCAATTTCACGGGCAGCAGCTGAGAAAGAGCAAAGTGTGGCTCTCCCCAGGGCCTGGAGAGCCTGTGCCTGCAGAGCTCACCAAGGCACTTCCCACCAGGAACACCAGCAACAGAACAGTGACCTGCAAGTGGAAACGTGTATCTACCACCTAAATGGATTTTGCCAAAAACCACTTCACAAGCTGACAGGCTGTTTATGCCTCTAATAATCTTAATGGCTTTGTGTAGAACAGGATGTAATTGAAAACTCCATGATTGTACTTAAGTTGTCAAGGACACAGTTGTCATAGTTACAAGTAAAGCTCAAGTGTTGGTTATTCAGGGTTGCCTATTTATTTTTTGACACCAACAGCGTTGGACAGTCCAATGAGTCTTCATAAGAATGGAAATGGAGAGACTGGTTTTGTCCTTCATGTCGTGACAGAACAGTAAATATTGCACAGAAAAGCATAATAAACTGTTTTTTTGCACAGCTCCCTTCTCTCCCTCCACATGTAGCTGGCACTCAAGTCAGTCTGTTGTGAGCACTGCAGCAAAAGCACAAACCAAACTGCGCTGCACAAGATGAAAACCTCACACCTACGGCTTGGAAGTACTGTCCAGTATCCATCAAGACATGACAATCCCTACCTGCTTCATGGGACCTGCACTCAGGTCAGGGCTGAACCAGCAGCAAAGCCAGAACAGCCTCAGTCCTTCCATCAGGTTTTAAAACTCATTTACAGTTAAACATATCACTACACTCATGTGTCCAGGTTGTCCTTCTCAAATGCCCTCTAAGCAGGGTTTGGTGGCTGGATATGAATATATGTTTTTCTTTTTTCTCAAAATAAAATCTGTCTGCCCTTGTCTCTGTTCACCCTCTCTCCAAAAAGTATGGAGCCAAGGAAAGACTCCTGGAGCCAAGGAAAGACTCCTGGCCCCTAAACCAATGAATAAGAACAGGTAGGAATGTTGTGATTATGGCACACTAGGATTCAGGTGACCCACTAAACTTTTGAGCAGCTCATTTTTGTTCCAAGAACTATTGGCACAGCTAAGGTGGGATGAGATGTGCCTATACCTTCCCTGTGAAAGAAGTACATTGTCTCAGGAAAAGAAAAAATGGGACTGAAAAAGCATCTGCTAGAAATTGGGCAAGTTCCAGATGCAAAGCCAACAATAACTACATAAATGGCATAATGGTACATAAATGCTGATTAAAAACAAGCACAACTAAACTTATATTAGCTGAAAAATTCTAAATTTTTTTTTTAGTAGTTCCCCCTGAAAAAACCTGCACTTTGATATTTCAGTGAACTTTACCAGTGAGGTACATATAAAAACATCTCTTCAAGCCTGCATATTTTAAATCCATTATTTTAAATGCAGATGGCAACAACATATCCAAACCATGCCTGTTCATTTCCACACATTTCCCAGACCAAAACAGCCCAGCTCACAATGGATTAAACAAATTATGGCACAGCCATGCTTTTCAGATTAGTTGCTCCACAAGCATTTTGTAGTTTTGAAAAAGTTAAAGTATTGCAAAATACCCTCAAGTGGTATTTCCAAGGAAACTCAGTTATATTCCTCATAAGATTTTATTCCTAGCATCTAACTGCTGCCTCCTCAGAGATCAGGAGAACAGATAAACAACATTAAATGAAAGCACAATTTATTTTTCTGTGTCCTAAGGCATAAAATAGCTCGCTTGGAGACAGCCTGCACCAAACCAAGGGAAATATCTTAAGCTGGGGTGAGAGCTTTGGTTTCTCAAGGTGACCCCCATTCCAGCTGAGGACATGGAAAAGCAGAGCCATGCGGGAGATTTCTTGTACAAGGGGTGCAGAAAGCAAACCGGGAGCAGCTATCCCTGCGTATCCATGGCAGGGACACCGTGACAAACACACACACACCTGCTCAAACACAAATTCCCACATTCCCCTCCGGACACAGGGTGTGCAGCGTGGCCGGACTCCGAGCCCACCCCACCGCCCGCGGGCACACGGCAAAAGCACTTACAGGACTCGGATGCAAACTCTCCCGCTGGAAGTGCTGCTCCCGAGCTCCCCACAGCCAGCTCCCGGGCTGGAAGTGCTGCTCCCTGCTTCACTGCCGGCTTCCCTTCAGCGCAGGCTGCTGCCGGCTGCGCTGCTGAGGAATGCCATCGCTGCCAGCTCCTTCCAGCAGCCGCGCAGCGGGGACAGGCATCACCCAGAGGAAGCCCTGAGCTGCAGCCCCGCAGCTCGGCCGGGGGGGATGCCCCAGTTAATGAAGGTTAATGGAACCAGCTCCTGGCAGCTACAGCCCGTGCTCAGCCAAAGCCAGCAGAGAGGAACACCCGACTCGCCTCAAACCCGAGAGCGTCTGGTGTCCGAGTTCATCCGAAAGCCTCCTCGGCAGCTTTCGGAAAACAAATTCCGAGATGCAGAGCCAGGCTGCGTTAAGGTTTGAAATGGCTCCTTAGTTTTCAACAACTGTGGAAGTTGAAGAACGGGTTTTGTCCCTAAACCCCTTATTTTCACTCTGGTTTGCGAATATCCTGAGGGTGACACCCAGGCACACGACTGTCACAAAATAACCTTGGTTTGGTTCATTCCCTTCAGGTGGTGCGCAGGCAGCACGACAGGCAGCACGCATCCCAGCGGCACCTCCCGCCGCACACCGCTCCTGAGGGAATGCGGGAGATGTGGACACCCACAAAACACCAGCGGCATCCCCTCAGGCACACGGATGCAGGGAAAAGCAGCACAGGGTGCCATAGCCGAGGCTGGGCTGCCATCGCCAGGTTGCCATGGTGCCGGGGGGCAAGAGGGAAGATGCGCCAGAACGCAGAGAGAGGCTGAGCCGCTTCAGATTTAAATCCCTCTGACAGCATTTCGGCCGAGCCACTGCACGGTTGCTGTGGCAACCGACGAGTGAAAAATCACAGAGGAAATCTGTAATTATTACAAGCGAGGTGGTGACTTACCCACTTCAGTAATCAGGGCATTAAAAGGGCTCGAGCAGAGGAGGGGGAGCTCAGGCCCCCCAGCAGGCAGGGCTGCAGTGCAGCAGCGAGCCAGGTGTGAGATCCGAGCTGGGGGTCCCGCTTTAGGCTCTGTAGGCTCCAGCTGTGGGATGCAGCATTTGGGCAGGATGCTTCCTAAGCACAGGGTTCAGACTGAGGCACTGCACCCCGTCTGCAAGGGGGGAGATGAGGGAGAAGCCAGGGTGAGCCCCAGACTTGTGCTGCTGGTTCAGTACAAGCAGAGTCGGGCGCAAGGAAGGGCCTAAGGCAGGCAGAGGCAAGGACAGACAGCAGCAAGAGACAAGGAAGATGCAATGCTCACAGGAAGCAGATAAGATCCCTGGCAAACATCACTCCAGTTTGTGCTGCTCCTGCAGCATCACACTTCCTTCTTCCCCTTCATTCAGAGCAGCCACAGCAGCAGCGTTGGTTCGGCTGTGGAGGGTGTTGTGACGATCACTGCGCCAACACAGGAATGACGAGGGACAAAGTCGTGCAGGCAGACCAGACACACTCTGCAGTGTGCCCATTGTAACACCACCTGGCCCAGGTCATTTACACACCAACAGCTGCCACACCAGCATCCACACAACCCATTTACACCCGCTCCAGGAGTACAGGTTTTAAAGTCACCGTGTTGTTTTGCAGAGCTTTTCTACCCAAAATGGACAATTGATCGGCATCCAGACAAACTGTTAATCAAAATGCCACTAACACCAACAAGGAAGAGAATCAGACGTGGTTAATCCAGTTCTGGTTCCCTTCTCCTTTGCTGGAGACTGTAGCCTGGGATCTCATGTCAGTACTGTGAGCAACTGCCAAGAAAGGAGCCCGGACTGCAGTTATTTGTAAGACAGATCCCATAACAAGCAGTTGATTTGATCCAAAATAAGAACCAAAACTGATCCCTCACCTTCTTCATAATTTAAAATCTGTTATTAATTACATACACAGACTGTAAACAACACATTTAAACTGGCCTGTCCTGGTTACCAGTCATTAGAACAAACTGCTGGCTCTAAACTGAACCTATTAACCAGACAATCTACCACAGAAAGTGCCATAATCCTGTTCAGACAGATGGTTAATGCAGGGACACATCACAAAGCAGAGGGGGAAGGACTGAGAAAAGCTGTAGGTGCTTACACTCGCCGTGTACAAAACACTGAATTCAAGAGCAATTCCTTGTGTCAGTGATTTATTACTACACTTATTCAGTGAATAATCAGGATTACAGCTCCTAAGGAAGACTGAGGTTCTTGTGCCTCTGCTGAGTGTTGTCTTGGATGATGTGAGGCTAAACTCATTAAACAAAGTGATGCTGGATGAAAAGTACTTCGTGCTGCAAAGTGCTAACAAGTTATATGGCAACATCATCTAGAGACTCCGTGCCCCATCGTGCTGACTCATGTTGTGTCCAACTGCTTGGAAACCCATCCTGCAGAGAGACAATAATTCTGTTGTAGACTTTTATTTATAGTGGATTTTTTTTGCTTTAACCCTTGAATCAAATGGCTGGTTAACGCCAAACTGCCACTTCCTGGGTAGAGCCTAAATTCTTGTTGTTCTGTATGGCTGCTTTCATCCCTCCATACCCACAGTGACCCTGCCTGGCAGGCTGGATGCACAAAGAGGATGACAATGACTATTTAAACCCTGCAGCAGGGCAAAAAACTTAGAAGTCCCATGTCAGTGATTTGAAGCAACTATAACTTCTAAAACTTTATTTAAGATGTATTAAAAATGTGCAGTTCACAAAAGTGGGAGCTGTAACAAAAACCCCATGGACTTGCATTTGATTTAATCAAGAGAACAGTGGTAATGAAATCTATTTGAACAGTCTGTCATTGGAAAGGATGTGGCCAACCACCTGCAGTAAGTTCACGTTCTGCTCTGATTTTCAGTTGTCAAAGGAAGACTCACTCAATACACAATCCTTCACTGTTAGAAAGTAATCTCCAGCTTCAGTAGAACCCACTGTTAATATACTTCTCTGAATCAATGCTACAAACATCCTTTTGAAATACGTGATGATGATACAAGGCAAAACGAGGATCAGATTCTGGCCAGGCAAGTCCACAACACCAAGTAAAAGCACATGGTTAGTGTCAAAGATATTTTGTTTTTACGGAAAATATCGTAAGGTTTACTATGTTATCAATGCATTTCACTGCAAATGATGGCAAATTCCTCCAGAAACAATTCTACAGCCCTCCTTAACCCCTGCCTCACACCCTAGAAAGCATCTGCTACACGTTGTTAGGAAGAACAAAGCATTTCAAACGACACAGCTACAATACTTGAGGAGAACTCAGTATTCAGAAATAGCAGCTCCAGGGTAGAGACAAGATGTCAAAATCCTAAATGTCATACACTTCTGCAAGAAATGGGAACAAAACACATCAGTATCACAAAGCAGAGAGCAAAGCATGCAGGATACTCAGCACCAAGTCCTAGTGCTCCTTCAAAAACCAGAGCTGCCACAAGACTCAACAGCAGGGTCTCAGGACCCCAAACCTGCATGAAGAGGGAAAGCAATGCCTCTCTTAAGGGCTTGTTGTGTTTGGAGAAGGAATAAAGCACAAGCTGGAGTGTCATATCAACTTTTAGGTACTGTGAGCAGTAATCACTAGGTTCACCTTAAAATATATTAAGAAGTATTTCAATGCAGTTGGAAGGAAACAAAGTAAGACTATATAAATGTCGACCCCAAGTTAATTACAAAAATCTGAGCAAACGATTTGCAGACAGTAGGATAAAGATCTTATTTGGTCAAAGAGGATTACCATGAAGGGCAAAACAAAATAAAAGGACAACTGGGATTGCTTAGCCTTGTGCGAAAGCCAGCACACTGCAGCTTTCCAACCTGTGGCTGGCCAGAAGGCTGCTTCCTACCCTAGCACATCCAATAACTTTACACTCCGTGTACAGAGGCAGTTTTTCTTTTGTGAAAGAAGTTAAAAGGCTCATGAACAGAGTGGAATTCAGCACAATCAATACCACTAACTGCAGGGATTTCATCTGGTGGGCAGATATTGAGCTTGAAAAAGGCAGAGGTTGCATATGTGCAGGGCACACCTGAACTGCACCTGCACTACTCACTAATCAGTAACTACTGTAACTCACACTGACCCAGGGACAGGGGGATCACCCCCCTCCATTCTTCAGGTGCCAACTGCTTTAATTCCCATTAAACATGAGAACTTCACTTTCAGACAGAAAGAGATAGAGGAATTAAGCACAGTAACTATGAAATTCTACTATTCAAAAGTCCTGTTATTTCCTGTTTAGTCAGGCAATAGGAAAAAGAAACAGCAGTTGGGGGAGTTTTCAAAACAGTTCAGGAAACATAAGATATGTACACAGTGTTAAAAAGACTCTGTTACTAAATTCCCTGGTATGTTTAGAACATTATTTTTGGGCTCCAGATGGAGAAAGAAACTAGTGCCAGTCTGATTCAGCAAGATACGTGTTTCTCAAGTGGTCCATTTTACTTCACTGGCCTATTCACAAACCTAGAGTTGTGAATGAGCCAAAACACTCTGCTGAATTAAAGGCAAGGTAGAAAAACTGGGAACTGGAAGACTCTCTGGTGATCAAAACCTGAAAGTTACCCACAAGTGAAAAATACACAAGGCTCCTGCATAAACTGTGCTTATTTACTCCTTATATATTGCCTGTTTAACCAAACTAATGAATCTGCTGCATTACAACATTTCACACATGTACTAAACACCTGGATACAAATTTGAGGAGATAAATTGGATCTTACTAAGTGTGCTAATGGCTAAACTCACTGCTAAAGGTTCATTGAGGTACATCTCTACTGCACCCTCAACTCTCCTGCCACACAAGAAACTGGGCTCTGCTCTTCAGTCCGGTACATCCATGTGGAGATTTTATGTACCACATTTCAGTAGTTAAAAAGTGTTGACCAGTTTTGGGAAAACTTCTAGATTTGGACAAATCTTTATAGAAGTTCTAAGACAAGTTGAGCAAGTCCAGCTTACCTGCTGGGGTCAGAGAAGAGGGACCTGGAATCAAGAAACTGTTGAAGGATGCCTTGTATAACTGTGATGTTAGGAGAGGCTGCATAAACATGGGAAAACAAACCTAGGATAACTATTCCAGGATGAGTACAATCAGTGTGGAATAACGAGCTAGTAGTTATGTTAAAGAGCTTGTTTATTTATTTAACAAAAATCTTTTGTGGGCGATGTTTATTTTCCTAAGGGCAGCTTATAAAATTAAGCAGCATTAGCACAATGGGACAGCGAGTGGTTGCCTTCAGAGTGCTGCCCTCACTGGTACTTAACCTCTCTCTCTTAAGAGGGCACTGTCATAGAACCTCAGAAAAAGAACAACAGCAAATTTCCCTTCTCCTTCATAAAGTCGGGGTTTCACCAAATGGATGCAATTGCAGGATTTATCAGTTATCAGGTAATTCTTCATAGAAGATACATCACGTGCTTTGTGAGTGTCAATATCATCTTAAGCTGCCCCTTTTCCCTCTTTGCTGTTAACTAGTGACAGTAAGTAAAAGATATTCAGAGGCTGGAGTTTCGCAACAGATGAGAGGAATGTGGCTGCAAGCCTGCTAATCTTGCTCACCAGCCAGAGCAGAGGATCAGTTATGCAAGGCTGCATGTGGATTTTGACCAGATATAACAAACAGTTCCTTTCTCCTCTTTCCTTTCCATTTGGAACAACAAAAGGGAAGCTGTGAGCCATTTCCTATCATTTATAAGAGCGCTCTGGAAGCTCATTTTCTCTGCATATTTTATGAGAAAAAAAAACAACTTTATGCAAGTGTTGCATCCTGAAATGATGCAACCAGCCTTGGGTTTGCAGGGTAGTAGCGCCTTCTGAGCTTCTTTTCTGAAGAACCCCACTTTGATCTAGTTCTCCTGTCACCTGCTCCCATCCATACCAGAGAGATGCCTAATTTGCGAAAATCACCAAACCCTTCTTGGTGTCCAGTGGAGTCACACATTCAGCTCAGAGCAAACCAAGTACATCAGTGAAAGGAAACAACCACGCAGTGGGAGGAACAAGAAGTCCACCCTGAGGAGCCACCACGCTTGACTCCCTGTTGAAACATCACCTACCCATGGAACCCATGTCCACAGTCAGGCCTACCATTTTGATTGAACCAAGTCCCATTACGCCAAAATCTACAGAGAAGCAAAATAATGAACTCTAAACTGATACACAATCAGGTAAGGGTCCAATTTTTATGAATAAATGAACAGCAGGAATCCTACAGCCTGCAATGTTAACAAGAGGCATTTTCCAATCACCTTCTTGGCCAAGGGAAAAAAAAAGTTATTGATGAGAAATTAGGCAAGCAGTCTCCTGTTACTGCTAGAAGGAACTGGCATTTTGGATTTAATTATTGAAAGAAGAAAAGCACAAGATTTGACAGTTACTGCAATGCACAGATTGTTGCTGCAATCCGTAAAGTCCTTCCCAGCCAAAGGCCCCATAACATGAATCCAGCCCCTAGCACTCCTCGTCACTGTCTGCACTTGCCTCTACTCCCTCCCTTTGTAACATTAACCAGCCCTTTCTATGTTTTGCTTCAGCTGCTTTTCACAACAGCCAAGGCAGAAGCATCACGTTCAAGCAGCCCCTTCCAACACCCACTGCCCAAAGCACAGAACGAACGAAGATTTGCTCCCCTGTAGATCCATTACCTGGTAAAACCGCCCTGCAAACAAGGAATGTGGAGTTCATCTGAGCCCAGCTCATCCTCTGCTTTCCTACCTCCACCAGCACACTCTGATTGTGTAATCCTATTTCTCTCTCCAGGAAGCTGCATTGCAGCAATAGCTGTGGAGCAAAAAACAAGGCTTGCTTTATACTGGAGCTGAGAGGGGAGAACACGACAGTGAATGGCAGCTCAGTCCATACTGGGTAAATCCCATCCCTCACACCTGCAGCTCAATCCATACAGGTAAATCCCATCCCTCACACCTGCAGCTCAGTCCATACAGGTAAATCCCATCCCTCACACCTGCAGCTCAGTCCATACAGGTAAATCCCATCCCTCACACCTGCAGCTCAGTCCATACAGGGAAATCCCAACCCTCCCCACCTGAAGTTAGGCCCATACCAGGTATATCNCACACCTGCAGCTCAGTCCATACAGGTAAATCCCATCCCTCACACCTGCAGCTCAGTCCATACAGGTAAATCCCATCCCTCACACCTGCCATGAGGGCCCATCAGTGTCAGCGTGCTCAGCTTTGTCTGAAGTGATGCGGCTGTTAAGGATGGAGAAGTAGCCTGCCCACAGCACCTTGTGGCACAATTACCCTCTGGCCTGTTGCCATGAAGCATCTTATGCCTGAAATCTGTCCAGAGCAGTTTGGTTTGGTTTCTATCAGCTTTTCTACCTGTCATGTTCTCTAATTCCCACCAAGGCAATCATTTATACAATCAGATATACACAACAAGAGCTGTTAAAAGCACTTCAATACAAACTTACTGCCTCCATCCTGCTCCCAGTGTCCTAATTTTTTTTTTGGTGAACATCACATCAATATGAAGCAAGCACCTTGCAAAAAATGTGTAATTTGTGACAGATGTGGAAAGAGAGTTAAGATAAGAACAAGATGGCTGGTTCCCATTATTTGAGAAGGAATCTGACAGACAAATTGGGAGGAAACATAATACAAGCAGAAAATATTACTGCTATTAGGTTACACCAAGTTTATTTAAAATACTTAATTTTCATGATATTTATGTTACTTAAGCACATTTCTGTAGTACTGCCAGACCAATTAAAACATATGAGTTGATTTCAGTTGTGTTTGCTGTCAAGAGATGCTGCCAAGAACCTCCGCAAACTTCATCTTGCACTAAAAGAGGAAGAGAAAATTGGCATGCTGTGGTGATGTTCAAAGACTTTAATCAAGATTGAGCTTGATGAGTTACAAATACAAATGAGGGATATTATTTTTTCCTTTCCCTGCAAACTAATTTTTTTTCCTGTTTTCCTCAGTGGCTTCTGAAGCCTGTATTCTTGCACTACCTCATTCAGAAAGGAAAAGGCCTGGAAGGGCAAGAGGTGACATCTCTTGTGAAAAAAAAATCTGTAGGGTCGTTCATTTGCTGGGGAGGAAAGAGAAAGAGGAGATTTAATACCGAGAGTACATGCAACAAAGCCAGCACGAAATCAGCCAGCACTGGGGAAGAAATCTCCATGAGGAACTTGCTGCCCTGTGCTTTGCCCAGTGCAAGGCTTACAGATGGAATCTGAACGCTTTAAAATTGAGCCAAACATCAAAAATAGGACACCATGAAAACATCATCACTAATTTATGTGCTTTCCCAACACCCACTGTTCTGTTCTGTGAGAAACCAGTGATGAAACCAAGGTTACAAGGGGAGGGAAAAAGAAAAAGCCCTGAATAAAACCCAATACCCCAACAAACAACTACAAAGAAAACCTCCTGCTGGCAGTCCACACTCTTGGGTAACACTTTCACATGTTTCCCGTAAACATTTCACCCACAGTACACCAGGCTGAGCTGTCCACTCACACCATGGGCAGGGCAGCAGCTCTCCCACTGGTTCCCTCTGTTCACCCCATCCCCCTGGTAGCCGCCCTTTCCACACGAGCAGCTCCTTCACCCAGCAGGACAGGAGATGTTCTGCTGTGCCTCCTGCAGAGCTATAATGGTCTTCCAGGCAGAAGCATCTGTTTTTAGAGCTGACAGGTAGGACTAAGAGCTCTTAAAACAGATCTGAGACACCATAAACACAAGGGCTGGAAAGCTCTTGTGGGAAGAGCAGTGGAAATGGACAGCACATCACACTGACACTGCGGGCAGGCTGAAAGGCCCCAGGAGAGGAAATCTGGTGCTCGTGACATGCAGATGGCAGATGAGATGAGAGGAAATGTGTGAGAGACGTGCTGATCCTGACTCCAGGATCATCCCTGCTCCCAAACACGGCCCATACAGCTGGGATGGCGACATAGTCTGTGGGGAACAGACTCTGACACGGGAACCTGAATCCAAACCTCTCCACTGCCCCAGCAAAAAGCACCCTAAGGGAGTCAGCATAGAATACAAATGCACTATAAACCAAAGCAATGATTTCTCCCACAAAAGCAGTCCCCTCCTGAGGCAAAGGAACAGCTTTCTGCTTGGGAAGACATCTCAGGGATGCACTCCCAGAACAGTCACCCTTGTGTGGGTTCCCAGCAGCTGCCCACACCTTGGAAAAGGCACGTTGTCATATCCCAAGCAGGCCAGGGTTAAATTGGATTAGTGGATTCCAGCAGGTGCCAGGTAAGGATTGCCCAATTTCTTTGGGCAATTTTTTCTGTTATCCAGCCAATTTTCAAGGTACTTGAACTACGCCAGGTTTCAAACTTCAGGCATTTTGAGGACATTGCTAAAAAATTCCTAAGTAAAACAGAATTATATACGGGTACAACAGCTGCAAAGGAATGTATTTTCATTTGTAAAATTAAAACTGAACTTTATTTGGAGACAGCAAGGGAAATTCCTTCTGGAATAAGGAATATTTTAAAGTGTTTGAGATAAGGGAAAGCTGGAGACAGGTTTAGAAGTTTTTTCTACTCTCAGAATTATAGCTACACAGCTAAAGCAGTAAGTTTGGCACTTCATCCTGTCACCTGGAGTGTATTTGAGACATATTGACTTTTTATATGAATTCCTTAGGAAGCTGCAGGACATCCTCCAGAAACACCAGAATTAGATGTTAGTGTTTAAACTGCCAAGTTTTACAAGAGTCACCAGAAGGTAAACACTACCTGCCAATGCCAAGTGGCATTTCAGGAAAATCACAAAATCTAAATGGGAAAGCCACCAAGTCTGAAGCTTTATTGCCTTTAAAGTGCCTTGCACCTTGCTGCAGAAGTTATATAGTACACTGCCTTTCAGCCAGAGCCCAAAGGAGGGGTTTGATACAACACAAGCACTCATCTACACAAATACTTTATTTCCTGCATAAAAACTGAGAGAGATTCACTGAAATAATGGCAGAAGACTTTACAAAGGAGAGTTGTTTAAGTGTGAAAATCTAAGTTCACATTTCTTCAAGCTGACAGCATTCACTTACTAAAGGCAGTACCTTTAGTTGAGTGACTTCAGTGCTTTCTCACATCAGCCAGGACAGCACAGCTTTATCATTTTATAAAAGTTAAGTTCATCACTAGGGCAGACCTGTGTCCTGGACACTGCAGGTGCCCAACCCTATCTCTTCACAAAGGCAGTTAGTGAGATCAGCTCCTTGCTGGTGCCATAAAATAATTCCATGACTGTCCAGCCCTTGCTAGGACACACATCCATTTCCTCAGCAGAATTTACGGCTGTAGAAGCTGTCACACACAAAATGCAAAATACTCCAAATTCACAAACTAGGAAAAGAGAACCTAAACTTCATGCTGGAAAAAGTGAGATTTATTTTGAAAAAGAAAACCATACCCTCTGAAAGAATTCTCCTGCTGCAAGTAGATGTACCTCTATGGGGCAGCAAAAGAGCAACCTTCTTCTTCCATATAGCCAAGAGCTGCAACACATAAGCAAGGTTCCTACCTCATTCTTCTGCTGAATTTCTAGTACTGGCTAAATACAGAAAATGAAGAGTAAAATATTTTGTGAAAGACAAACATCTAATAAAGGATGCAGCACAGAACCCCCCTCCCACAGATCAGAAGAGAGCCTGAAAGCCCCAGAAATAGTTTACAACAATATTCTCTGTTTTAGACACTTTGCATGCTTTGGAAAACCCCCAGAACACTGTTATTTTTGCACAAACACCATATGGCTAAGAAAATATCGCTTTCTCTGTTTTCCTGGACCATAGCTGTCATTTCAGGCAACAGGACCATGATCTGATAAAACAGATCACAACATTCAGAAAACCAAGAGGGGACAGAGGTGGTTTTGAAGCCACAGAACAGTGGCTGGGAGAATTACCTACTTTTAGTTGGTAGCAGCTCTGACCCCTAAGGCAACCTCTCCTGTACATAAAGAAAAGCAATTGAAAGCAGGTCCATCTGCAAAAAGAATAGAGTGTTTTCAGCCTCTGGAAAGATAAATCCATTACATAACTCTTAAAGCATATCCATCCTTCCACAGGCGATGGGCCCACAGTGATAATTATCTGTGGGGTGGATTCTTGGTCTTTCAGCTTCAGTGCTCCTGATGTGCCATTTTTGCATTACTTACCTGTACTTTCCCAGCTCCCTACACGTCAGCAACAGCTGCTTTCCTTCTGATGGAACCCAGCTCTTTTATGTTACTTACTCTTTCAAATGGGATAAGACTATTTGATTCAGACTTATCACTATGCCTGAAAAACTCCTAAGAGCTTAAAAAGAACTGCGAAAGAAGAACAGGCACTACTGGAAAAGCCTGCTTGAACAAGTGTCGTACACACAGATGGACAACTTGCAACATACAAGGAGGAGTAAAAAGGTATTTGAAAACAATAATGATGAGAAAAGTCTTATATGAAATCTGAGAATTACTCAAGATCTATTCCTTTCTCCTTGCTCCCTCTCACAAAGGCAAAGCCAAGAGCAAAGGAGATTCATCCAAGTTCAAAGAGTCCCCACTAGATTTAAAATTTCTGGTGTACAGCCAATCCAATAAAATTTAAAGATACAACTGGGCTGTATCTTTGTAACAGAGATACAACAGTGAGTGCTACCCTGATCATACAGCACATACACACAGTGCCACTAACAGCCCTCTTTTCTGGGACACTTCCATGAGCTGTTTTCATTTGGGTAAGAAAGGAAGGGAATTTAATTTGTACTTGAAACCGATAAAAAATTTTAACAGTGTTTCTGGAATGGACTCTCAATCCTAGAAGTCACGAACACAGCTCAGAAGCCAAGAACCAGATCCAATTGGCCTTAGAGCAGATGTGAACTCTTCCCAACCCTGTGAACCCTAATAATCCCTGAATGTATGAGACTAAGCAGTAGTAGAGATACATCATGACGTCACCTGAGCTGTTTTAATTCAGGCCCTACACTCAGAGCACAAACCCAGAGGAAGACTCTGCACCCCTCAGGGCAGGAGCGGCGCCTGTGCAGCTGCACCTGCACACACAGGCAGCTCCAGCTGGGCTGCTGCCCATTGCACCTGTGGGGACACAAAGCATTGGATAAACTGCTCTCAAACTTGGCTGTTAAGCACCACACCACCCAGATAGGGCAAGGGGAACCACCTGGAGATGCCCAAGCTGCTGGCAGGGGCAGCAAGAGATGGTTTGAATGCACGTACACATGGCTGGCAAGCATCTAAATTCCTCCCTGCTTCTGAAGAAATCCAGATCAGGACATTCTCCTTTTCCAATGACAGCACAGCTGCCAGCAGGACACCTACTATTTGCTTGGTGTTTACTTGCATGCTGTGCTTGCTTACTGCCTCTGGGCATAAATATCCAATTTTATCCACTTATTTGAGTTTGCTTTGTACCTGGATGTACAAGACACCTCACTGTACAGTATGCCTCTGAGGCTGTCCTCAGAAGACTAAAGGCCTAATGAAAGACTAATAAAACAGTTTTATTGCATTTTTCCACACCTATTTTACAAGTTGTCAGCTCGTCTAATAACACTGCACTGACTCAGGTCTCCATTTATCTGCAGATGTCTGAATCACTGTCCTCTGCACTCGAGATTGTCCAGGAGGAACCACACACACACTGCAGACGCTGAAGACCTGAACACAGATTCTCAGTCCAAAAGGCTACCCATCATGTAACTTGCAATAACAGCTTTCTTTCCCTGTATCTCTGTCAGGTTCCCTATCTGTACAGTCAGACCAGTGATGTCTGAGGAGTGCTTTAAACACTAAGGACGAGAAACACGAAATCCAGATATTATCCTTCTTTGCATATGTTGCGCGTTTGTATGGTGAGCTGTGATCCAGCATTTAAATCACTGACCTCCAAGTCTGCATTTGGAACTCCAGTCAGAGAAGGCAAACTGCCCCTCAGACACAATTTGCCCAATACTCACACTACAGAAAAAACAATTACAATAAAAAACCAATGCAACGAGAACTGAAAAATTGCCAATTCGATTTATAACACAATAACCAGATAATATCAGAATTCAATAGGTAATTTCCTTACTGTAGAGCTTCCAGAAGGTAACCCTACTATTACCCTCCTTTTATATCAGTTGGCTTTCAACCAAAATCCTTGCTTCAAAATGTAAGAGCAAAGACTCCTTTAAGAGCCCATACCCATCAACTGTGCCTTTGAACTGTAGGGCAAAATCCAGTATTTGTAAACCTGAACATTCATTACTGATTACAAAATTACTTGGAAATCTCCCACAACAGTTCAGTTTCTTTGCATATCATTCCCTTCTCTATTTCATAAACAGAGATGGAGAATCACAGAGGCAAAACCTAAGCTAGGCAAAGGCAAACCTCTGGCTGAACAGCCCCGCACTACTTTAAGCACACGACGGTAAGGGAAGTGATGCTCAGGATGTATCAAACCAAAGCATGAGGTATTGCCTTGGGTTTTGCATCACCAGCACCAGCCGGAGAACGGGAGACTGAAAAGCCCAGCTGAACCTCAGCTGAAGTGCAGCACCAGGCCTCCACTAACAACACCATTACTCAGCTGCCTGCAACACCTCAGCCAGGGGAGCCCTCCACGCAAAGCCAGTGCCGCTCTCCCCGCGGTACGCAGCTGTTTTCTCACGGGTTTTGTGCCCTCGCGTTCCCTTTTCCCCCCTTTTCTCGCCGCAGGTCTGTGCCGGGGCCCACCCGCCCGTCGGGGGTGCCGCTGCTGCCGGGGCACAGAGCATCCCAAAGCCGCCTCCCGCTGCGGCCGAACGCGCGGGGAACAACGAACCCTCCTGCGCTCCGCGGTCCCCAGGGTCTATGGGGACGGCGCCGGTCTCCAGCCCCACGCTCAGGTCCGGCGGGGCAGGGCAGGGCAGGGCCGGGCCCCCCGAGCAGGCAGGACGGCACCAGCCCCCGCGGCCACGGCCCGGCGCCACGCCGCTCCCCGCAGGGTGCGCTGGGCCGGGGACCCGGCGGAAGGGCATCAGCGAGCGGCGGGAGACGCGGGGCTGCCCCGGCAACGCGGGAACCGCGGGCACCGCCGCCTGC
>VZRV01003224.1:54072-69511 GCA_013398115.1 Falcunculus frontatus
CCGCGCGCGCCGCGGCCAATGGGGGAGCGCGGCCGGGGCTCGCCCCCGCCGGGAGGGGCGGGGCCGGGCAGGGCCCCTCAGGGACCGCAGGGACGGAGCCCGGGCCGGCGCGGCACGGACCGCTGAGGGACCCTCGGGACAGCGGCTGCCCGCCCTCCTCTCCGCCTGCCCCGCGTCCCCCGCCTCCGTGGGCCACCGCGCACCCTCGATAAGGGCAGCGGAGCCTGTTTCCCCCATCCGTCGCGCATCCGCGAGAAGCGCAGCGGAGCCTCTTTCCTAACCGCGATGGGAATCCGTGCCTGCACTGTTACAGCTCCACGAAGACCCATTGTCCTTTCCTTATTGCCTCGTATTTACCTGCTGCCACTTGGGATATACTTAATTTAGCAAAGGCACCTACTGGGAAAATGATTTGGTCTTCTAACTCTGATTAGAAATTCAAATTAAACCTAGGATGATGTCAAATTCCAAATTTAAAACCCAAATCTCCACCAACATCTAAGCCTGACCTAGACAAAACACGTTTTTCCTGTGGACAGCAGATTGAAGCAGCTCAATCCCATAACGAGCCCTTCTGCTCAGTTGCTGCTTGGTTCTGCTACAGCAGTGTGGCATTTGCAGACACAATGCTGCCCTTGAAACTCCAACCCAATAATAATTATTATGTATCTCATCCACAACAAAACCCATGGCAAGCATGTTGAACCGTACGTGCACGCTCATCTTACAGAATTCCATGTCTCATTCACAGTCTTGGTTTTCTTCAAAACCTAAGACCTGTCTGCAAAAGGCCAATGAGCACTCTGAAAAGAACACCTCCGTCCCCTGTCCCGGGAGCAGCACACAGGCACCCGCTCCCTGTCCGGGTGACTTCAGAGAACCCCTGCACTGGCATCCGTAACGGATGCAGGGAGCTGTGACACCCTGCTCAGCCCCCAATTACCTCCACTGAAGGCTCCAGGGAGTATCCTGGAGCAGATATTGTGGCACAGCAGCTGAAGGCCACTAGACAGGAGAGGCGGAGAGGACACGAGCAAGGCAGGAACGCTGCGGGCTCTGCATGGCCAGAGCTGTTCTTTTGTGCTGCAACACCATCAATTTGCAGATGGTGTTACAGGATCCTTCTGTCCCTGCACACAGCACTTGCCTCCTCGTTTCCACTTACCCTGCCCAGAATCCTTACGTCTGTCAGCTTATTGCAGTAAGAAAGATTTAATGGTCCAAAATCACAAGAGAGGCAGCAGTTTAGCCGTTCAGATGGCAGTAAGCCATTTGTATCACAAAGGATAAGGAAGCACTAGAACAGATTACTGGGAGAAATACAGGATCTCTATGATGAGAGCCTTTGATAAGAAGCAAGACAAACACTCATCAAGATTCTCAGATGAATATGATTCTGCTTTGAGAGGAATACAGAGCAGATAATTTCTGGGTGCCCCTTCTGATCATTCTACAATGTAAACCTGCTCCCACAGAACAAGAACTGAGCAGGGCTGCCACAGAGCAGTAAACTGTACTTTTTTCATGCTATCTTCTGTCCAACTCCCTGTCAACTTTCTTTCCTCATTTATTATACGTATTTTTACTCAACTTTGAGGCAGGAGTTATGTTACCTCTAATTATTATTAACATCTTACGTATCACTATCTGATGAGTATTCCCTTTGAATATTTGCTCAAAAAGCTTAGAAAATACACTCACCTTGCTAGCAAGCTAGAGATGTTCCTTTTCATCTCCTCTTGCTCACACCCAGTGGGGCTGGCCTGGGCAATGTGTAAACAAACACACACATATATATACATGTAGATATTTTGTTACTGCCTTTAGGTGCTGGTATTGTTAAAGAAATTCCATGTGCCATCTGCTGGGAGAAACTTTCTCTGAAGCAATGTGCTGTACTGACACAGCTGACTGCACTGCTGGCAGCGTAAAGGAGCAGTTATTTCTCAAGAGGAAGCTTTATTCTGTTAATGCACCAACTTCCAGCACAGATGCAAAGGACACACAGAAAGTCAGGGTCAGGATGAGTGGAACAACAGCAGGATGAAGTCTGTCAGAGAATACAAACCTCTGGACCTATGTCACAGCATGACAGCCTGGCAGCAAGAAGTAGCTCATTTTCAAATCCTCCTTCTTCACTTGAACCTCCAAAGTGTTCAGGTTACAAACACCATGATCAGACTGAGGAGATGAACTGCATTTTAAAGACAAGTTGCTAAGCATTAAGGGAATAATTCTCAATTTACTTACAGACTGAAAAATCCCTACAAGCTTATGAGACAGGCAGCTATCCTTGTCATGTCAGAACATGCAGATAGACAGGAATTCTAAAAAACCCACTTTTCAGAAGCAGTCTTCAGTTTCCTGTACCCAACACTCAGCACCAGTAACTGTCTTTAAAATCAGCAGCAACATTTGGCTTTCACCCTCCTGGCAGTCTGACTCCAGGTACTGTGGTCTCAGGCACAGGACTGAGGAAAATCAGCTTTGCTAACACACCCTGCACTGACACGTGTGTTGAGAGCAGTTACACATAACTCCAAAGCGGACCCAGATACCCACTGCCATCAAAACAGTTGGTCTGCTCTCTCTTTATACCCCCAGCAACAGATACCCCCTGATGGCCTTGGCTGGATCACAGGAGTCAGCTGGATCAGGTCTCATTGATCCAATGGAGAAGTACACTTGCAATTAGGTTTCCTTGGAATCAAAAACCTCAGAATTCAGATTGCAAAACTGCTATAACCAACACTACGGAAGGGGAAAATACACAACTGGAATGTAAAATAAGCTCAGTAAGTAGAAATCTCAGACACACAAAATTATTTCTCCAAGTTTTAAGATGTTGTCTTAACAAAGCAAACAAGGCAAAACCCAGAAATGCAACTGCCAGGGACAAAGCCCTTAATTCTCTAGTGAAAACAGAAAAGGACTGGAACTAATGGTGGATGGAGAAGTTCACAAACAGTCGAATTAATGAACAGACAACCTCATGATAGCCATCTGCTATAAAACGTAAAGATCCAATTTAAGTCCTCATCTTCTAAGGAATGAGAAGTCCCTACCACACACAAAGTACATCCACTTTTTCCTAGGATGTTTCCTGAAAACCCCAAACTGCTGGAGGCAACCTCCTAAAGCTACTGTCAAAAAGTAGGCAATTAAACACCACCTTCTTTTCAGGATTATTTCCACTGTAACTTCATCTGCAAGTCTAGGTGAGAAGTGCAAAACCACACATGCAACCTAAACTGTTACTCCAAAATACAACATTGTTAAACTAGAAAGGAACAGGGTGTTAGACAAACTGTAAAATGTTTTGACTCAAAGTGTTGTACAGCAGATGGAGCTATGAGGATGGCCTACAAATAGCCACCTACACTTAAGAACACCCAGCAATGATAAATATACAGAATCCATCCCATCAAGAGTATCTTCAACAACTTTTCTTTCTACTGAAAAATGACACACAGACATTCACAACAAAGCAACTCTCAAAGTTTCACATCAACAAAGATTTAAAAGAAATAAATGCAATTAGTTTGCAATGCTTATTTAGATGTTGCATAAAAGTTCTTCTCCTGACCAATATCTTTAATTGTGTCATTTCTGCTTCTCTTCAGAGAGATAAAAGCAGGACAGGGATGGGGACTGAGAAAAGGCATTTGTTGTTTCACCATAAGGCAGTGACAAAAGTGACAATCAGTTTGCTTCAAGTCAGATACCTCCTGGAAGCTCATGAGTCTATCCATTACTGTACTTGCCAAGAATATTTGGACACTCCTCCCTTTTATCAGAACTAAGTGCACTGCAAGGGTTCCACAGGTTTCCCTTCACCTCCTCTATGTTCCTCTCTCCAGAAAATGATCCATCTGGATGACCACTGGATTTGCCAACCATATCCAGAAATGCTCCCAACTGCCTGATGACTTTATTTAGCAAATGAGAAAGTCAGTTCTCCAAATGAAAACTTTCCAACTTAGTCTCCACAGCCAAGTAGAAATATTCTTAAGTTTTAAATTAAGTGCCTACTTTCTCTTCCTTCACAGAAATGAAGGACTTGCAGGTGAGTTTCTGTTGATAAATCCAAAGACTTCGAGAAATCCTGTGTGAGAAAAAAAATCTTCTCCAACTGCACACGCTATTTCACATCAGTTCAAACTGATTTCTTTCTACAGCCTTCAGAAAATCACTACTAAAATAAGCAGCTAGATTCAAAAACAGTTGAATCTACCAAAGTTAATAACATTACATAACAAACAAATGAATGCTAGTTTGGGTATCCAGTTTTTTTATCTCTGAAGTTCAAATGAGGGTTCTGAGAGAGAAGTTTTGTATTAATCTAGGCAGATACGTACTAACATAATATAATTTCTACTCTGGCTGTACTCACAGGGAATGGCCATCATCATCTAATAACCTTTCATCCCATTATAGAACACAAAAAATACGTCTTCACACACATAAGCAGGTTATGAAACAACTGACCTACACCAAATGTAAAACAAGCTTTCAAGAAGTCAATCAGATGCTTCTAATGAATGTCTGCACACTCCCACGAGTCCCAGGCTGGAACAGCTCCATCACTGACACTCTCCTAGTGCTGAGGAATCCAGTGGGCACAAGGATTTCCATGGCAGTGTACATATGGCAAAGTGATAGAAACACAACAGTGCACATAACATTTATAAAAGTACGAGCAGATTTTTGGTTTCATTAATAACACAGGAAAGATTTAATAAATATGTTTTACTTTAATCCAAAAGTAAGTTATTGGAGGCACCCTTTTGTGTGGACAAGACATTCTTGGCCACCTCCCTCCTCCCATCCTTACATGTATATGCTGAGGGTAGAATTCCAAATATTTCAAGAGCTGTAACATCTCACTTCAGGTGGTACCTTCTCACCCTCAATCTGCCTAGGGCAGGCAGATTAAAATTAGCTTAAAATTCCTGCAGGACAATATAGGGTTGACCTCCTATACTCCAAAACCCCTGTGAAGTATTTTTAGAGGCTCAAACGAAATGCATCTTGTCTCCTTTCAGTTCAGACAGTGGCCCTAAACTAGAGTGATCTAGACAGGACAATATGAGAATTAAGGGCCAAGTTTCATAAACAAATTGCTTAAGGAAAAATTCATTCATGACAAACAAGTCTTGTCCAGAACACTGTTTCACAAGTGTCCATAAATACAAATAATGTGGAACTGGGATGAGACTGGGAAGTGTCCATATTCTGTAAACTAAAAAGGGAAATGCACAACATCTGCAAATCAGCCACATGGAAAAGGTTACATACTTCTTTGCCAGACTCTAAAACTGAAGTCAGCAATCCCAAAGAGCAAGTCACCATGTCACTGCCACTGTCTGGCATCCAGCAGGTACTCGGAAACATCAGAGAAATCATGTCCAAGTGCACAAGCCCAAGAAACCGAGTGCCAAAACCAAAAAACTAAAGCAAAACTGCATTGCAATACTTTCTCAGAACGCAATTCCACCAGGAAGATGCTTTTCTTGGGATGAAAATCCTTATCTTAACAGAACATCAAAGTAGCCCTTCTCCTTAGGTAAAGATCCTTTTATTTTCTCGTGGGCCTGTCACGTTAGGTGTTCAGCCATGATCTTCCACAATTCCTGCAGGAGCAGAAAGAATACTTACAGCTTTTTTCTCCCATGAGTAGGTTGCAATTGTGAAAAAGTTCAACATGCTCACTGTAAGACAAGTTTTCAGACACACCCTATACTTCCACCTATAGATGGTATCCATCCATGGATGGATACCAAATCCATCTATGTAATCTACTGGAACAACTACCAAATTATCTCTGAAACAGAGTAATATAGCTGATTGCTTCATTCTTGTGGTATGATTTTTAAGAAAATGTAGAGTTAATACAAAATAATTCGTTTTAAAATAGTTTGAAATTAGCTCAGTTGGTCAGAGCATGGTGCTAATAATGCCAAGGTTGTGGGTTCAATCCCTGTGTGGGGCCATTCACTGAAGAGCTGGATTCAACGATCCTTGTGGGTCCCTTCCAACTCAGAATATTCTGTGATTTCACTGATCTGCATGATCTTCTGCAGTATTTTGTCTGATAATCCTGTTCTTTTTCTTAGCCTGTGTTGACAAATGGTTTCAATAATGCTAGTAAAAAAACAGCTGAAGAAATACTTTACTGAGGAATCAAAGTCTCACAAATACATGGCTTATATAAACACCTGCCCTTCTCAATCTTAGAGACAACAAGGATGAAAAATCCTTAATCACTTAATTTCTTTGGAATATATTAATACAGCTTTGTCTGCTCCACAAAGGATAATTAAGCAGACTATCCCATACTCTTCACCACGACATCTTTCAATTGTGGCAATAGACTTAATGATAAATTAAAGCATAGGCATTTTAAAAATGCACAGATTTCAAGGATCAGCAGCCTTCCTCAAAGTAGCCAGGGAATGGGTATACACATGTAGGTATAATCCAGGTTATTTTTGTGTACCTGTAAAACTTTTAAACAAGTTTTACACATATGTTTTACACCTGAAGGTATCAGCATTAAGTAAAATAAATCAATCTGATGAAGTAACAGTGGCCCCTGTCATCTCCCTATGCATACACACAGCAATAGTTGACTACAGGAACATAATTTCTTGGTACCAGATTTGCAATCCTGTACAAGATTTGAAAGCTGTCTAAAAATATCAGTTAGATTGGATTGTTCTAGAAGTCAGCAAGCTGTTAGCTACCCTGTATAATATTCCTAAGGGCAGATAATTTGGAAAAAAATGGAGAAAGAGAACCATAAGTGCTTGAGAGGTAATTAGATAACCAGAAATATTATATCTGGATGTTTCTCAATAACAGACGTTTACAGCTAATTGACTTCTTCATAGATATTAGAACATTATTTCCTGAACTCTGAACTGGGAAAGGAATTACTAAAACTGTGAAATGAAAGCTCTCCTACAAGAAAATAAATGAGAAGAGATATTGAACATTTTCCAGTTCAATCACAAAAATGGCATTTTACAAAGTAAAAGTCTCTTATCCTTTGAAGAACTGAGTGCAATCTCAGCCACTCTACTGCTGGTGATAGAAAATCAACTCTGTCCTAGCCAAAACCAGGACATGTCAATCTAGTACAGATTATGTAAGCACAAACAAGGATCATTTTAAATCAAAAAAGCTAAATGGAAATAAAAGATAATGTTTATTCTCCTGTTCTCACTTCATGTTACATAAACAGCTGATAACTAATTTGAGATGATTAGCCTGACACATTACATTTATTTTCATGAATGCCACTTACCAACTGCTCAATTCGCTCATAAACAAGGAACTGGCAGAAATCAAGCTTAATGGGCTCCACTGTATATTTCATTTTTCCATCTTGGAGGTTCTCCAAATCATTTAGAGTATTTCTAAAGTGACTGTAGGCTTCACATGTAACGTCCATATGTCTTAAAGTGAAGTTCAGCCTGGCAAAAGAATATTTCATTTAGAACATCTCTCCTATACTGGCATCTTAAATATGTGTGTAACTTCCCTCAGCTAAAGAAAAAATGGGTCTTCTCAACGTAATTAACTCCCAACAGCCAAAATAATGTACACCCCCATTCCTGAAAAGCAGAAAAGATGTTATGTCAGCATCAATGCACAGTAACTCTTGAATGAATCCTTCCATTGATTTTAAGGCACTTTGCCACAACAGAATTATTGGCTTGGCTTCCTGGACAAACACCTGGCAACAAACCACAGGAAGAGTTATTGCTGACATATCTCCAGAGATTTAAGCAAAGCCTGTTTATGTATCAGCTTCTGAATGGACTCCAACACACGGCTACTTCAAAACATTCAGTGATCCCTTGAAAGCAAACAAGAGAAGCTGTTTTAGAGTTGCTCAAGCTGGGAAATATATACCCTAATTCCAAGCCACTTCATTCCACTCTGTGACCTCAAAAATATATAGCAAATGTTGTCAGGCATTGTACAACACATCAATTTAGCCAACTATTTATCCTTATTTGCACAGAGGTCATCTCAGGTGAGGCAAAGGTAGGACAACAAAAGGCAAACTCTTGTGAAACTCAAATTCTGAACTGATAAAAATTAAGCATGTAGGAAAAAAAATGCTTGTCCTGAGCATATACTGCAGCCTGTGTTGATCATGTATCAGTGATCAACCAATACAACGAAAATCAGAAGCCAACCTTTAATTAAAACACTCAAAGTTTTTAGTGCTTTTTATATTAAGCTCTTGGTAATACTCACCTCTTTTCTAGTGCTAAGTAAACTGTGCAAGAATGTCTCAACTTGTGTGTGATTCTATACAGAGTCCTGAATAAGGCATCTGTCAGGTCATCATCATAGAACACTACAAAAAACAAGATTAAGAGCATATGTACAATTAAGGATTTAATTTAAGTCTCCATTATGAAACAACAACAGGCCTTAGTTTGATTAATCAAACAAGTCACTATTTTATCTAAGTGCAAAGTACGTTTTTAATGGCAACAACTGACCCTGTAAGAGTATCCACTGCTGCTATTTATATCAGGCTTTCTTTAAGCTTTCTCTCATACCAATGGGAATCACCTGTCAGATAATTTACAAGCTTGCACATGAATTATCTCAGTCTGGAAATAATCTTATTGCAAAGCTAAAGAGAACAGGATATCCCAGAGCATAGAGCCTTTTTTCCCACAAAAACCCACACTAGGCCATAATTATTTACCATTATAACCATATCTCCCTGGAAAGCAGTCTTGCAACTCCTTTCAATATGTTAACTAAAACCAATTCTCCTTTATCTATAGATCTAAACAACAATGGTTTTCCTATACAGATAAGCTAGCCTGCCATTTTGAAGTCCCTTCACGTAATCAAGAAAAAAAGCAGAAAAGTGATATCCAAAAGCACAGACTCCATGAGGAAGTGCAGCATCTGGAACTGTTATTCACATTATAGAAAATCTTAGTCTAACGACCTATTTATCATTATTTGCACAGAAGTTATGTAATACAAGACAACAATGGGACAACACAACTCTTCTGATTTATCAGTTACTTGTGATTGTGTCGAGCAATTTATTTAGTCACAAAGAATTAACACACCAAAGAAAAGGAAGAGCTAGTAGCTTGCAACATCTGTTCTCCCACTGCTAATTCAGAATGTTAATACAAGTGTTTAGAAAAGAAAAATACAGGCAGGAACCCTTAAGGCAGAGCTTTGGCAAATAAGGTAAGGATCCGACCGATTAGATTTTAAAAGCAAACTAGGTATGTTTAAATTGTTACTCACAATGCTTGAGTGTTTGATTTAAAAGCTTACTGTTTTTATTTCCCTACCATCAGCTGCCATTATCACAGAACAGTGATCAAGCAAATCAGCAATCTCTTCTTCAGACCAGCTATAAGGAGCTTCAGGATCTGTAAGAAAGAATATGGCTTTGGTGTACATGATTAAATGTCTCAAATGACTGGAGAAAAGGAACTTCTTAGCTCCTGTGGGCCGCTGCTACTCCATAAACAGAGCACACCACTAAAGGGAAATCAAAACCTTCCTCTGTTCATTCTCTGAAATTCCCTCAGTCCTCTGCTTTCTCTGTGTTATGTCCAACCCTCCCAAGGCTGACTGGCAAGCAAAAGTTTTCTTTCACTTCAGAATTCACAACCCTGTAGCAAGATCACAGCTTTAAATACATGTAAAGCATACTTTAAATACATATTACACCTTTAAACAAAATGCCAGATATATCTTTATGTAAGTTTTGACTAACCTTCCTATTTTATCATGCTTTTAAAAATTTATTCTTCATTAAAAGAATCTTTATTTGAAAGTCTAATAAACATAAAACCTTTTCAACTGGCAGTATCAAATATTATCATTAACCAGATTTTTTTTTGAGGCCCATGAGAAGCTTTCGAATATGTAGCACCAAACACCAAGCCCAATCTAAAAGGAACCATTATAAGCACCTACCAGTGCAGAATTCATCTTTCAGCCAATCCAGTTCTTTCACTTTAACTTCCCCTCCTGTGGGTGAAGAAAAATCACATCAGTCACACATGGCCTTTCAGACAGCACCTGAGCTAGAGCAAAGAGTCAAAGTCTGACCATACAGCACTTACCTCCTGGCTCCATCAGGTGTTTGTTTAAGGCAACATTTTGCTCACACATGGCCAGAAGATCTTCACCAACATCTGGAAAAGAAGTGATAATGATATTAAAAATAAGAACATTTTGTACGGGGCACATGTGCCTCTCAGACTAATACTCAAAGTTTCTCTCAAGCCCACGAGATTAAGGAAAATTCAGAGCAACTCTGTCCACTGATGACTCCTTCCCTAGTATCCTTCTTCCTTTTGTCTTTCAGTGCTAAGCTCTGAGCAACCCTGGAAGAAAGAAGTTAGATCCCTACACTCCCTATTTTAATTTGGACACCCTGTCTTGAGTTCACTGCAACATCTCTTGCTTTTAAACTCTTGAGCTTTCTCAGTCCCTTGAGAAAGTTCCTGTTATTTTTCAGTAAATAACACAACTTGATACACATTAATAAAAAATCATTAACTGTAACTGAACAGATGAGTCAGAAAATACCAGGAGGAAAGCACTGCTTTGGGAAGTTTCATGAAAATATTTAACTGAAAATAACTGCCTTACCTGTGGAATAAACTGTCTTGGCAACTGTTCCCGTGATAATGCTGGTAATTCCAGTGCCACCTCCAAGCTCCAGCACAGAGCAACACCTGAACGTGTCCCTTTTAAAGAGAATGTAATCAGCCAGAAGGAAGGCAGCACGCCAGACCTGGGGACAAGGGAAGCAGTTAAAACTCAGGCAGTTCTGAAGCACATTCCGTGAAAATCAAGATACCACAAGGCAGAACACGTACTTGTTTACCAACATCTTCTAAGGGGGTTGCCATAGTGTGTTCTGTGGAAATGAGAGTAGAGCAGAAATAATTATCTCAAAATTGTTCAAATCAAGTTCCACAGTGCCATGTTTGAAACTAAGGCTATGCTTCCCTTTCAGATATAGAACTAAACACTCTTCATTCTATAGAATAATGCTAGATAATGCCAAACACCCACTCCAACTAAGGAGCACTGACTTTCCCATGGTATATAACTGCCCAAATCACTTCCAGAGAAAAAAGGCAAATTTTTATTTGCAGTATCGCAGTTTTATGTTCATTACCTTCTTTCACTTAACAAACCGCTGTTCCATTTCTAAAGAAAACCATTTTTCTTTTGTTTTACAGAAACATATTTGCCTCATTTCTCCTTGACTGAAAGCTTATTATTTACCTATTTTAACAACATCACTGCAAGTGCACTCCTGATCTTCATCTTCAAAAGCATCTTCTTTTCCTTTCATCAGAATTACAGGGCACACTACATCCCTCAAAAGATCCTCTGCTTCCAAATCAGAGGCACTTCGAGGCCTTCTGACCACTTCCAAGTCTCCATCATCATCTAGCAGAGCTTCTACTCCTTCACTATTTAATTCTTCTTCTTTTTTTATGTTACTCCTGTCCTTGTCACACAGTTTATCTCCACTTCTGCACTGGTGTTCTCTTCCTGTTGTAATTTCTCTCACGTGTTTCCCAGATGCCAAATCTTCTGTGCTCCAAAGGAGTTTGAAATATGACAGGAATACTGTAAGAACACAGGGTGGGGGGGAAAGGTTAAACACCAGATGAGGCAGAATCTGTGCACAACTTCCACATGCATGAGATTTTGGTATGCATTACATGTATTAAAAATCTACAGAATAAAAAATTATACAGGTAACTTGACATATAGTTTTATTTGCTATGAAGAAATACTTTTGTTACTAAGTTCTGTCAGTAGAAATAAATAAAGCACTTTCACAGTCCACTGGCTGACTCAGCATCTGCGCAGTCACAACAGGCACATTCATCTGATTTAGTAACATTTATTTTAACTATTGGCAGAGGGGATGGTTTCTTACATCCTCTAAAAGTTCTTCTGTTCACACAACTTCAAACCAAGTTGAAAGCAGAATTAATAGAAGTTAGAATTCATTTCTTTTGGTTAAGATTCCTATCTTGTAAGAAACAAACATGTTCTAGTAAAACGCAAGTTGAATTTTTGTTTACTGCTTTGAAAGTCTTTAGGAATTCAAGCAACTTCAAGCCTTGAAATCGGCTCAGTGTATGAGAGCAGAAATAAGTGCACAAGAGGCACTTGCCAAACCTGACACTTCTGTAATTTTTTTTAAGGGTTCAAACTGATTATTCAAAGAGATTAAAAGACTTAAGCTATTCTCAATGACCAATTAATTAAAAATCTTTTACGACAATCACTCAGTGACATCAGCATCTATTAAAGTGTTAAATTATTGAAACACAGACCTTGCAATTTTAATCATAGGAATCTGTACTGCCTGAATACCACGCATGAGGAAGAACAAACATTCCACAGTCCTTCCATCTATGTTCATTCCCCACAAAAGGGAAGAGATAAAGTGCTTGCCACCACTGCTTTCAACAATTTCACAATTTATGGAGCTCTATTCCAGTTTCTTTAGTAGGCAAGACATTCCAAGGTGGTCTACTGAAATCTGACTGAGGTTCCTCTCTAGGGAGACCATTTTTAGCCAGATCTAATAAAATCTTCAAAGCCTGTCCTAGAATGACAATTTTTTAAAGTCTCCGCTGTTTGCATGATGGCCAGATGAAACTAATTTGAATAGAGGATGCCCTCAGTGAATGAAATGCTTTTGTTCTCCAAGTCCATTCTGATCCTCTGCATTTCTACAGCATTCAAAAGGTGGAAAGTCAAACTGACTCACAGGGGAAGAGACTAAATCCCCATAAACTTCCCTAAACCACAGCAAAATGGCAGTGGTAGATTGTTATGGCATTAAAGGCTGTCACACTACAATCCAATTCTTGTCTCAATAACCAGAGGAATTTCCCGGACAGAGCTCATTCACAGTAGGTAGAACACACTGCCACCTCCTTCTGTTGAAAGGTTCTTTGCACCAAGCAAAATCACAGCAAACACATGTCAAACAGCATGAAGACCCACCACGGCATTAATTACCTGGGTTTTGACCTGAACAGGGTCAAAATTATTATTCATTTCTTTGTCAGGCCTACTTTTATAATTTTTCACATTGTCATACATCAGAACAGCTGCTGAAGTTACTCCTTTTATGTCACAACTGGATTTGAACAAACAGTTAACGCTCCTGTCACAGCAGGACTTTTGTAGAGGACATTTAGCCAGCAGCTCCAAGGGCAGTTCCCTTGACAACTTTATAGCAACCTACAAGCTGGCAATCAGCCAGGGGCATTTGCCAATTCATTTCCTCTATAGCTTTGACTCTTCAAATTCTATGTCAGTTAAAGCCATTGCTATTTTGAGTTTTCTTGCTAACTTTTTTTTTTGAAGCAAACACCCCTCCAAAAAAAAAAGCCAAACCAACCCTACCAACAAAAAGTAACCAAAACCAAAAAACCACGACAAAACCCAAAGAAAGCTGTTAGGCTCCTCTGGAACTGATGGTAAACCATCATACAAACATTTAATTAAACTTCATAAATTAATTACTTACAGTTTTTATTTTAAACTTAAATTACACTATTTAAAACCCCTGGGTTCTCACCTTTTGTTTGCGTACAAGAAACACCACAGCCTTTTTTTTAAATCACGATTCCCAAAGTGCTATATTGACACTATAGCTCGATAAACAAATGCATAAAATTAAACCTGCAAGTGAGTAAATTTGGTTGCTTTTTCTCAGAAAGTAATTTAAAGTTTAATTTTTAAGACAGGCTGTCTACAAGTTTTCATTTTTGGAGTTAGTACCATGAGGAGAACACAGCTAGCCCTCTTTCTAAAGATTGAGTAGGAGGTGATTCTGCTTATAACTGGAATAAAATATGTAACTATTAATATCAACCACTTAGAGGAGGATTCAGCCATTACAAAGATGTGAGCACAGTTAAAATACAGCTCCATCAGTGCAAGCATCCATTACCTGGCTGCCCAACCGCGTTCAGTCGTACCATGAGGTGTCTTTTGCTCGGACAGTGCAAGTGAACATCAGACAGCACAGTGTCACTTCTGAACGTGGGGTTATCCATCTCCTTCTCTGCTAAATCTACCATGGTGTGCTGGTGAGAGGAATATCTGCAGTGCTCAAACAGTCTCTTGTGCAGTGCTGCCACAAAGGGATTCCATTCTCTTTCATTTGCAGGCATCCAGTTACAGTTTTGTTCAGCAAGGGAATCTCAGGACATCGTTTCTGAGAGGGTGTGGCAAGGTGTGATCGTGCAAGCTCCACCAGTTGCTCCAAGACAACAAGCTGGTCATCAGGATATTCAACCTAAAACCAAACACAGGCAGCTTCTAGTGGTACCCTGACACTGTCTGAACATTGCTCCAGCAGTATTTCCAAAGATAAAAATCAGATTAAACTGTTCAGTAAAGCAGTAATGCCTCAATGCTCTCTTTTACAGAATCCTCAAATGCATAACTGTTAGTAGTTCAGTGGCAGCCACTGTGTATTTTAAGAAGAGCTACTAATTTGCTTGTGTTACAGACAACCTCTCCTGAAAAAAATCAAATGATACCATGACTGCAAAGAATTACAATGCTAAATCAAGGTCTTCAAAGGAAATAAGGCCATTTCCTGTGCTGGTATTAACATCTTGAATGATTATGCTAAATCTGCTATTATCTACTTGTGCTTGAACAAGATCACTGGTTCAGGCTGGAAGGGACCACAGTGGGTCATCTGGTCCCACCTCCCTGATCAGGCAGGGTCATCCCAGAGGACACAGCACAGGATTGTCTCCAGATGGTTCTGGAATATCTCCAGTGACGGAGATTCCACACTCTCTCTGGACAATATGTTTCAGTGTGTGGTCACCGCACAGGAAAGTTCTTCCTCATGTTCAGGTGGAGCTTCCTGGGCATCAGTTCCTGCCCGCTGCCTCTTGTCCCATTGCTGGACCCCACGGAGCAGAGCCTGGTCCCTGCTCTGACAGCTCCCTTTGACACTTATACATATTAAGAAGGTCCCCTCTCAGTCATTTCTTCTCAAGGCTAAACAGCCTCAACTCCCTCAGCCTTTCCTAGTAAGAGAAATGCTCCAGACCGATGATCAACTTAGCAGCTTCCTGCTGGACCATATTTATGTACACATCCCCACTGAAAACACTCCGAGCCCTATCGGCAGCCTCTGTAGCTGAACTGCGCCGTTCTGTTAACTTCTGCCACACCTGCCCCAGCTCCAAACCTGCCCCTTCTCGGCGGGACTCCGCGCAGGAGCCAGCCCAGCACTGCCGGGCACTGGCCCGGGGACGGGCCGGGCTCCCGCTCCTGCTGCGGGACCCACCGGAGCCTACGCGGGGCTCAGCGCGGCTCCGCGGGCACGGGGCGGCGGCGGGAGCGCGGGGCGGGA
>VZRV01003240.1:3306-16966 GCA_013398115.1 Falcunculus frontatus
TAATGATCATCTTCATCATCATCATCATCATCACCACCATCATTGCCATCATCATCATCATCATCACCATCATTGCCATCATCATCATCATCATTTTGATTTGCAGCCTGGAAAACCAAAAGCGCATCGGAAAATCCTGGATTTTCCTCCCAATTTGTCTTTTTTTCCTGCTTTTTCCTCCTTTTCCCGCCTCCCGCAAACCCATCCCACCTTTTTCCTCATGCAGTGTTCCCATGTTTTTTAGGGCCTCTCATGGGGGAGCTGAGCTGTTCCTCCTCTTCTGATTTTCATGGAATCCCAGGTTTGGGGTGAAAGGGACGTCCAGGATGATCCGGATCCCTCATTCCCTTTCCGATATCCCATCCCACAATTCCTCCTTGCAGGCTTTTCCCTTTCCCCTCTCCTGGCCCAGACAATTCTCATTTATTAGGGGAAAACTGGTGCCCAAAAGTGACCCAGCCTGCCCAAGGATGCTCCATCCAGAAGGTGGATCCGAGGCTGGGACACACCCAGTTATTAATAGGATTATTCCCGATAACCTGTCATTACATTCCCAATATTGCACAGCAGCAAAATTCGGGATGAGGTCAGGGGGGCCAAGGCTTGGCCCAGGCCCAGGGGAAGGGATGGGGCTGTTTTTCCTCCTTAAATCCCTTCTCAGGCCTAAGAATCATAAAATCATGGAATGGGTTGGGTTGGGAAGGTCCTTAAAGATCGTCTTATTCCAACTGCTTTCCATTGTCCGAGGATGCTCCAACCTGGCCTTGGATAATTCCAGGGATGGGGCAGCCACAGCTTCTCTGGGAAATCCATTCCAAGGCTTCCCCACCCTCACAGGGAACAATTTCTTCCCTAAATCGAACCTAAATTTCCCCTTTTTCAGCTTGAACCTATCCCCCTTCTCCCATAATCACAATTCCTGGTGAATTCCAGGAGCAAAGAGAGCACTGGAATTTCTGACAGATTTTATTCAAGCCGAACCTTTGGCCTTGTTGAGCTGGACTAATAAGTGCTGCACAAACCTTTGCAGCTGGAAAAAATTCCAATATTTCCTCTGGATAACAAAACTCTGCTTTTTTTCTGGGAAAATTTCCTTTTTCCTTCTTAAATCCAACTACAAATTAATTTTACAGGATTTTGTGCCACCAGCTCTGGGTTTAATCCTTGAAGGAACTCAAAAGGAGCTACCAGATTTTCTTGCTGAGATGAGCAGCTTTAATGAGGCAACGAAGGCAAATGAAGATTTAATTAATATCTTTCTCATTAATGGATGATTAAATTGGATCTTAGCACCACGCCTCGGTGAGCCATGGGGCGATACAGGAATGGGAATTCGCTCCGTGGCATTGGCTCATTCCACAGGTGCTAATGAAGTATTAAAATTAATTATTTGCAAGGGTGGAACTTCTAAGATGCCCCAAATAACCCCAAGCTTCACCCACCTTTCTGAGGAACAGATTCTCCAACTCTTTGGAATCCCAGGATCCTGGAGGCTGGAAAAGAATCCCAAGATCATCGAGTCTGAGTTGTGCCCAATCCCCGCCTGGACACCCAGACCAACGTCCAGGAATTCCTTGGACACCTCCAGAGATGGCCACTCCAATCCTCACTGAGCCCCTTCCGAGGCCTGACCACTCTTTCCAGGAGGAATTTTCCCAAATATCCACCCTGAGCCTCTCCTGGCACAGCTTGAGGCCGTTCCCTCTTGTCCTGGCCCTGTTCCCTGCGATCAGATCCCAAATCCCCCCTGGAAGAGCCCAAAATTCCCCCCAGATCCCCCTTTTCTCCAGGCTGAGCCCTCCCAGCTCCCTCAGGATTCTCCAGACCCTTCTCCTGCTGCTCCAGGGTTCTCCAGACCCTTCTCCTGCTGCTCCAGCTCTGTTCCCATCCAGCTCCAGCCCCTCAATGAAGGTCAAAATCTCCTTCTCCAGTCCTCAATCTCCTGGGGGTTTGGGGTTGGGCGGAGCTGATAAGGCTGGGCTGCCTTATCAAAGCTCCTTCTTCAGCCTTGCCCACTCCCAGGGGCTCCAGGTGACCCAGGAGCTCTATAAAATCCCGGGACAAGACTCTGGGACTCTTGGGGACGGTTCTGTGCAGGGACAGTGGTGATCCTCGGGGTTCTCTTCCACCTCGGGATATTCCATGATCCTGAGAATTCTCTGGCTGCTCCACGGAGGTGACCCTGACCTGGAGAAGGCATTTGGGTGGTGGCCCCAGAGGGACACCTGGCCCAGCTTTTAGACAGACCCAAATTACGCCCGTGCACTCCAGGCTTCCCCCTGGGGCTGCAATTCCAAGTTCCCCCAGGTTTTTTCCAGGGAATTAAAGACCATTAGCTGTGTTTTGTTTCCAAGATGAAAGATTCCTGGGAAATTGGGGTGCTGTCATTATTGCCGAGCTCCGAGCAAATCTTGTTGGGTGGTGAGGAAGAATTCCTCAGTTCCGGAGTTATTTGTGGGTTTAATTCTTTAATCATCACCTTTTGTGGAGCTGGAGGTTAAAAATGTCCCCAAACTTCTCCATGAGAGAGGAAAAACCTAATTTTTTACAGGATTGAACAGAGGGAATCAAGTCAGAAATGGACAGAAATGGACAGAAATTAACATAAATGGACATAAATGGACATAAACTAACATAAAAAACCAGAAATGGACAGAAAAGGACAGAAATGGACAGAAATTAACATAAATGGACATAAACTAACATAAATGAACAGAAATGGACAGAAAAGGACAGAAAAGGACAGAAATGAACAGAACTGAGATCCTGCTCTGGTCTAAGCAATAAAACAGCGCTGAAAATACAAATAATTAAGGAGCAGTTCGTGGTAATTTAAGTTAATCCCTTATTTCCCCTGCAATCTCATAATTTTCTGACGAAAAAAACACCCCAAAATATCATCCCTTTATTTGGAAATTGGATTCCAGGTGACAGCTCAGAAACTGCTCCAAAACAGGAATTCCAGCATCCAAACCAGCTTTAAATTTGTGCAGTAATTCCCAAATTTTAGCCTGTTTATTTTCCTGCCCGGTGTTGTTGGTTGTTCTCTTCCAAGCCTGGAATCGCCCCGATAAAATCTGAGGGAAAATGAGGGTTGAAGATCATGTTCTGCCCCGATCTGGGATAATGACAACGACGATTTCCTCTCTGCCAAGTGGCCTCAGAGCCCAATTTGGAAAATTATAGGGAAGAGCAAAGCAGCTGCAGCAGCTTCCTCTGATTTCATCTCCCTATGCAAAGCAGCCGGGAAGGATCAGAGCAGAGCCCTGGAATTCCTAAAGCCAGAAAATCAATTTACGGACGACGACAACAACAACAACAACAACATCAACAACAACAATTTGTGTGCCAGGAAAAAACAGGATGAGAAATCTCCCAGATAAATCTCTGGAATTGGTTTGTCTAAGGTGAGTCTGGAGCTCCTCAGCCCAAGCTGATGCTCTTTAAAGTTTATTTTTTTTAATGTAAAAAATAGGTTTGGTTGGTTGGGTTTTTCCTGCAAATCCTTTGTGGAAAAAGCCAAAATTCTTGATTTTTTTTTTTGTTTTGTTTTAATTTATAGTTCCAGAAGGATTTCTCTTCCAGCTGCAAAGGGAGTTTATCTCTCTCTCTTATCTCTTAAAGAACTCTTTGATCTGAGGCAGGTTCGGGGGTTGTGAAAGGAGTTTTGGTCCTGTGCCAGGGGTTTGCATTTGGGATCTGATTTTTTTGGAAGGATCTCCGTGGAGTATCAAGGCTGAAGTTCCAAAAAAGGAAAGGATCTCATCAAAGCTTCCAGGGGAAAACCCCAAATGGAAACCAAACCCAGGGGATTTTTGGGCAGTTTTGTGTTTTAAACCAATTTTATCTCCATTGGGAGAACCTCCAAGACAATGGGACGAGGTTCTTATGGACTTTTCTCAAATATTGGGTTTGGTAACTCCTGGAATTGCCTCAGCTGTAAATCACTGTAATTAATGGCTGCTCTTAATCGCCACAAATTAAGTGAGTCAGACTGTTCTGTGCTGCTCGTGTATCTCCTGCTCGTTAGATTGATTCCAGAGCCATGAAATGTAAATAAAATCATTTATTTGGGGCTTTGTTTCTGTGTTTTCCTTTCGTTTTAATAATTCACCATAACTGAGAACAAAGAGGGGCTTTTTTTAATGTAAATGTGAGTGTGGAAATCACAATATCAGCATTTTTCAGGCCTTGGGGATTTATTTGAGCGGAGTTTATGGGCCTGGACTTCAGGTAATGTTTGCTCTGAGTCCTCTAACCCTGAGCTAAAGTCTTCTCCTCATCTTGGCCTCTAAAAAACACATTCCCAAAGGAAAATTCAATTTCTTCCCAGTTTTTAGTATTTTTTAGGTGTTTATTCTGAAGGGGACGAGCCCTTGAGATGAGGAATTGCTGATAAATTACAAAATCCTGGGCAGGTGCCCTTTTGTAGCTGAATTTCAGATGGAATTCTTGCCCAGGAACTGCTTTGGCACCTCGAACTTCCTACTTGGAATGTGAAAAGGAAATTATCTGTTCAAAGGACAGCTCCAAGAACAGAAACTCCATAAAAACCCGTGGAGTGAACACGCAGTGGCCACAGACACTCCCAGTGAGTATTTAAGGGAAAATTCACCTATTTTAGGGAAAATCCCCCTCGGTGGATGGTGGGATTTCCAGCAGAGGCCTGGGATAGGTGAAGCACCTGTGGTGGCCCATGTAGGCTTGGGGGTTATCCCACAGCCCCATGGGGGCCTGGAAATTGCTGTCCCAAGACATAAATTCCATAAAAAACCCCCATGGACTGAACACAAAGAGATCACACACAGAGAAAGTGAATATTTTAGGGAAAATCCACCTCAGTGGATGGAGAGACTTCCAGCAAAGGCCCGGGAAGGGTGAAGCACCTGCAGTGCCCTGTGTGGGACAGGGAATTATCTCCTAATCCTAAGGCGTTATCAAAACAGTTGCGACAAGGGGAGGCAGGAGCGGGGAAAACATTCCATTTCACAAGGGGGTTGCGTCAAAGTGGCTCCCAATTTCCCTTCTCCGTGACAGGATATAAAAGTGCTCCTGACTGGTGGCCCTGGAGCTGCCTCTGCTGACTCGTTCTCCTTGCTGACTGGGTAAGTCAGATTTAACTGAATCAGCTCCTAATTAGACCTAATTGGGTTTACGGGGAGCTTTGATCCGAGGTTTTTATATCCTATCCTAAATCAGGGTAGAGTTTATTCTCCAAACCCGTTTTACGTGGGAAGTGGGGCTTGGGATTAAGGTGGATAAAGGGGGAAAAGGAATGGGAGTTATAAAAATGGAATGGGAGTTATGAAAATGATGGGAGGGATTTTTAGGAATTGAGAGTTTATTTTTGGAGAAGGGTCACTCCAAACCAAAGGTCAGGGTGGGATTGGTTCCCAAAAGGAACAGGAAAGGGAATGATGTGGGAGAAGGACAGGGAGGTTCTTCCCAGAATTCATTCTGGGAATAAATGCAGGGCAAAAATACAGAGAAGCTTTGGGGTGACCTGATTGTGGCCTTCCAGGATCTGAAGGAGCTACAAGGAACGTGGGGAGAGACTTTTTCCAAGGGATGGAGTGCCAGAAAAAGGGAGAATGGGTTCACACTGATGGACAGGAAGTTTAGATGGGATTTTAGGGATAAATCCTTCCCTGTGAGGGTGGAGAGGCTCTGGAGTGGGATTCCCAGAGAAGCTGTGGCTGCCCCATCCCTGGAATTATCCAAGGTGAGGTTGGATGGGGTTTGGGGTCTATGGAAAGGGTCCCTGCCCATGGCAGGGGTTGGAATTGGATCTTTAAGGTCCATTCCATGATTCCATGGAGCCCTAGAGAGGAGTGGGAACAGAATTAGAAGCATTTCCCCACAATTCATCTCCCTTGAGATGGAAATCGATCACTTTTTTATGGAAAAGTGGATTGTGCCCTAGAAAGGATGGTTTTTCAATTATCATTTAAATTTTTTAACTACAAATTCATTTATTTAGATTATTTAACCCCACGCAGCTGCACCTGTCCATCCAACAAATCCCCATTCCCATAACACAACTCCCTTTCCAGCAAATTCCAAGGGGAATCATCTCCCACACACCTCCCATTTCCTACTGGATGCCTCAGTCTCCCCCCTAAGAATTTAAGGACAAAACCACCTCTTTTTGCCTGGATTTCCTCTCTCATGGAAAAGTTTGGCGACATTTTTACCTCTAAAAGGTGGTGATTAAAGAACTAAACACACAAATAACTCCGAAATGGAGGAATTCAGGAATTATTCTCCATCCTTCCAATCCTCTGGCCGTGCCTTCACCGGGCTGGGACCTTCTTTTCCTTCCAGGCTGAATTGGGAACGATGTCTTCCTATGGCCAACTGCTCAGCGCCCGCTGTGCTTCGCCCTGCGAGGTGATGTGCAGCCAGCCCTGCGTCGATGCCTGCAGCGAGCCCTGCGTCGCCTCCTGCGGAGATTCCCGAGCCATCGTCTACGCCCCGCCCGTGGTCGTGACATTCCCGGGACCCATCATCAGCTCCTGCCCCACAGAGAGCATCGTCGGGACGTCCATCCCTGAAATCGGCGGGGGAATGGGGTCTGGAGGGGGTGGGATGGGGTCTGGAGGTGGTGGGATGGGATCTGGAGGAGGGATGGGATCTGGAGGAGGTGGGAGGGGATCCGGATGGGGCGGAATGGGATCTGGAGGGGGAGGAATGGGCTCCTCCTGGGGGGGAGGCGGCTCCTGCGGGGGAATGGGAGGGGGCTCCTGCGGCGGGGGGGGCCCCTGCGGGGGTGGGATGTCACGACTGGGGAGCCTCTACCACAGCTCCTATTTCTCAGGCTTCGGTAGGAATTATAATCCCTATTTTTCCCGAGGGTACTACAGGTATCGCTATGGGAACTATGGGCCTTTTTAACCCTGTAAAACTGAGGAATATCCCCAGGAAAAATTGGATGCAAAGTAGTAGTTGACAGCTAGATATTCCAAGCAGCCTCTGCTCCAGCTGATCCGGGGGGAGCTGGGGTTGTTTGGATCTCGTTGTGCTTTGTCCAAGGCTTAGGATCCCCATGTTCCCTCCCTTTGTCCCTTGCTCCTGTTGTGTTTTGTACTCCCTGAACCTGAAGAGTCAAACCAGTCGCAGGACTTGGCTGTGAAAGTGCCCGGCTGGAAAAAGAATGTCGTGGAATGACTGCTGGATTGGAGTCCAGGCTGAAATGGGAATTCTGAAATGGGAATCCTGAAATGGGAATCCTGAAATGGGAATCCTGACATGGAGATTCCGTTCTTTGTCTCTGCACTGCCTCATCCCACCTCTTGTTTGTATTAAAGCCCTGTTGCATCACAGCCCCGGGTTCTGGCTTTTATTTAATCACAGTTTCAGTTACAAACCGGTCTGAAAGAAGTAAATTCTTGTGCAGTAATTAATTCTCATCAGAGGGGAATTAATTCCGCTTCAATGCGAATATAATTTGCCTGAGATTCCTCAATCAACTATTTTCCCTTCCTGATCTATCCCACATTATCCATTCTAATAAATAACACAGAATAATTTAGGATGGAACAACCTCTGGGGATGGACCGGCGCAGCTCCCACTCAAAACCAATTTACCCTTGGAGCCAGGGTAATGGGGGATTGGGGTGCTTAGGGGTGGCCTTCTTTTCTGAGGATTAAAGGAGTTGATGACCTTGGAGGTCTTTTCCAACCTAAATGATCCTGGGATTCTGTGGAAAGGAAAACCAGGAAGCTGCCAATGCAATTCAGGAAGATTTTTATTAGGGCTTGTAGTACATGAAATAGAATAAACCAGAGCAAATCATTGATGGTCCAAGGGCAGCCAGGCCACCTCTGTGGGTGACGAAAGCCACTGCACGTCACAAGGTGAAGCTGGAGCCTTCACAGAAAGTCCCACTTGGAATTCTGAAGCATTCCCACCCCACCAGAAAGGACAAGATTAATTAAAGAGTTCCAGGAGAGACGTCATCCCACGGAACAGCTTTTGATTGAAGAGGAGGCACAACAGGAGGAGACGTGGGCCTGGTTTTCGGGGAGCAGCCTCGGAGTTCCAGGCCTGGCCGTGGAGCTGGATCCTGGGTTTTCATCTTCTAGGTTGTTTTGCCTTAGGACGAGCCCCAGTTCCCCAGGCGGGATCCGCGGCGGCTGCTGTAGGACTTCCGACTGTAACAGGAACCCCCCATTCCCGGGGATCCTCCGTAGCCAAAGGCACCCCCAGCTCCAAAGGAACCCCTCGCCCCCAACACACCTCCGTATCCACAGGATCCAAAGGAATTCTGCATTCCCGCCACACCCCCAGAACCAAAGGAACCCCCACATCCAAAGGGACCCCTGATCCCCAAGGAGCCCCCATACCCAAAGGAGCCCTCGGATCTGAAGGAGCCTCCCATTCCTGCCATGCCCCCAGGCCCAAAGGAGCCTCCCACCCCATAGGACTCATCGGAGCTGTTTGGGATCGGAGCGCCGAAAACGGTGGGAAGGGATGCGCCCACAACGCTCTCCTGGGAGCAGGTGCTGAGAGTGGGGCCCGGGAAGGTGAGGACGACGGGAGGAGGGAACACCACGGCCTTGGAATCTCCACAGGAGGCAACGCAGGGCTCCAGGCTCCTGCTGTAGGCACAGGGCTGGGAACAGGTCACCTCACAGCCCGGCAGGCACTCGGAGCCGACGTTCAGCATCATTTCTTGGGGATTTGGGATCAAGCTGGGAAAGGAAATCAAGCTGCAGTCAAGGGAGCAGCACAGTCCCAGTATGAACCAGTTGTGCTTTGTCCTTCTCCTCCAGCTGCTCCCAGTTCAACCCTCTCTCCCAAATTCCCATTTTTCTTGCTACCTTCTTCCTTCCTGACCTGTTTGAGGCTTCTCAGTTCTTCCTTTCCTACCACCACATCCCTTCTCTCAAAAAAAATCTTCCTGTTTCTCTGGGACTGAATTACCTGATCCTTAAACAATTCTTTGCCCAGAAAAGTCCCATTAATTCCTTTTTCAAAGTAGACCCACAGGAAGATTTACCTTCAGAAAGTCTCCAAGGAAAATCTTCCTTGCTCTGTTCTTCCCTTTCCCCCAGCTTTTCTAAAACCACTTCTCTCTCCCTCAGCTTCTCTAAAACTGCTGGAATTTTGCAAGATAAAAAAGGAGCAATTTTTGAGTATTGAGGAGTACAACGAAGTCAGACTTACCCCGTTGTCTTGGAGGAATAAATCGGTGGAGCTGGAAGAATGGAAGATTTCTCAGGTCTCTCCCCTTTTATCCCATTTTCAGACAATAAGGAGGACGTGACGTCACCCATCATTTGCTAAATTCTTATCACTTACAAAGAAAAAGATCCTCTTAAGCCTCGCCATTGTTTTCATTTCAGCTCATAATTAACGCTCATATCCAGCCCTGCTTTGAGTGACACAAACCCAACACCCAAAAGTCTCCTTTTGTCTCAAACTTCATGGAAAAAAATCCTTTCGGCATCGTTCTGGTTCCAGAGGAAACAGGAGTTGATCTCTGTGTTTATTTTCCTTCAGTGACTCGGAGGAAGGTGGCTCCCCATGTGTCACTCACACAATTGGGGTGTAAGCCTCAGATTTGGGTCCCATCCCTCCTAAACAAAATCATCCGACTTTGGATAGGGGTCAGTGCTCTTTGCAACCCTTCCTGCATCCGTGGATTGAGGGCATGAGACAGCAAAACACATTTCAAAGGGATTCAAGTGACAGGCAAGGTCTTCTAAGCTCTGAAACCTCTGAGTAATTTTAATCAAAACTCATTTTGGGGATGCTGAGCTCAGCGTTGGCACCGGGATGTCACCGATGCCACTGCAAGGGCACAGCCCAACATCACCAGGCCTTTGTGCTCCAAGGTGGATCCCAAGCTTAAAATCTTGGGATCATCCTGGTTGGAAAAGCCCTCCAAGATCATCAAGTCCAACATTTGACCTATCACCACCCGGTCACCCAGATCACTGTCCAGTTGTTCCTCGGACACCTCCAGGGAGGGGGACTCCAAACCCCCCTGGGCAGCCCATTCCAAGGCCTGACTGCCCTTTCCGTGAGGAAATTCCCCATGGAATTCTTCACAAGTGAGGTTGACCTTCAAAATTATCTCATCATCAACCCAAGCCGTTCTTTAGTGCAGACTTGCAGGGTTGATCTGTCCAGGCCTCACTTAAATCATTAACAAAAAATAACAGGCAGGGGTCAGAGTCCATTGTAAACCCAGTCATCGCAGGGATATTGCACGGGAATCGGGCTGTAAAATTCCCACACAATGAAAAAGCTGAATTTATGATATGAGAGTCAGATTGTATATGTCGAGGGTTGATTTGTTAATTGGAAACTATGAAAATAATTACAGGCGTTAGAGGAGTCACACTGAGAAAAAAAATCAGAATTTGGTAAGGGTGAGAGATTTTATGGGATGCTTCACATCCCAGGAGCTGCCTCCAAAGAGGTATAAAAGCAGGAACATCTCTGCAGTCTCCTCAAACCTTCTCCTGACTTCTACTGCTACTCCAGGTGAGTTGGATTTAAGCTGACCTTTGCTCTCTCTCATTCTCTGTAGTGATAGTTTTAAACGAGGACTCGTTCCTTGATTTTGGGGATTTTAGCCTGGAGATGTGGCAGTGAAATCCTGCTTTTCACTGGAGTCTCGCTGCAGTCACTTGGAGACGGTGGCAGAAATCAATTTGATACATAAAGATGGAATTTTAAGAGTTATTTGAATTTTTCTTGTGGCTTTCAAAACTTAAATTTACTGAAAGACCAAGTCCTAGATGTCCTCTACGGGGGCAAGAAGGGAACAGGGACAGGACAAGAGGGAACGGCCTCAGGGGGGGCCAGGGGAGGCTCAGGTTGGACATGAGGAGGAATTTCCTCCTGGAAAGGGTGGTCAGGCCTTGGAAGGAGCTGCCCAAGGAGGTTTGGAGTGGCCATCCCTGGAGGTGTCCGAGGAATTCCTGGACGTTTTTCTGGGTGACCAGGTGGGGATCAGGCACAGCTTGGACTCGATGCTTTTGGAATTCTTTTCCAACCTCAGGGATCCTGGCATTCAGTGAGCAGGAAGGACAAGGGTCTCATTTGTTGTGTGTGTGACAGGGCTGTGACATTCCCTGACTCCATCTTTCCTTTCCTAGCTCATCCTCCAACCCCGAGAACCATGAACTGCATCAGCTCCCGGTGCCTGCCCGGCTGTGAGGTGACATGTCCTGAGCCCTGTGCCTACAGCAGAGGCCTCGGCCCCTGCGTGGCCTCCTGTGGGGACTCCACGGCCCTCGTCTACGCCCCACCCGTGTACATCACCTTCCCAGGCCCCATAATGAGCTCCTGCCCCCAGGACAGCATCGTGGCATCATCCATGCCCCAATCCTACGGTTCTCCTTCATACAGCTCAGGGATGGTCAGCTCCTCTGGTGGCCTGCCAAAGATGGGGGTCTCCTATGGATCTGGGAGCTCCTATGGATCTGGGGGCTCCTACGGATCTGGGGGCTCCTATGGTTCTGGGGGCTCCTACGGATGTGGGCGTTCCTCTGGGGGCGTGTCAGGGAGGGGGGGCTCCTCTGGATGTGGGGGTTCCTCCTCTGGGGGCTGCTACCTCAGGAAGTTCTACACCAGCAGCAGCCGCGGATCCCGCCTGGGAAACTGAGGCAGAGGAAGATCCACAGGCTCAGGAGATGGAGCCCCACGATCCAGATCCACAGCTGGGACCGGCTTTTGGAGATAGCAAAAGCATCAACGAGAGCCACCCTTGCTCGGGACCTCTGGAAAATGGGCCCACACCTCTTCCCTGCATTTCCCCTTTGTCTTTAATTAACAACAGCCTCTGTTAATCACCCTTCTGTGCCAGCTCCTTCTTTTCATTGTGCCGAGAGAAGAAAGAAAGAACAACTTGAAAGGCCTGACGGGGAGTTTGTCAACGCAGCCCTGACAGGAGAAGAACAATGGGTGGAAGGTGGATTCTCCTTGGACAGTGAAGCTGAAGGAAGGAGTGTCTGTTTTGTGTCATTCCGTAGTGTATCCTATTAAAATCCTCCTGCATCATCACTTTTTGTTGGGATTTCCTTTTGCTGAGGGACCGTTTTGGTCCCATCCTTTCCTCTACCTCCTTAGGCTTCCTCGAGCTGGTTCCCTGAGCAGCAATTATGGGGTTTTATGGTAATTGGGCGGTAATTGTTTAAGTAATTGGGGTTGTGAAAGGGAGGGTTGGATGAAGCACCCAAAATTTGAGCACCAAGAAGTTCAGTTGTTCTCTGGGGGGCACGGAGGTCTCTGGAGGTGATGACTCTGAGCTGGAGGATGAACAAGTGGGGGGTGGGATGTGGTCAGCTGAAAACTGGAAAGCCAAGGAGTTTTTTAATGTTAAAGCCTGGGGTTTATCCCAGCTCCTCCCTTCCGAAGGATTCTTTTCATTCATGGAATCACAGAATCCACTTGTCGAGGCTGGAAAAGATCTCACCCTGAGCTTGCAGTGCCAAAAGCTTCAAGATGTGGAGAAATTTCTCCTGACTGTGGCATCATCAAAGGGCTGCTTTTATATGACAGCAAAATGTCACCGGGCTGTGCAAGAGAGGATTTCCCAAGGGAGGAGTGACAAAAGAGCACAAATCCCGCCCGGTGTTGTTGTTTTCCATCGTTATTGCTGGGACGGGAACAAAAAGAGGCCCATGGGTGAGTCCCAGGTCTAAAGATGTGCTAAAGGTGGCTTGAAACCCGGCTTTACTCCCTCGGAAAATACAGGAGGGAGGTCAGGAACTCCCTCCAAAATTTAAAATTTTATTTTAATACTTCATATTGAACTATAGAATTGTTAATATTTGTTAAGTCAAGAAGGATGAACTGAAATATGGGAAATATCGGGAAAATGAGGATGTCCTTGTGAGAGATTCCTATTTGAAAAATCGAATTTTTTCGCTCTTTGTTTAAGCTGAAAATGGCTTTAAGATGTTTTAATTGACAGCCCTGGAGAGAAATAGAAAATCAGATGACACACGACTAAAGTTGCTTAAACTCCCCGTGTGTCTAAAGAGGTTTAGGAATTTTAATCTGCGATTAATTTAATGATGGCACACAATAAATTCATCAGCTCCGAGCAAAACCTTAATGGGGCTGAAGGAACAGGCTCAATTGGAAAACAATCGGATAATTTGTTTACAATCGTGGTGAAGCTCTCGGGAGAGGAGGCAAAACCCCACTGAATTCCAGTTCAGCAAATCCTGGAATGTATCACAGGGTGCAATGTTTTCCAGCACTCCAAACTCCTGCTGAAGTGGCCTGAAAAGTCACTTCAAGATTTAAGTCAGGAGGATTTAAGACATCTGGCTCAGGGAAAAGTGTGTCCCAACCAAAAGATTTGTAGGTGAAAAGGTGGAAAAGAGAACATGAGGCAAAAATAGGGATATGAAAGAGCTTTCATGGGAAATATTTAAGGATGTGGTGGAACATTTGTTGTCCCCCCCTCAAACCTTGGGCTGAGCATAATAAATGGGCCTGGTTCTCATCCAGGAACCTCCAATCCTCCCAAATTCCTGAATTAGGCAAAAAGATGAGTGGGAAAAAGGAGTTACAAGGAACAAAAAAAAAAAAGATGGGAATTTGAATGCAACAGAACTTTAATGGCAAGAAAGCGTTTGGGGCAGAGTCACACGGAGGGAGCACAGAGGACAATTCCCAGGACTTTGGGAAGTC
>VZRV01003308.1:1151-12380 GCA_013398115.1 Falcunculus frontatus
AAAAAAAAAAAAAAAAAAAAAAAAAAGCAGAGTTTGGGCCCAGCAGAGCAGAACCAAAGGAAAATGAGGGAATTTGGGGAAGGGTTTTCCAGGCTGGATCTGAGCAGCCTCATCCCCGTGGGCACAGGGACAGGACACAGGCGGCTCTGCAAAGATCCCGGTGTTTTCCCCCACATCCCAACTTTTACACCTCATCAGGTCCTTGTTTTGTTTTAAACAAAGGGCCGGGATGTGGTTACGGAGCTCTGCTTCCCTAAAAAAACCCTTCCCGATGTTTGATTTATCCCTTGGAAAACACCTCTGATAAAACCCAGCCCCGCCGACGTCATCGACTCGAGGGTAAATATCCCAGCAAGGTTTGTGCTCCCATCGTGTCCCAGGCTCCGGATGGGACTCTGGGATTTAATCCCTCAGCATTTCCAGCAGCAAAACCTTGGAGAACCCCTCGTTCTTGGCAGAGAAACACCCGATCCACGCTGGAATTTTAAGGGAATAAATCCCAGGGGGAGCGGAGAATACAAATTATTATCCCAGCTTTTTTTAAGGATGTCAAAAACCAACCAGGGAAGCAGGGCTGGTGCTGCACGAGGCCACAGGGCAGTGCCAGGGCAGTGCCAGGCTGTTTTCATGGCAACAGCACCAAACCAGCTGCTGCCAGCTCGGCCGAGCCTCTCTCCAGAGGGAACTGCTCCCTGTCTAATCATTAACAGCAAATCCCAGCCCAGATAAAAGCCAGGAGCAGCAGCCCGGAGCAGGGATGGGTTTGGAGGCAGCAGAGATGTTCCAGTCACCAGGAAACTCGGGATGTTTGCTTGTTCCTGTGGTTCCCCTGCCCAGGGAACAGCAGGAAACAGCAGCGATGGGAATTGGGAACGCTCATCCCCTCATTCCTCTTGGAGCTCACACATCGGGGCCTTCAGCTGCTGCTTGGCTGTTCCAGCTCCAAATTTTCCAATTCCCAATTGGAAATGTGGTCCCCACTCTGTTCCCTGCAAGCTCAGGCTGTGAGGGAACCCCTGGAGGAGCCTTTGTTGTGACAGAGCCACGCAGCTGAGACCCCTGGGATGGAACAGAGGTGACACATCCGCCCTGGGAAGGGATTCCAGGTGTCCTGGGACACACCTGGATGGGGGTGACAGGCTGCAGGCACAGGGATGGCACAGCTGGGAATCAGCAGCAGTCCTGGGAGATGGGGAAGGGTCTGGAGGGGCCACACGAGGAGCGGCTGAGGGCACTTGGATTGTCCAGCTGGAGCTGGAGGGGACATTCCTGGGGATCTGCAGCTCCAGTCTCTGCTCTCTGGGAGCAGGGATGGGACCCAGGGAACGGCTGGAGCTGTGCCAGAGGGTTTGGGGTGGATCTCAGGGAAAGGTTCTTCCCCAGAGGGTGCTGGGCACTGAACAGGGAATGGTCCCAGCCCCGAGGCTGCCAGAGCTCCAGGAGCATTTGGACACCGCTCCCAGGGACAGGATGGGATTTTGGGGTGTCCAGGGGTTGCATCAATGATCCTGTGGGTCCCTTCCAGCTCGGGAGATTCCAAAACTCCATGATTCTATTCCATGGTTGTACCTGCAGCTCCTGAGCACCCTCAGCTGCTCCTGCCCCAAGCACGGCCACCACCAGGACAAGGTGGAACTCCTCAAATCCTCTCACCCTTCCCAAGGAATCTGTATCAGGACACCCCCTAAACTCTCTCATTCCTAAAGCCCCAATCCCCCCAGCCCTGGAACAGAGAGCTGTTTGTTCCCTTTCCTCCCAAGCCTCTTTCTGGGCTGGAGTCCAGGGACAACTGCTGAGAGCAAAACCCCTCAGCTGCCAGCAGGAGCGGGATTCCCAGAGCCTCCTTCCAGGAGCCCTGTCCACTTCCACCCTTTCCCTGGAATCTCAGGAGCTGCTGCAGCTGGAGCCTGATGGGGGAAATGAAACACAACCAAGCCAGACGGCTCTAAGTTGATAGAAATTGGGGGTTTTGACCCCAGACTCCACGGGAAAAGCCTCCTCAAGTGCCACCTGCCTCATCCTAAACCTCTCCTTTGAGTACTTTTAGGATTTCACCCCTCCACCAAAAAAAATCTCTTTTGGAATAAATGTGTTCAAAGGCAGGTCCTGAACATTTTGAAGTGTAAATAAACAACCCCAAAGGCTGTGACAGAGGCTGCAGCCCTGGGCTGGGCTGGATTCCCAAACCTCTGGATTTACACTGAAATCCCCAGATTTACACCAAAATCCCTCACACGAGACAATGTTGCACTTGAGGGAATCACAGAGGTGGGACTTTTAGAAAAATCATATTTAGGATCATGGAATCTCTGGATGGTTTGGGTGGGAAGTTCCTCAAAGCCCATCCCATTCCAATCCCCCTCCACAGGCAGTGACACCTTCCACCATCCCAGGCTGCTCCAACCTGGCCTTGGGCACTTGCAGGGATCCAGGGACAGCCACAGCTGCTCTGGGAATTCCATCCCATTCCCTCACAGGGAGGAATTCCTTCCCAATATCCCATCCTTCCCAACATCCCACCTAACCCTGCCCTCCTGGAGCTGGCAAAGCAGGAAAATCTCAGGATTGGACCAACTCAGGAGCTCGGAGTGAAGCTCCTTCCACCCCTGGAACACCGAGCGTGGTTCCCATGCCAGAGAGCAGGAAATATCCCAAGATCCTGGCTGGAATGGGATTCCAGCTCTCCTCGTGCCATCCTCACTCCGAGCTCCTGATGAAGGCACCAACAAACCTTCAAAGAGCTCAGCAGCAACCGCTGCAAAGCCTTTGAATTCCACAAAAACCTGCTCCTAACGAGATCCCTGTCAGAGTCACGTCAGCCAGGAAAGGGAACTGGAGTATTTATAGCCCTGGATTAGAGCTGGATCTGCTGGGAATCTGCTCATGCAGAGAATGGAGCGAATTCCCATTCCCAGAGAGGCGTGAGGGTGACAGAGGTGACAGATTTATGGGCTCTCGCTTCCCAATCCATCTTTTTTTTTTTCCTCCAGCACATTTATACAACTCACAGAGTTCATGCAGCTTCATCCAGCTCTGCTCCTGGAATTCCTTATTGTTCCCACTTCCTCTGGGTTAATGGGGATGCACACAGGCATTAGGGATGGAAATTAATTAAATCCTGGGACAGCTTCACCTGCTCCTTCACTTCCTACTCCAACCACAGCTCCACAACAACCCTTTAAATCAGGATAACGGCGTTATCCTGGAAGGAATGGATAAGGAGCACTGCCAGCCCTCATCATCCCCTATTTTTATTCAGACAAAACCAACCACTGCTGGAAAAAATGGCTTTTTCCTTGGATAATCCCACTGAAATTTGGTTACGCAGCCAATCCGGGAAAAACGCAAAAATCACCAATTTTCCAAGTCCTGGAATTTACAAACACCCAGCACACAGAGGAGAAAATATTCCTGCTTGGATGAAACCTGTGAGAACATTCAGGAAAATATGGACATGGACAAAAGCCTTTCAGACTCCTGTTCTAGGATTAAATGGAACGGGGCCAAGCCCACCCCTCTTCCCACCCAGCCATTATATTTTATTTTAATCACCAGCCCCAAACCCGATCCATGGGCACCAGCACTTGGATCAGCTCGATACAATCAGTCCCAGCAGGAATCCAAACCCATAATTACAGCAGCCTGCACATGGAAAATAGCAAGGAGGGAGGGTTTATTTATGCAGGGGACAGGAGTTTCGAGGATGAGACGAATAAATCAGGGAAAAACGGTTTAAAAGCGTTAAGGGAACTGATTGGGGAAGTTTGGGGAAGAAAAACAGCTGCACCAGAGGCCCTGTGGCTTCTGGAATTACAGAAAAACACCTGGGCATGGAGAACTTTGTACCTGGAATGCCTCGGGAGTTTTGGAATTCAGGGAAGCAGAGCAGCAGCCCCTTGCCTTGGCTGTGAATCCATTTCCTACCCGGCTTTGTTCAGCCTCCCATAAAAACTTCCTGCCCCTCCAGCGACCTTCCCCGAGCTCTTTTCCTGACCCTGGAGACATCCCCACCTTCCCCAGGCTGGCAAAACTTCCCTCTGAGAATTCCTTTGGAATGGGCAGGGAGGCGTTTTCCTGGATTTAACCCCAAACCACCAACTTTGAGCCAAAAAGGGCAGCAGGAAGTCGGGACTCTCCCAAGCTTTGTGAACCACTGGAAACAGTGGATTTGATGATTTTTTTTTTTTTTTTTTTTTTGCACCAGGGATGCACACAATGCATCTCCTCCAGTGGCTGACAACCCCTCTTCTATTTCGGGAATGCTCATCCGCAGGTGGAATTGGATTTCTGTTCCCATGACTGACAACACAACTCCATCCCGGCCTATGGCAGCTGCTGCTATTTTCAGCACTCTCTGCCTCTCTCCAGTATTATTCCAAAGGTGAGAACTATTTCCAGAGAACACCAGAACAGCGTTTTTCACACCTTAACAGGAGGAAAAAAAAAAAAAATTTACAAAAAATTTAAAAATCGTGGCGTTTTGAAAGTTTTGCCACGGGGCGAAGAACTCTGTGCAGCAAAGCCAGGGTCTGCTCGCATTAATGAGCTCGTGGAGTGGCTGGGAGTGTTAAATTGGAATTAAAGTCCTTGTTGGAATGGGAGAAATAATCTTAAACTGGGCTGCCACGAAGATATTCCTCAGCAGCAGGCAGGGAAGGGCTGATTCCCTCTATCCTGGCAACGCAGCCCAGCTCCAGCTGGGAATTGTCCGTAGGAACGGCCATAAATCCAAAGAAACAGCAAAATGGGATGGAACACCGAGTTGGTATCAGAGGTGATACCAAAATCACCTAAAAACAGGGAATGTGGAGGGTGGAATTTGGGTTTCACACACAAACGGTGCTCACTTCTGAATTCAGTGGAAGAGTTAACGCTCCTTTGGAGCCTCTGGAAGTGTCAGCCCAGCTCCAAGGAAGAAAAGCTGAGGGTGGGATAATAAGGCAGGGAATGCTAACCAGCTAATTAGCAATCAGAGAGAGGAGAGGAGCACTGGGATCAGGGAGAGGCACCGACACCTCACACACCACATGGACCCACTTTGGGCTGCTCATCCCGACATTCCCAGCTCCATGGGATCACAGCAGCTCTGCTCCCGCCCTGCCCACCCCTCTGCAACCCCCAAAAAAAGCTGTTCCTGGGTCAGCCACTGCGTCCTCCCCCCTGGGCCTGGGCCCGACAACGCTGGGATAAATTAAATTCCGGTCAAGTTGTCACCAGCTGCGGCTCACCCGCGATTCCCAACAACATTCCAGAGTGAGCCCGTCCTCGTCCTCCACCAGCTCGTGCCTCACAGGGCTGCAAAGAAATAATAATTATTCCTCTAAACCCACGGGCCACTGTCCCAAAGTAGGTGTTGCCCCATGACTAATCCCTGGCAGTTCTGTCAGCCGCCGCTTCCAGCGGCTCCCGTTGGATCCTAACGAAACGTGGAATCCTTTATTTCACCTCTGGGAAAAAAGCTGTGGATAATCCCACCCGTGTCCCTACAAAGTGGGGGTGCTGCTTAGGGCAGGGCAGAGTTAAAGCTCTGGATATTGGAGAGCTGGCGAAGGAATTTGGATTGCACCTCTGCGGTGTAAATCCCCAAAATCCTAGGATTTTGCTGCCTTTCCCAGGAATGTATTTGCAGCAAGCCCCTGTGGAGCAGTAACAGGCACAGAGTGGGCTGTGGACTCAACAAACTGGGATTCAAAGGATGGTTTTGGTTGGAAAAGAGCTCTGGGATCAGCAAATCCCGATGCCCACCTTGTCCCCAGCCCTGAGCCCCGAGTGCCACATCCAGGGATTCCCTGGAAACCTCCAGGGATGAGGATTCCAAACCTCCCTGGGCAGCTCCTTCCAACCCCTGACCACCCTTTCCATCAGGAAATTCCTGCTGATGTCCCACCTGCAACAGCTTGGAGCTGTTCCCTCCTGTCAGGGACTTGTGGACATTGGGAATGTCCAACCCCTGATCCCGCTTTTCTCCAGCCTGAGCCCCTTCCCAGCTCCCTCAGGAATTCTCCAGCCCCTTCCCAGCTCTCTCAGGAATTCTCCAGCCCCTTCCCAGCTCCCTCAGGAATTCTCCAGCCCTTCCCCAGCTCCCTCAGGAATTCTCCAGCCCTTTCCCAGCTCCCTCAGGAATTCCCCAGCCCCTTCCCAGCTCCCTTCAGGAATTCTCCAGCCCTTTCCCAGCTCCCTCAGGAATTCTCCAGCCCCTTCCCAGCTCCTTTTCTCTATTTTAAGCGAAACCAGGGAACAGGGATTCACTCAGATGAGCAGGGAATGCTCAGCACGGGGATGCTGGAGCACCAGGAGCCAACTCAGCTCAGTAAAAACAGGATAAACTTGGGAGAGATAAAGACATATCTGTGATCACGCTGCTGCCTGTGCCAGAATGTCTGCTGAGAATGTCTGGATCGTGGATTTGTTTCCCAAAAAAAAACCACAACAAACCCTGCACGCCGCACAGTCCCAACCTGATCCAAGCAGAGCTGACAGACAGATCCCCGTGGTCTGGAAAATCATGGAATGGTTTGGGTCGGAAAAGTCCATCCAGTGCCACCTTTCCCCATCCCAGGGTGCTCCAACCTGGCCTGGGACACTTCCAGGGAACACCTGGCATTCGTAGGGAAAGCAGCACTGGGATTTAAATCAGAAGGAAAGGCACGGAGTGAGGCCGGATCATCCTGAAGGAGCCAAGGGATCGGGATTCCAGAACCCAAACGATGGGAATGTCAACACTGAATTGGGATCAGTGCAATGAAAACCTGCCTGACACCAGCAGAATTCCATCAGATGCTCTCCCAATGCTCAGGGATTACAGGAAAAATGCTTCCCAAGACTTCATCCATGAGTGTGAAGCTGGAAATGCTGCCAGATCCTGGAAATGCAGCACCTGGAGCTTCCTGCACCATCCAGAACTGCTGAGATCTCACTTAGGGACAGAATTCCCAAGCTGGAAGCACAACCAGCAATTCTCAGCCTTAACAAAAGGTCTTGCTTTAATAAGAAAAGGGAAATAAAGAGCCCCTCAGGCCTTGCTTTTCTCCCTGATAGAAAAGTTTTATGAAATTCCCGACGTTTGGTTGGGAATTGCACCACAACTCACGGCGAGAGCTCGGAGGAGCAGCTGGGACACGTCAGGATTTATGGAGCATAAACACCGAGCCCTTGCCAGCAACAAAAAAAAAGAGAAGTAACTCTTGGAGTGGAGGAAATGAACAAAAAAACCCACAAAAAACCTCCCAGCTCCTGCAGGGAGAAATCCCCCTGCAGCTCCCAAGCTCGGGATGGGATTTGGAGGGGTTAAACCACACCAGAAATGTTTAAATCTTGTGCATTTTTCTACCAGCAGATGAGGCAGAAATGGACAAAACGCCTGCAGGGCTCCAAAAAACCCACCTCCAAACTATTCTATAGATTTAAAAATAGATTTCTGTTTTATTTCCGGAGGGGACAAGTGGGAAATAAAACAGAAAAGGTTTTTTTTGGGGAACGTCAGAAAATGTCCATCCCTGGTTGTCACCTCCCTGCTGCCACTCGAGCAGGATTTGGGAAGTGTCAAGAGGGGGAATCTCCTTCCCTCTGGAATCAGGGCCCCTTTTCCTGCTCCTCCATTCCCATCAGGAATGAGATGATTTTTCAAAGAGCTCCGTTTTCCAGTTTTCTCTCTGAAACACGAAAATAAAGCAGGAGCTGCCGAGGTTTCTCAGCTTTTTCAGCTTCTGAAAAGCCCATTAAAAATCCATCTTTAAGTGGAAATTTGGGAGTGTTTTCAGTCGTTTCAGACCCAGCCCAGGCTGAAGTACTTTAAAACTCCTTCTCATCTGTCAGAAGGGGGAAAAACACTCGATAAATTATGAAAAAGCACAACCCTTAACTAAATTTCCTGTTTTGTGTCTCGGCATTAACAGCGTGCCCGAATTTCCTCTTTTTTTTTTTTTTTCCCCTCGTCTTTAACGTCACAGCCAATCCCTACCCACCCATTCCACAAAAACCTAACCCTGAGCTACTGGAGATTCCGAGCCTGTTGGAATTGGAGCTATCAGCTGAACCCAGAGCTCATTCCCAGGAAAAATCCAGCTCCCTACGCCCCTTAAAACAAAGATTAAACCTCCCTGGGAGCTGCTCCCCTCGCACCCACCAGCGAGAATACAGCGAATTAAACAAATTTATCACCGTGACCACTTCTGCTTGGGGTTCTTTTAATGAATTGGTGGCCAGACAGGTATTTTGGAGGAGGGAAAACACCAGGATTGTGCAAGACACGAGGTTTCAGAAGCGGTTTTGGGGCGGGAGGGGGAAGATTTGAACTCGAGGGCGGCGTTGAGAGCGAGTTTCACTTTCAGAAACTCAAAATGCCACCGCAGTTTGGGGCACAATGGCTCGTTTGTCCCAAGGTTTTCATCGAGGGCCTTTTTGGCACAACCAAGCAGCAGCAGATGATAACGGGGGGGGACCAAAAGCAAGGCCTGGGCTCTGCCAGTTCTCTGAATCCCAGCAATTTATTGTCAAGTACAAATTAAGTGGGTAAATCTCAGACTAATTAATATTTAAGACAAAGCTCTCTCTCCCAGCTTTGCTATTTTTTTTTTGGTTTTTGTCTGAATATGACAATGGGCAGGCAGGGAACTGGATTTATGGTTTGGTTTTGGTTCTGTTCCCTTCCCAGCTTCTCTCCTTCTGCTGGGAAAGCCAGAGGAGAGGAAGATAAAGCGAAAAAAAAAAAAAAATCACCTGGCAACAGGTGAGGAGGATTGAGAGACACACCCTGAGCAGAGACCTCGGAGATGCTGCAGCTGGGAAATCTGGAATCCAGCTCCACACAGATTTCTGTGGCTAAACCACCTCAGGAATTTCAGGATATTGGAGCAATTAGAGGTTTCCACCTCAAAAGTGCAACTGTGAGACCTTTACATTGAGGCCAGGTTGGAATTCTGGGGCTTGGAGCAACCTGGATGAGGAGGATGTGTCCCTGCCCATGGCAGGGGGTGGCACTGGATGGGCTTCAAGGTCCCTCCGACCCAAACCATCCCAGGATTTTTGATGGCCTCAACTCTCCTGACTGCTCATAAAAATGAGGAAAACAACACTGGATCTACCACCTCAAGCAGGTCCCTCACTTCACCTCACATCAGCAGAGACACCGTATTTTACAAACCCCTTTTTCCCCTCATTTTCCCCTTCCAGGCACAAAAATCCCCAAACAATCACAAACTTCCTCCTCTGCTTTTCCAGGTTTTTGGGTCACCCACTCCTTTTTCCCACCCCTCTCCCAGCTCCACTGCTCCCCACAGCCTCTGCAAACCCTTCCAGAGCTGCGCTGGGGGCTACAAATCCAAACTGACCAAACCACCCCGAGCTCATTTGCACGGTTAAAAAGGCAAGGAAATGACTTTTTGAAGTGCCAGCTCCAGCTCTGTGCTGGCCACCTCCTCCTGAGGGTGTCCCAACAGCTTCTCCCACCCACTGGCCACTGGACAAGTGGCCACTCGGAGCCCTCCACAACCCAGAGCATTCCCAGGGTGATTATTCCAGCCCTGGAGCTCATCCAGCCCCGGCTCTAAGGGGGCAGGGACAACCACAATCCCCCAACACCGACAGCAAGGAAACCACCCTAAAATCAGCATTTTCCAAAGGGCGTCCAGCTCCTTTGGAGCCAAACCCAGGGATACACAGCAGGTCCAGGAGCCTGGCACTGCCCTCGTTAGGCTAACGAGCTCCAGGGCACGATGACAAGGCCGGCAGGGCACGAGGCAGGGCCGTTATCTCGGCAGGGCAGATAAGGAAAGCGAGGCAGGAAGGAGCAGGGAAGGGCGACGAGAGCAGGGGACAAAGCTCCGTGTCCCCTGTGGCACACGGGCTCCCGCGGGGCTCGGATCGCCGCCTTCAAAGCGGGATCAACCTCCCCAGGGCAACTCCGGGATGCATTCATTACCTCCGGCGGCAAACGCCACGTCCCAGGGATGAGACGGAAACGGCAGGAAAAAGGGAATGGGCACCAAAACTGTGTCAACCATCGCAAACCTCCCCCCGCCGCCCCCCGCCAAGCAGCCGCACAAAAGAGCCATTTCCATTCGTGTCACAGCCACAGATGGCAGGAGAAAACCTCTGGGACAATCAACTCCGTTTAACCGTATTGATCCAGGTTGGTTTTTTTTTTTGGGGGGGGTGTTTTTCCCCATAAAAGAATGGGATAAATGGTGGCTACAGAGTCCCAAATTCCCGTGAGTTTGTTTTATGGTCGTGGAGCTGAGCTGGGAGCTGAACCCCCGGGGATCTGCTCACCTGCCTGTGGATATCCCACACAGCAGGGAGACAAAGACCTGTGGAACCTCCCGAGGATGGAGGGCTGAGCTCAGCTCCGAGAAGCAGCAGCACCTAAGAAGGAAACACCTAAAACACCAATCACCTCGAAGGCCTCGAGTTTACTTGGATTAAATATCGAGTTGCTGACTCCTGTGGTCTCTCACCCTCCCAGATTTTCTCCTGGTAGGAATCACCACCATTGGGTGTCCAGGGCAGCGTCACAAGAAGCTCACCAAGCTGAAAGTTGCCAGCTTTCCCAAAAAAAACCCCTTAAATACCACAATAACTTCCTATAAGCAGTGGCAGAGGTGTCTCAGAGCAGACACGGCTCAAGCTCAGCCCATTTGGCTTTGGTTTAAGGCCACACCTGATGGCCACGGCCCAGGACGGAGGCAAATCCCAAACCAGGTACCCACAGCTCCAATCCCTGCTTCCCCAACTCCTAAAAGACACCCAGCTTCCCATTCCACACCTCTAATTGGAAGTGAGGAGCAGGAGACAGATTTCTCTCTCTCTCTCTCTCTCTTTGTCTGCGGCACCCACTTACCTCCTCTACACCTCAATAACACAAAATCTCGACACTGCAGCCACCCCTCCTTTATGTAACCCACACAAATTCCCTGATGCCTCCCAAACCCTGCCTGGATCAGGTGGGATCCCACCGCTGTCCTTCGCCAGCCACCGGCTCTCCTCTCCACACCAACCCAGCCTCGACTCGCACGCAGGAAACAAACAAGTAAATTATGTGCTGTTGGACCTTCTGCCGAGCTCCCGACCTCCTTTTTCACCCCAAAACAAGGTCTGGACCGTTCACCATGAAGTCACCCAACTTCCCAAGCAGCTGGCACTGAACCATGTCCCTCATCGATTCAGACCGTCCCTTGTCACCTCACCCACCCAAAAAGATGCCCCTCACCATCCCACCCCACCCTCAGCGCC
>VZRV01003326.1:0-65276 GCA_013398115.1 Falcunculus frontatus
AGGGAGCCTACAAGAAAGAGGGATTAATTACAAGAGCATGCAGTGGTAGAACAAGGGTGAAAGGCCTTAAACTGAAAGAGAGTAGGTTTAGGTAAGATACAGGGAAGAAATTCTTTACTGTGAGAGTGGTGAGGCACTGGAACAGGTTGCCCAGAAAAGCTGAGGATGCCCCATCCCTGGGACTGTTCAAGGCCAGACTGGATGGGGCTCTGAGCAACCCGGTCTAGTGGAAGGGGGCCCTGCCCATGGCAAGGGCTTAAAACTAGGTGATCTTTAAGGTCCCTTCTGTACCAGGCCATTCTATGATATCATGATTTATTTAAGGGAAACACAGTGAAAGGTAATATGCCTGCTAAACTTATCATTATAAGGTAATGATCAGCTTTTTAAAAACAATCTGGCATAGATTTTTCCAAATTGCATCTACTGCAGCAAGACAGGTAATTAATTAAATGAAGAGTTCTGAAATCTCCGGGCTTCAAAAAATAATGCACCTGGTGTAAATTCTCTCCTGCACTTGGTGCAAGAACTCAAATGAATCCAGCTGGTTAGCACAAAAGGAAGGCTAAAAACTGGAGCCAGTGTTTTGAGTGGGGACTCCCTATACTCATGATCAAAAAGGCTACTCTCAAGACTAGAAAGTGCCAGCATGGAAACTGATCTACTAACTAGGAACAAGGCATGCTTCACTGCATCAAAAACAACACACCACCACCACCCACAATATACACCTAAGTACCAGCCTTGGAAGCTCAGGTGACTAAGTCTTAAACAAGACTACAAGGCATACAGGAGGAAAGGCAGGATCTGATGAATTATGGTAAATTCAAACACAAGACACTGCTTTAGTATCATATAGTTGTTTCTGTGCAAAAAATCCATAAATTACCAGCTCAAAACTTCAAATATCTGTAAGAGAAGCATGTGTAACTTGGGACAGAAACAGGGCCATGTGTTAACTCACCTACAGCATAGGAAATGAAGTCCACAACCAGAAGACAGGTATAGCTCTGAATCAGTGTAAAAAATGAAAACGACTTACCAGAGCAAGTGAGAATTTAATTTCATTCTCTCTATAGAAACTTGCCTTTTCCCCATCTATAGAGGTTTTCTGAACTCAAAACGCTAGAGGACCAAGATAAAGCATGCAAGCCATGGTAAGGCAATCCCCTTCATGCTGGGGACATCAAAACGTGATGGCTTACTTCCTCTAAAAGGAATGGTCCTGCAGCAGAGCAACAGCCTGCAGAACTACTCACTGTTGCATACAAATGTTTCTTCCTGGCACAATACTCATAAGTACAAAGTAATAAAGAGCTGCAGCAAGAGATAAGGACAGAAATTAAAACACTGGTATATTTAGAGATGCCAGAAAAGCTCTTTGCCTCACAGTAAGATCAATGAGTGCATCTAAGTCTTCAATAATCACAGGCATTTATTAACTGCTCATCAATGTAGACTGAGGAGGCAAGCAGGATGGCTGTTGCTGTGAGTGAAGGAAACAAGATAAAGGGGCTGGGATGAACCAACACTGGCAAGCTGTGAGTTAATAGTGATCTCTCAACAGAAGCTTCTGGACAAATAACTGACTTGAGCAGCTTTCTTCAAAAAACATCAGCAGGCTCTGTGTCACATTTTGGCATTAACCTCATTCAAAATTTTGGAGCTAACTAAGGGTTTTATGCAGGTAAACATACTTACAGACCTCAAAGAAACACAGAATTCTCTCTTGCTTTCTGCAACTCAGCATATTTATAAACTGACTTAATTCTGTCAAAACTAAGTACTGCGTTCAGCCAAGCTTCCTTGGGCCCCATCTTTTCCAGCTGCCACAGACAAAGACACTCATCCCATTTTACTGTCCCACTTGAGACAACAGAACACAACAGCAGCTGCTTCCTCATCAGTTCGCTGTATTTAATAATGCAACATCATGCAATTGTATTCAGGAAAATAAGCTGGAAGAAGGAAGTGCCATGCCAGTGTCAGAATCCAGCAGCATCCATCAGAAGAACAGTAACAGCCAACTTCTCAATCGCAAATAGCTGTTTCTGTGCACTTCTGCATGGAAGCCACAAGAGCACTCTTTAACAGAACTTACTATAAATAATTTATAACTGTTCTTACTGTTCTCTAATAAGGTAATTGGAATCCAGATTAGAAGGCAAGTGGAAGACATGCTCGTATTGGAAGACAAACTTGTGACAGGGAGCTTGAACACACCAAATACGTACGAAATTCCTAAAGAGATTTTACTAAATTCTTAGATTACAGCTACTATTAGAAAGGTGGACCAAGAACACACATCTGATTTTTCATGTCTCAGTGCTACCACTGACCACATCTCTGCAGACATGCTTCCTGAAGAATCATATGTATTCAGTCCTTCCCAAAACCAACTGTGTGTCTGTATGCCAGCATCCAGGTTTGTACAACTTAGTTTAAAATTTACAAACAAATTACTCACTCTTTTGTGCTGCCTGGCCAATCTTGCTTTAGTCTCCTCCAGTTCTTTGTGAATCTTCAGGACATGCTTATTCATCTTACGAATCGTGGAATGTAAGATCTCCCAGATATAAAACCTAGGAAAGACACAAAGCTCAAAACACCACATTGCACACTACTCCAAAATAGGAAACTAAATGTAGTTTCTTAACAGAAAAATGTAAGTGGGAGAATTTAAAAATCTAAGTATCATTTAAGGAGACATCTACCAGAGTGAATGAACACTCAGCATATAGGAAACATACTTCTAATGCAAGAAATCTTAACAATCAGTTCTTGCCTATTTGTTGCAGTACACTTCAGAGTCAGAGTTTTATTTCACGTACACACTGCAAGACTACTAACACCAGACTTGACTCCTCAGATCGAACATTCTCCCGATCTCAATATGCAGTGTATCAGTGGTGGTACAAGTTACACACCGCACCCAAGGCCAGGAGTGTGCCAAGCTAGCAGCGATACACAGCAACCGACTCTGCCTAGGAACAGTTCCAGTGCTGCACTTTGGCAAGCTTAGATACTACTAGCAAAATTACTTGCTAGCAACAATCTTTCGCTGTCACACCAACATTCATACCCCAACTCAGAAACAAAAACGTTAAAGTACACATTTTGTAGAAAGAGCAAAAACCTAATTGTACCTTATTCCACTACTGAGTTTTCATAGCTTAAACTATGTACTGACAATTTAAAATAGCAAATCAAAGACAAATAATAACCCAAACCAAGTTCTTGTTACCTAGTAAAATCATGTGCAAGCTCTGAAGAAAAGATCCAGTTTGCTACTGCAGCACAGTCAACAATTTGTGTCCGAATCATCTTGTCCACAAGCACAGCAATCATCTGTATTTTGTGAAAGACAATACACACACAATCTGTGTAAAATATTCCAGCCTCAGATAAAACCAGAGATGATTTGATGCAACTCTACATCAGTGGTATTACTGAGTAATTTCAAATACTCTAGCAAACTGGGTGTTCTAGCTTAAAACATTTCGAATGAGGGGATCTATAGCAATTACATAAAGCATTCTAATTTTGTTAACAACCTTACTTCTGAAAGTATCACTCTTTCTTAGCATACATACTCCATACAAAAGCAAAAAGTACGAGAATCAGAGCTGGAACTGAGGCCCTGAGAGGCATGAGCCCTAGTATTTGACATCAAAGTACTCCAACCAGAGCACATATACCTGTCAGATCACCATAATGAAGGAGCTGCTGTTAGCCTACTCTCCTTGAACTGCAACAGCCTTCAAACGTGACAGTAACCTTTTCTCTACAGGGCCCATTAACTCCAGGACAGAACGAACGAGCATCGTGGAGTCAGTGGAAGGGCTTACTTGCTACAGGCACTGCCATGATTCTGAGGGAGTTACAAGCCATCTAGCAGGCAACTGCAGAGAAGAGTTACTGACTAAAGAAGATGCAAGCTGTTCAGAAAAAAGGGCTTATCTTAGTTACTCATGTGATTGAATGCCACAGTATCTAAGAACCACAGCCTGCACTGTATTTATCCTTACAACCACCCGTTGTCAAATGAGGAAGTGTAACAAAGCTCCTTTTAAGGAAGGAAAATTAAAATAACTGAATGAATCATACAGAGGACTAAGCGCTCAACTTTCAAGTCCCAGGATAGCATCCTATGCTCTATCTGTCTTTCTGCATTGCCAGGAAGAATTTTTGATTACTTAGCCTGGTCTTCCAAAAAACATACATCTAGGATTTTGAGAAAATATTTAATCTCAGTGTTAAAGTTTCTCTTTATGAAGTCACCACCACCACCTCGCTTTTAAGTCCAGGGACTATTGACTCCTGCTGTTAAATCACTACCTGCAGCACAGACCACTCATTAGTGCTTTAAGCCCTGTGAGCATTGCTGGTCTGAACCAAATCAAAGGGTGTTCCCATAGACATGCGAGTAGGGTGAACAGCCTGAAAACAGACTCTGGACAAGTGGCCTGCTGTGAAGGCACCATTCCTTCTGTGTGACAAGGAGGTTGACAACTCAGGAATAAGAAAGAAGTGCTTGATCAGAAGCAAAAACCACTGAACTGCAGTAAAAGCAAGAGAAGAAAATTTAAGTTACATGATTAAGTAGAACAGCAAACAGCACACCTTCCTAACTTTTGCACTTGACATTTTTTGAAGGGATCTTGATTTATTCATAAAAATCTAACATGACTATTTAGTCTGGGTTTGAAACCTCCATCTCAGTTTGGTCATGCTGCAATACAAAGGAAAAAAGAGGAAGCAGATACAGATATTACACTGCAGTAATGAAATTTCTTCTGATCCAGTTAAATGGCAGCAAAAAGTAGGTCAGACTGCAAATGTCACATTTTCAAGGTCAGTAAACTGCGTAATAAGTTAAATATATTCTTTAAAAATCCTCCTTTTTTGATGTTTTTAAGAGAGGTAACAGCTTGCATAGGTATCTTCTAGGTGCTCATTTTTTCCACTAGAGAATGGATCACAGGTCTAGTAGCAGATGCAAGGATTATTCCTGGTTCTCAGTGGCATCACTTCTTATAGTCTGGCCTGTGCAGCTGAGAGGTACAGTCCACTTTCCAGCACAGAAGTCCACTTTCCAGCAACACAAACAAACCAGCAAGGAGTATGTGAAGTAACTAATGCAGGCAAAGTCAGCCTGAGTTCCTCATTCATTTCTGTTCATAGAAAAATGACAGCTGAGGTAAAACACAATTGCTGTGAAGAAACTGAACAGCTTAAACAACCGAAGCATCTTTTGTAGGTCTTTTAGGGTGTTATTTCCTCTGGCTCAAGAATGAACATTATCACAGCACTGTCAGACTGATCTGTTCCAAACAACCACTACTGCAACTCTACTCACCCTGCCCACACACAACAGTGACTCCAGCATGAGCTCTGTGTAATAACTGGATGGCTTTCACTAGCAATTGTTGGGAAAAAAATAGCTCTAAAAATCCCTAGGCTTCCACAGTTCTAGGAATGTGGCCTGCTCTAGACATGAGATCTACATCTTATTTAAATTTACATATTTATGTTGTTTTCCAATTTTGAATAAAGCCATGATTTTGGCAAAAGTTATTCCCTTGTTCGACAACCAGCATAGTATGAATCTGAGTCTTAATGACAGTCCTCGCCCTTTCACAGTGAACCCTTGAGAAAGAAGCAGCACCACTGATGGTATGTATTTTATGCCTAGCCTTCATCTTAGTAGTAACAACACTAAATACAATCTATATTTCCCTTAAAATGACAACAGACAAGTTATTTTTAAAGGATATAAAACAAACTGTACATTTTTTTACTTACATATGACCTTTGTGAGTTGAAACTCACAAAGACCCTTGACATTCCAGCCTCTTACCTGTGGATGATTCTTCCAAACTTCATACACAACCCTCAAAACATGGAGTTTCCCCTCATCACTTTCAGCAAGTGTTTTGAAGACTTCATGAAACCTTTTAATAGAAGGAAGTAGTCAATGGAGAGGCTGGGACCAGGTCAAAAGAGCAGCAGATACAAGGCAAGTGGTTTAGACTGGCCAAAGAAAATCATGTGACTATCTACAGCATTTCTTAGACAACTGTTCCCTGGAAAATATAACCATCCTGAGCTAAAACAGTCTACAAAGAAATGACATCTCCCAAAACCAACTTACATCTTAGTGGTGTGAACCTACTTCCTGAAGCTAGGCTATATTTCTCATGCTCTCAAAAGCAGGAGGCACTTTTCTGCTTCATGTGCTCATCTATACACAGCTGAACCAAAATTTGCTGCCTTTTGAGCCTTAGACCTTCCTCTTAACGTGTTTCCGCAACTTCAGACACTTATCCTAAGTGCCTCTTTTTCAAGGAGAGGCTGCTAAAAGCATCTATTTTAGCAGTTATGCTGACTGCTACACAGCATTCATAGCCCAGCTTATTGTAATATAACTATAAAGCATAAGAGGCTCTTCTTGATCTCTTGGCTGCCACTGCTGTTGTGCAGCAGAGAAAATATCATGGTCTAAGTATTTGAATCACCCTGCCTCTTTTACTCGTGACTGCAGGTTACTACCTGCAGCTTCTTATCAACAGAGCTTTACAGTTTCTGTAAAGCTTCTAGGTGCACGTTTTTGTAGTAGTTTTATCTATCTTTAGGGACAGAAAAATAACTCATTAAGATGCATGTTGACTACCTTTCATGTAACAAAACCACTTAAAATCAACTCCAAAACACACAGGATTAAAAATGTTATTCCAATTCTGCTAAAAATGGTGCAGTAAAGTTCCAGGCTATGTTTAAGGGATGAACTCTAAAGTATTTTAGGATGGCTTTTATTCTGCATCGGTAGACAGAAGAAATTAACAGCAGACTGCTTTGACGTTTCATGTTTCCTTTTTCTTTCCCTTTTTGTTTTCATACAGATGTAATTGTCCTAGATTCATATTCATAGTCCAAGATATTGCAATGGCAGCTACCCAGTCATTGAAACGTAGGGAGAATCCGTTTGTTTCTCACCATAATCAGCAAATGAGCAGTACAAAAATGAAGTAATTTTCCAAACCTGTCTCATTTACATCACATGGCTGCAATGTATATATTTTGTTAATTCCATTCACATATGTATAATATAGGATTCATACTACCATTCCTTCAGTAAGCAATGTCATTAGTTCTCCCAGACAAATTGCTTTGTGGAGTACCTAAAACACTGCTGATGCTTGCACTCCACTTCTTTTATCATGCATTTCACTGTCAAAATTAAACTGTTCTGTAACCCCCAAAATAATGCACATATACTTACTTTGCCAGGGCACTGAAGGAATGGCTAAAAGACTTTGCAGCTAGATGGAGCAGAGTCTGAACAAAGACTTCTATTTTCAGAGGGTTGAAAGTAAATCCTTCACCTGCAAGTTATTTGAAGGTGAAATTAATAAATACTTCAAGTAAAGCATGTAAGCTACTTGTACAGCTGTAGAGATAATTTATAGTTTCAGCTCATTTCACAAAGTTCATCAACAGAGTTTTGCAGGGCTGAGCAAGGATCTAGTAAAGACCCCTCCAAAACGTGCAGTTTCAGGCTCCAATTTCGCCAGGGAGATGCGCAGAAAGCTTCTTCACCACCATGGAATTCTATCAGAGACATAGCCACCCCACCAACACGTGACAGCACTGACAGCAGCACAGAAAGTAAGCAAAGGAAACTGCAGCTGTGCATCAAGATGAGGGCCTAGAAGGCCATAAAGAAGGGGGCACGGGTAAGGAGGGGGGAAGGTAAGGATTACTAACATACAGAGGCTGACCATTTAGGATATATTAGAATGGTCCACCAGGCATATATAGCAAATATGGCTACTAAAGTGAATGGTGTCAGGTGTCCTCCTGCAGCTTCAGACAGGCAGAAGGGAGCACCAATTAGTGGGTAATACCTAAAGCAAATCAGGAAACACGACAGTGGATCGCAGGGAAAAAAAACCTGCGATCATTGCTGCTCTCTGCCTGCATAGCTGAACTCTTGCAAATTCTACAAAAACAATGAAGCATTTGCTGTTGTTTAGATCATTTCTAAGTCTCTCTCACACTTCTCATTTCATAAAACACTCAGGCTTTAGGAATCAGTGCTGCCTGTGGCTTCAAAGCTAAGGAGAATGTGAGTAGTCCCACAGTGAATTTTCATCTGTGGAACATGCCAGCCAGCAGGCTGGCTGTTTTATCTGTTGTGGGAATGCACTGAAGGGAGGGAAGCTCTTAGGGCAGAAGCACTGAATTTCAGGGGTGAGGATGGCAGCACGAACTGCCCTCTGCCACTGAAGGCAAAGGGGACAGTGAATTATTTTATTCTGCCAATAATTGCACGAAAACACACCTCAAGCACCAGGTTACCGCTATTAGGAAAAACAGGCCAGTCTCTGCATGTAAGATGTTTACAAAAAAACTAGCAATGGTGTATTTTACTGCTGAATTTAAACAAACTACTAGAAGGAAAAGTACACAGGTCTGTGAACCAACACAGTCATAGCTCCAAAGCATGGTAGACAGCCTGCCAAAGCCTTACAGCTTGTATCTTACCATCATCATCATCCTGGTTTGGATTAGGCACATCTTTTAAAATGCTGAAGATTTCATCATTGCTGGCCTTATTTTTAATTGCAATTGTTAAACAGAGTGCCACGGTATATCCAGGAAGAGACCCTGAAAAAAAACAAAGATGTCAAAAATATGGAAAGGCAAGTAAGTGAGCACTTTTAACATCAATCTGCCTTGCAGAGAAACAAGTACCCTTCCCAGCTACACCTAAAACTGGGTGTTTCCAATATCACTGTCCACATCAATATGCCATAACATTGCTCAACAAATTTTCTGGTCTTCACGTTAAATTCAAAGCTTGGAGTAGAACCTTTAGACCTGAGCTCAGGCAATCACTTTCCTGACTAAAGCTCTACTTCAGTTTCCACCAGTTTTCTAAAAATACAATACTTCCTTGTTTTCCCTCACTGTATCTTTGATGATGACATTCTTAGGATTGTATTTACACCAAGCAATAAAAGGAATAATAAGGTACCTCTCTACCTCAGTCTTTATGGTATCTGTTCCTTCTGTACGCTTATTAAATCAAGTTAACTGGTAAAATATTCTAGCGCTTCATGAAGTTCAAAAAATAATTTCTCGTTATCACTTCAGATGCTGACTTTTCCATAATACTGTGCCCAAATAGGGGAAATAGACGAATTGTCCAATTTTAGACTTCTGGCAACTAATACTGCACACCACCACAGCCACATAAGCAACAGTAGCTTGATGTATCCGGATTTTCTTTTCTTCATAAGCAGCAGAGAGGATTTTGTAAGAGAGGTCCAGGCTTAATACACATTAATTGCTCATGTGAAGCATATTTACCCATATGAAATGATGCATATTTACTTGAGCTGTATTCTTATTTACAAAGACAACTCATATTACAGTCAATCTGGTGCGCTCCTTTGCTCTGAAACTTCTTCCACCCGACCATTGGTAATTTTAATACTTACTATTACTCTCATCTCCATATTTGTAAATGCACACTGGATTAGCAGGACTGAGGACAGAAAAACTTGCAGGAACAATGTCTATTATTCGCTGATGGTAGGAGAGTCTGGAAATAACAAGTTTCACAGCAGTAGAATTAAAATGGGAATAACACCACAGCTAATGACTGCTTTATAATGTTTTTTCTGTATTTAACATCCATAGAACAAGAGTCAGGATGCTTATACAACAGAATGGTAATTTCTGCTGGGTAATAAGAGCTAAGTAAACCAAACTTACTAGTAGATGCTTTCTATTTTAACTCTGTGATGCTAGAGTTTCATCCTCATACAATTAATTTGCCTTGTGAAAAGGCTGCCTGGTAAGAAGTTTCATGCAAAAACCTGAGATGCGCTGCAGAAAGCTAGTAAGATGTTGGTATTCAAAGCAGAAGAAATATTAAACCAGACATCTTCATTTTACTTTCCAGCTTCATTTTACTCCCACAAAGGCTTAATTTGCTACTAGAGTTTTCAGTGAAATGGAAGAGTGCCACAGAAAAAATTACATTTGTTGTGCAGCATAACTCTTTCACACTTCCAATATGGAATTCCCCCAAACATCGATTATTTTCATGCTGGATGCTGAATAACATAGGCTTTTTCAAGATTTTGCTCTTTCTCCTATACCACCCTAACCTCAACAGTTTTAAGCCCAGACAATTTATCAGAACTACTGATTACATGGTCTTGTTGGGTTTGAAGATTTTGTTTGTTTAGACAGTTTGTTAGTTTATGGTAAATGAGCATCAGAGGCACCTAGAAGAATCAAGATTAGATTCTCAATTTTTGGTATAATTAATGGTCAGTTCCCTCCACTTCTGTGAATGCTGAATAGTTTCCAAGAATACAGCCTAAACTCTATTTCTTTCCATGCCTACGGTGAAGCACGTCTTTATGTAACTACAGGTGTGCATGGATAGCTCACTACCATCTGCATCACCTGTTTCTCCCTCTCTTTAAAGCAGTGTCCTACAGCAGGTAAATCAGATTAAAAATCATACAAACAACAGACTCATCTCTTAACTGAAAATGAATTTTAAGAATAGATGTGCACAAGGCAGGAGTCACGGTAGAAGGAGTCTGACAGTATTCAGACGAAACTTTGCCTGGAATTGAACTATGGAAAGATCTTACTTACCGCATGCACTTTTCCAAAACCTCTCTCACAAATTTGGGTTTGGGTTTTTCAAGGTCCTGAGTAAGACAATCTGACCTATCAAAGGACAGAATGCGATGGCTTTTAGCAAAAGCATTTAGTCTCTTTAGTCTCTTTTTGGCTTGGTCTGATAGTACAAAACAATCATAGTCTAAAGACAATGACCCTTGGAGTGTAGGCAATTTCAAGCCGCTGAGGTAAGTTAATCACTACTTCCTTAGTGGCAATTAGCATTCCTGCAACCTCATCTCTGTGTGATAAATTTTCAAGTAACTTCCCTTCCCCCACCACATTAAAAATAATTTGTGGCTATGGTTAGCTGGCCTTCCCTTTCATAAGGAAAGGAACCTTGTGTGATTTCATGGTCTGTTCCTCCCTCAGCCCCTCTGGCTGATTTCAAATGCATTGCAGGTAGAGAAAAGCCTCAAATACAGTTACTTGCAAGATTTGTGAAAAATGGCACCTTGTGAGAGAGATCCACAGAAGCACTGCCTTCAAGGAACATCTAGGCAAACTAAAATCAGCTCTTAGAAGACTGCTGCCTGGTCAGTCAATATGGAAGTATGCCCAGATAGTCACCAAGCACTTAACTCCACAAGAGGACAGTACAAGGAACTTAAGTAAAGCCACGGAACTCTATCAGAAGAAGGGCTGCACCCCTCTCCACAAGGACTCTCGGGAGCTCACCTACAGAAAGCAGATACAGACACAGGCTGTGGAAACTACTGCATGGAGGACTTGGCCTCAAGGCGATCTCTCTTGCTACATGGGTGCCTGGAATGGAAATCTCAGGGAACCTGTGCTTAGATACTGATGGACTCCAGGCAGCTCCTGCTAGAGATGCAGGTTCAAAATGTGGCATAGTAAGAACAGGTGGCAGGGCAAGCTCTGATTGAATTTGGCAGGTGGGAAACCAACCACAAGGTCTCAAGGATAAAAGTTAAAAATTTAGAGTAGGCTTAGAGTAGGGCAGAGAGCAAAACAAAAGAATGAATACAGGATACAAAAGTCAGCACAAATCATTGAAAGTAAAGAATAGGTGTGGGGAGTCATTTTGGAAAATTTGCTAGCAACTGACAGAAAGTGCAGGACAAATTTAAAATGTCACGTGCCTCCCCTCTTTAAGGAATGCTTCCACTGTCTTGAGATTTATCACAAGGTTCACTAGGGACAATATAGTGACTAAAGAGATTATCAAGATAATCTACCACTGAGTACTGGTGGACAGATTAAGAAAGGTCTCCGATAAACTAGAGCAAAGCAATTAACAGGGCCACCATGTTGTGACACTTTCTGGATATATTTGAAATGTCAAGATTTTAGCAATCTCCATTTGAATCCAAAGGATAGAAACTTACCAGTCTTCCCAGCTCCAACGGAACTGGAAGTTGCTCAAGTGGTGAGAAAACCAGTTAATAAATCTTTATTAAAAGAAAAATACAGCTCTGTTAAATGTCAGAAGTGCAGGAAAACGTTCAGTTCATCTTTTCTTATAAATGCATTCTACTTTTCAAAGATGAGCCTAAACTCTTTAAGCTATTACAGCATTAAACAGGCATTTATGTTGACAGATAGAAAGGACTCAGTTTGGAGAGTCAGGAAGAAGGTTTTATGGACAAATAGCTTGTCATGCTCTATCATGTCACATGAAGAGATGAAGTATTAAACTACCAATTAAAACATAAACTTACTGTGAACATTCTACTTTCACATTTTTGATGAGTCATTAACCACTCTCCTACTCAATATAGATTTCACTGAAAGGACAAAATCACCACCATTCTCCTCCTCTGGGTGGCACATACGCCATCAACTTCCCTTCCAAGTCACCCCCCGACCACTAGAGAGCAGGCACAGTGCCAGATAACAGAGTGCTATACAACCATGAACAACTCTGAACACGGAGAAATTGTCACTGATCTTAACTGTCCTGCATAGACAGCTAGACTTGTGACCTCCAGGGGAGTGTTCCAGGGAGGAGAGGCAAGCAGGTAATCTTCCACCTTCTCTTTAGACCACTCAAAACCAGAGCCCACAAAGCATTTTGAATAACATCAGGTGGTTCTAACAAGGCTGACTACTCTTTTCACAGCCTCTTTGTTTTCTTCTACACTGGATATCGAGGAATGTTTTTCATCATCTCCAAGACACATTTACCTGTCCACACATGTTGTATTCATTGTGTCCAAACGCATGTAGAGCATTTCTGTGGCTTGTGCAAGCTTAAAGTTTCTTATTAAGGTTTACAAAAAAGAAGTAGATAAGTCAGACAGGTTTTAAATAGAATGTCATCAACTTTTTGCACTGCAAGCTCCCTGAGCCTACTCCAAAATCAGGTAAATCAAGTAAATTCACAGTGGAAAAAATGAAAAATATCGTGAGTTCCAACCCTCTAAACTCAGCCTGTTCTTCTGCCATTTTTGCAACAAGACTGCTGGCTTCTGCCACAGAAGAACAGAATTCACATTATGCAACAAGCAATGCAAGTGTTACAGGCTAAGTTTCCTGCAGCTATTGTAAAATAATAATACTGTAAAATATTAATAGTATTTATTACTATCCCATCAGCTCCAGAACAAACAAAATAAAGACTGCATTTCATAAATGCTCCTCAGCAGCACAGAAAGGATACAACTTGTGGTAATGAGCCAGGCTGAAGTTTGCACAGCTCAATCAGGAGTGTTGTGTACATGACTTCAATATGTGGTGGAGATGGCAGTTGAAACAACTCTGCAAATATTACCTATAGGAGAGGAAATCACGGAATAAGAGCACAGTCCAATGTGGCCTGCACAACTCTCAGCTTCACAATAGTGGCCATTAATCTTAAACAATTACCTATCCCAAAAGACCTATATTTTCCTGTCAAATGCATCTTCCAGGAAAAAGAGAGAGAACCAGTAAAAGGTAGTTGTAACACAACACTGTGCTAACACAGTCCACTCTAACTGCTCTTATCATTTCATACTAACACAACACCAGCATTACACATCTGTTATGCCTAACAAACACAGCATGTAACTGTAGAAATGGGCATAGTTATAATATGATCTACTGCAGTGATACCATATGATCTGAGAAACGCAGAAATAATTTGATCCTGTTTAACAATAAATATTAAATTTATTAAATGAAGCCTAAGCATTTAGTATGAAAGAATATTTACATTAAAATTACATTTATATCTTTTCCATTGTGTCCTCTTTTCTCCTATACAAAACCATATCTAAATGAAGTCACAACTTTAAACTGAGAATTACAACCAGTATTTCATACAACAAATACATATGCTCACTACCCCTTGGAAAAAAACCCTTCTAAGAAACCTGAAAATAATCCTGCAGTCAGCATTTGTGTTTTTATTTTAAAGTTTGCCTATAATAACAGCATGTCAATCTCTGAGTGCTAGAAAAAAAAGTCATCACTGTACAACATCCACCTCTGAGTTTCTGTTTATTTTGTATTTCACTCTCAACTAAATTTAAATTACATCAAAGGAGTCGGGAAACTTTGATTCATTATGGTTGATCAGTTGCCTCTTTAAACTTCTGAATAAAGCTTAAAGGAACCTTTTTTTTTAGAGAAGTCTTGTGTAAGAAATCAACATTCATTTATAGATTCCAAAACCAGCATATGAAAACAGGTAGACTAGAACTTGTTTTTCCAAGGAAGGACTTGAAAGCATCAAGAGACTATAAGACACTGGGGAACCTTTCTGTGTCAGCATAATTTGGACATATTGTTAAGACACATATACCAAAAGGTAGGGAGAACTCTGTTAGGCAGAAAATGGCTCAATTTTTCAAGATAGGAAGTAACAACTGGACAATCAGTTGCATTCAGTTTGAGATACTACATAAAACTGTATTTCTGACATTGATCACATGTTCATTACCAAATATTCCATTTAGGTATTTCAAACGGTCATGCCATATTTTATAACAATAATAAGGCCACAAGAAAGGCCTGAAGACACTGATGCTCTGGAAGTTTGAACTGTGTCAAGTACAAGTTGTACCAAAAACCATAGGAGCACAAGCCACAGCAGTCCCACAGGCCAGTGAGGCTGCACAGACACTCTCTTCACAGCTACCAGAAATACCCATATGTGCATCTAGAAGAAGCCACTGAGAGAAAGGTGCCACATTTCAGTATTTCACACAGGTTTCAGGTAGCATGGAGCATTCTGTGGTCAACAAAGTGCAAAGTGGAGTCTCAGGGACCTCAAAAGTAGAAATACTTGGGAAGGTACCGACAACTACTGTCAGGCTACATTTACTTCTGCCTAACTCTTATATTCTGAACTCTAAATAACATCTTCCTTTATTTGTTAGACCACATTTTTTCTACAGTTCTGTGGCTTACTGAAAAAGTTAGTGAAATTTCAGAGATTGAACTGTTGTTGAAAGCTGCATATCACCAGCATGACTGTTGGTGAGAAACTGTCAGAGAAACCTTACGAGGGTGGAGTAGTAAGCAGAATGAAGAGAAGCGTGAAAAAACCCTATGCTAAGCCTAAAAAACTCTAGATATTCATTAAAATTGAGCAGCCAGACAAATAATGAAGTAAATGGTCTAAAATAACTCAAAATTGCAAGAAAAAAAGGAAATTATTACAGTCTTGGTCATAGAATTTGTACACTTTTGGTTTTTTCATCACATTTTACAGCACTCCAAGATACTGGAGGCAAAATCAGTGAATATACTTCAATGTTAAGGCATAAAATTACTCCTAATTTTAATATTATTTAATATAATAGATAAATTTAATACTGTTCTGAATTCAGGGTAAAAAAAATCCAAGGTGACCAAAACTCACGTAATTTCACAGCAATCAGAGTACTTGGCATTTTGGTGCCAAAAAGAATTCTCAATCCCACTTTAAGATAAATCTACATGGGATTATTTCTTGTCATAATTAGCTCTGAAACTTGTACTTATAGTTACTTCTTCATAAAGCCTTTATAAGACAAGTTGCTGTTACTGTAAACTGTTAATTCCTCTGAATTTTTTATGCAAATCAGTGAAGTTTTATACAGCTCTTCAACTTGAAAACAGACTTTTCAATGAGGGCAGTAAAAGACCTATGGCTGCTCTGCTGGTGCAGGTAACAGTTGCCTAGAATTCTCTAATAAGGAGAATGTCCCAGAGGAAACACACTGCTGCTTCACTGCAAGTTCTTTTCAAGGCTAGTAGGACAAAATAAGTTAGAAGACACAAACATAAAATCATGCAGAATGGCTGAGTCTAACTGGAGATCATCAAGTCAAAAGCCCTTTGCATAATGCAGGGTCACCTAGAGCAGGTTGCTTAGCGCTGTGTACTGTCAGGTTTTGAACTTCTGCAAGGATAGAGTCCACAAGTTCTCTCTCCAAACTCTTCCAGTGCTTAATTACCTTTGCATTAAAAACAGATTTTCTTATGTTTAAATGGAGTTTCTTGTATTTCAGTTTGTGGACATTTCTTCTTGTATTTTAGTTCAAAATTGACTGCATCAAGTTAAAATGACAACAAAAGCACAAGATGACTATCACTCAACTGTATACAATCTGCTCATTCAAAAGCTGCTGGTTGAACTTAACAAAATTTTGGTTGATTCCCAAATCAAACTGTAATTTAAGGAACCTACAGTGGAACTAACTGGGACATGTAACTCCTGAAATAATGGCGCTTCTAAGAGGTGATCTATAAAATCCATACCTCTACTATATGGTAGTTCAAAGGGATCTTGTTATTTCCTGGATAGCTCAACAGCTGTGCAGCACTGCAAAACCACAGATACATTTAAGTCAAACATAACACAGCAAATGTGATATAAAAATCAAGTAACAGAATTACAGAAAATGCTTAATTCTGGGCAAGAGTCCCCATAACAACAGCACCAACAAATCAATAACCCTTCCAAAGTCTGTTATTCAACCCATAGAGCACTTAAGAAAAGAAACAGCACAAGGACACACTAGCATTGCCTAAACTATGATCTGTAACAATGTACTCTCGATACAGCAGTAACATCACTTGAACACTATCGTGCTACCCCCAGTGGTTCAGCATAGAAAGTCATCGAGACCTGTAACTGTAGCATGTGTACACGAAAAGGGGAAAAAAATTACCCCAAACAATTAAATGTTCAGAATGACTTGAAAGCACAATTAAACTAATGATTTATATAAGAAACTCTCATGTTTCAAATGCTGAATCTTTTAATCAGGTCGTCCTATCATATATCACCTATCATTTGTGCAAAGTAAACCACTACCTCTCTGGCACACCTTGTATCTCCCCTGGTCTTTTACTTTCCTCTGAGAATTAACAAAGACTATCCCAGTAACTGCAACAACACTGAATTCCTAGTTTCTGCTGGAACAAACAGCTGCAACCACAAAACTTTATCACGTGCCATCACCAAAGTAATTATTTCTGCCCATTTCTTGCATACTATAAAGGGTTTGGTAGTTTTCACACAGAAGTGTGACAGCTGTGGCAAACCATCCTGGTTATCAATTACCCATATCAGATAGTGTTTGGGCAGAAATGAAGTCCCTGACTGCCTCCTGGCACAGCTGAATTGAAACTGACGAAATCTGGCCCTGCAGTGAACTCCCCAGAATGAACTCGATTATCTCTGGCATGTAATTCCCACAGGAAGCACAACAAGGACGTGTCCATAAACACCAGTGCTCAGTTAGTCGCAGATGAACCACCTCAAGGCCCACTGCCCCAATTAATCAGCATTCCAGGAAGCACAACACAACCACAATGTCCACAGAGCTCCCATGAGGAATAAGGTGTGTCTGTATATTTTTTGCAGCGCATTCTGTATTATCAAGGGATTCCCTTCCCAAGAAACCATTGCCCCCAGATTACACAGACTGTTATCTGGATGTTATGGATACATAGTATTCCAGGCAACAGTTTTAGCACAGATAAATAAAACAGAAGTAAATAAACTTTCACCATCAGCTTCAGGAAATCTTTGATCTCAAGCTCTTGCCTAACCAGTGCAGGACATATCCCTGCTGGCACCAAAGCCACCAAAGCCATTTAAAAAGTTCCAGGTCCCCCAGTACCAAGCTCCTCCTACCAAGTCTTTCTCTCCTTCCAGTGGGATTTGATGATGCAGTGGAGGTTCTCTTCTATTACAAATCTTTCCACGGAGTGGCTGCCAGGCATGACAGGACCCTGGTAAGAAAGAATGAAGAGTCATGAAGATCACTGCTAATGCAGTGGTACCACAGGCAGAAAGCTATCCTAGATACATTTACGGGTAGAAAAAAGTAGTCCAACTTCCACATAAACACCATGAGGTCTCAACCGCCCTATACCCTTCAGGACTGGAAATACGGTATGACATATTTCCACATGAACCTCAGAGTCACTCATGTTTAAAACAAAATGAATACTAGGACTCATTACAAGAAGAAACAGGAACAAAATTACAGAACATGATTCTAAGTTCACAGAGCATCTGCTTCTTCCTTTGCTTTGTGGAGCCACCGGGCAGGCTACCACCATGCAGCCTGGAAAGAAAATCACAGCTGAGCTAGACTATGATAAAGAAATAAAGCCATACAGTGGAAAGAATACACACTCATGGTCTTCACTGCGAAAACCAGAGGCCAACAAGCAAACGTAAAAGGCAGCACACTCATGCAAAGGGAGGTATAGAGCATTTGAGGAAAGCAATACATATTTTCCTGCACTCCTTTGTTCCACAATACGCATCAATAGATTGCAACAAATACCTAGTCTAGAAAAAGACTCGAGTCACCAACTTTTTTGAAGCAAAGTCTAACTCTGTGAATGTAGTTTTACTAGAGACATTAGAGAATTTAGTCAACATTGTCCTCTAAATGACTGCATCACAACATTTTACTCCCTAAATTCTGCTCCTCACAAACTTGCTTTTTACAGTAACTTAGTCACTTAGACCATTTCTGCAGAAGTACCAAAGCAAAACTGCTGCTGGCCTTCAAACCATTCACTATCCTGGGAGAGAGGACATCACATTTTCACCAGTATTGCCCCGTGAACCTAACTGTGAAATCCACCCACCATTTCCCACAGCAATCACGTACCTCAGGGTCATCCGTGTAGTCAAACATCCTAAAAATAACCCTTGGCATCGGGTATACAGAATCTTCAGTGTGAGGTGGGGGTGTGAAGGGAGGCAGATTGTGTTGCAGTGCCTCACAGAGAACGCTGTCAAAAGCCAAGTAGGGCCTCAGGATGTGCCGCTCTTGCCAACGGTCTTTTTTCAATTTCTGAATCTGAGACCAAAGGCAGTCCAAATACTGAAGGAAAAGGTGAGAAACATCAGATCTGCTGAATCTCCAAACAAAAGGGCATTTTCCTGAATTATCTGAATTGTACACATTCCATACTACATTGAGAAAAAACCAAAGTTTCTTAAACTGCTGATTCAGTAAACCAACAATTCAAGAACTCTAAATGCCAGAACTACTCCTAAGTCCATACAGTTTTGTGTCAGTAAAATTTAACTGCTGGCAACTTTTTAAACACCAACAGGCACCTTAGGAGCCCCAGTGAAACTAGAGCAGTGAACAGTCACTACTCTTTGGTGGTATTAAAAGTGTCATAATATCCCAGCATTCTCACAGAGATGGCATTGACACCTGTGCAACCAGCAATAATCTTGCTTTGTTTAATTACTCCAAGAAGTTTGGAGGCCTGTGGCCTTACTGAATGCAAGTTTCAAGTTATAACATTTGCAAGAAACGTCTTTACATGGAAGGGCTTTGCATTCACCGAAATTATGACACTACAAAACGTGAACAAAACTAGTAACAATTAGCACCTGACGTAAACAGTCATGTCTGCAAATACTCTGGGGGCCTCAAACAGAGTCACCTAATCTCTCCTCTACTGAACTAAACAATGAAATTCAGATATTGGACAAGTAAAAAACTCATGTAGACGAACTGATCATAATCAGGAAGGCCATCCCTTCAAACTATGTTTAACAAGATAATTTTAAAGACTGTGACTTAATCAGAACAATGAACACAATCTAAGAGGACTAAGTTGCAAAATATCCCAGAAAATCAATTTAGATCCCACTTTCCAACATTTGTCCTGAAAGTTAGGGGAATGAAAAAACCTCAAGAATATCCAAAAAGGCAAATCCCACCCTAAGCTAGCCAGATGCCACCACTCCTCTCCAGTATTTTTGGCTTAATTGTAAAGAAAAATAGCATGGTAACTTCTGCATACAGTTTCTACATATTTGTTTAGCACTTCCCGAAGTTGAGAAAAAACAAAGCCACTACAAAGGCTTCTTTCTTGCAGAGGGAAAACATTCAAGGTAAGTAAAGAATTACATACATTCTGTTTCACACAAAAAGTCGTTTTAACATGAAGCCCTGTAACCTGCAGTTCAAAACCAAACACTACGGTTTACTTTGTAACATTTCCTCGGGGGCCTGCAGCAAACAACAGAACACCCTCCTTCTTACTCAAATCAACCTCTTATTTCAGCCCAACACTCGGAAAAGAATTCCCCACACAGTACTTGTTGGAATCAATGGTAAACAGCAGACAACTCAAAGCATTCATACTTTTAGAGATGTCTTTTCATTTCAAAATAAAAGAACACCTTGGTAAAAATTATTTTTCAAGCTTTCTCAAAGAATGCAGTGTAAAGTCCAATCACCTCTTCTTGTGGATGTGGTTTATCAGCAGTCCACACTTGTAGCATGGGTACATGAATCTTCTGGCGGCGTCTGTTTAAACAGGAAAGAAAATCTGACCTTTAATAGACTAATCTAGGGCAGCAGTTTTGCTTTTACTGTGAGTGTACCACTATTCATTCTCTTCAGCTGATGAAGTCTACAGTATATAAAAACCAGGTTTGTGATTACTTAAAATATCTCTATTATCATATCTTGACAACAATGTTAACTTGAAGGACCTAGACAGAAAGCAGTGGCACTGCACAGCACCAATGCAACAATCCACCGGTATTAACAGCACACCTACAACTCCAGCTGCTCTAGCATGAGCAGAACCAGACCTTCAACATAACCTAAAACTAGACAAGACCATAAAACTTTTCAAATTCAAAAATCTCTCCACCTATTGCATTTTTAGGGCTTTGTTCCCCCCACAAAACGGTTCAGACCCAAGGCTTTAGAATACTGTAAAGTGAGCAATAATCAAAGCTATTACTTCACACAAATAGATACCAAAGAGAGTGTTTCTAACCAGTTACAACTTACTTCAAATAACTTTCTGTCTGAGACAAGAGACGATCCATTTCAGCATCCTTTTTCTCATATAACTCCTTTCCAACCCAAGGCAAAGATGACAGAAATGCAAACATATACCAGTCACATCGCACCTAAAGGAAGATAATATACCAATACCTGAGTATACAAGTAAGCTCCAACAGATTTTGTACACACACACATCTTAATTTAGAACATCAGCAAGTTGTTTTGGGGGAATGTAAAGACTAGCAGTTGCAGATGATAGGCAAGGCATGAAAAAAAAAAAGCTCGAAAAGTCTAATTTTTCACTTGAACTTTCTTAAGGCAGACTTAAAAAATGGGATAAATTGGATCACTTTCAAAGTTCTTCCAGATATTATCAGCATAGCAGAAAAGCTAGGCACTCTGCAATTGCCGAATAATGTAAAATAAATTCAATTCAGCCACTTCACTATAAAAAACCATACTTTCTTACTGTACATATATTTCCCAATTGCCACAGGCTCCTTTTACTTATGCTCGGGAAACTGTACGTGTCAATCCATTTAGGTCGCTCTCCCTAAAACCTCCCTGTTCTAAGCATAAGTACAGAACGAAAGGTACAGACAAATTGTGAAAACAGCCCAAGGGAGCCCACAGATCTTTTGCTTACTTGGGGTACATCCTCCTCCTGTGTCACACTCACAAAGTTCTCAAACATAGCTACCATTGAAGGTGCAGCTATTACATGACAATTCACAAGATCGGACAGAAAACGAACCTAAAGGAGAGAAAAAAAATGTTCTAAACGAATACTTTCTAAACTGTTTGCACAAGAACAAATAAATGTTACTGAAATGATTAAAACAAACCACCAATAAAAGTGTAATACTTTTGCAGTACCACAAAGGCTTAAATACTACACACGACTCGCCTTTCAATGCTAGAAAACAAGCATCATACATGCTGCCTAATATATTGTTCATTATAATCTCCTTAATCCTTCCCACTGCAATAACATTGTAAGGATGATATTCCTTATTAAGGAATAGTGGGAAACACGCAAACTTTTACTACAGAAGAAAACCCTCATACTTCTATCTATTCTATACAGTATCAGACTACTAAAACAACAGAAATTCTAGCAATTAGATCTTATTAGCAAAAGTATCCTACAGTTGACTGAACATCAGTTTCTCGACTAGAACCTTAATTTTCACAACTGGGTTTCAGAAGAAGGTGGGGAACTTGGCAGTGGGCTTCTAAATCAGACAGTGCTGTCGTTCTAATACCTTTCAGCAGACAAAATCTATAAGCAGCAAGAATGGAGCAAATTATTTCAAAGACAGGCAACACTTAAAACTGACTGCTTGATCTTCACCCCTCATCAGCAGAATGAAACCAACCATCAAAAACAGCTTTTAAGAACGACACTGTTCATTTTCTTTTCAATTTTTCTTTCCATGGGAGCCACAAGATCATTATGTATCTCTGAATGCAATGAAAGTGCATTGACTTTCTTTTATATTTGACTGAAGAACAGGCAAGGAGAAGCATCTCTGTTTAATGCAAATTTAATTTTTCACTGTGAAAAAGATACAGCTGGAAGTAAATTTTGCAAATGTAATACGATTCCTCGCCCCTGAAGAAGAAAATACTTCTCACATAACACACATTTCCTCTTGGAATATTTACAGTGCATTGCACATTGACAGGAAAAGAGACTGTAACACATATTGCAAAGTCCAGCTCTTCTGTAACAAAAAGGTGAAAGGAGGAAAGAAAAAGGATGTGAAAGAAATAGACAAACAAAACTCCACTTACTAAATGCACAGCTTCGTTATACATATTCACTTTCAGACATTCTTTAAGCTGACGAATCATGGCTTCTACAAATTCCCCACCAAAATTGTAGTTCCTGGCATTCAGCAACCCCACCAATGTCGTGTAAACAGTAAGCTTTTCTGGTAGCAGACGTGCACTGACACAGAAAAAGAAACACTGTATTAGTTGTTTATCCACCATGTGCCAATTGGCCACTGCATAGCATCTTAGAATCCTCTTGTTGTAAGTTAAACTTGCCTCACGAGGAAATAAGAGCAGACAACTAAAACAGGATCTTACAGTTTTATCCCACAGTTAATATCTACAGATTATATTCTTTTGCTTTAACCACAGACATTCAGAAAGGCAGGTGCCACTTTCCAGTACAGTTAAAGTATTTGCTTTTCACATATATCTAATTGCTGAATATTCCAGAGGGCTGGACAAATAATGTAAGTGACAGAATTTATTGCAAGAATGCAAGAAGTTGTTCTAAGTTCACAATTTAGAAATAATGTTATTATACAGCATAGGGAAGGCCAGGTCCTACTGTATAGAAATAATTTTCCTCTACTATTTTTGTATGCATGTAACTCTGTACTTCCAGAAATGTCTTTCTGCTAAGAGGGAAGGAAGCACGCTATTTGCCTTTTATTACATACATTGCTACAAAATAGACTTTAAGTAACTGCAAAGCCTTAGCATAGGCTATATAGTTTCCACCACACCCTTCCTTTGTACTTGCCTCAGCTCCTGCCATAGACCCCGCACAACCTCTCCCTCAACACCACTCAGTGACCCTGACATGGCACCTGTGCTCTGGCACTTTGTGAGGGAGAGGAAGGAGAGCTGTCAGCCACCAGAGAGCCTTGTTTCTGCTCCTCACCTTCCCAGCTCCCCTCCTCCAGCAAATGGGCTTACAAAGACACGAGCATATCATTGCCAGGGAAGAGAAAGCAGTGAGAAAATATCACAGATAACGCAGGTAACTAAGTGTAAGCAGCCAATAATTTTGGTGGTCTTAAGCATTTCATGCAGAAACAGGATTTTGCCCAGCACTGCTGTGTTCCCACAGCTACTGCAGACCAGTTCTGATGTTTCTTCTACCTGCTTTGAGCCTCTGTACATATTTCAAGTCAAAGCAATGTAAAGAGGTATTTTCCTTGAATTTCACCCAGTACGTAAAGAGCATATTCCTCTATTCCTTTCATTTGTAGTAAGACAAACCCTATGCTATGACAGCAATCAGGAACTGAAGCTATTCATGGCCTTCAAAATACCTTAAACACTTAAACTTATGCACAAAGAAAGCATGTCCCATATTCCCAGACCTCCTCCATACGTACACAGTACACAGTATTCTCAGTATCTTGCTTTTGTAATTTGGCAGATCAGCTTCCAAAACACCAGCTAGACCCTCCAGGTTGCTCTCCAAAGATGAATTACTCTAAAATAAAAATATAAAAAACCGATTCATCATCAGCCAGGCAAAATGAACTAGTCCGACTCTCACATGTAAGACAATGAAGTTGGGCGAAAACATCCTTTTTCATGTCCCCTCTATTTTCAGGGCAACAGTCTGGTTCCATCAGCAGCGAAGATCTGTTCTCGCTTGCCTGAGAGGAGCAGCTACTCCTCAGAACAGCTGCACCCGACGGCCAAGCTCCCCTGCTAGGAACTCCAGCGCTCCCCAGGGATGCAAGATCTGACATCATCTCAGGAGCACACCGGTAATGCGGCCGAGCATTGATTAACAACACAGCACGAAACAAAACACCTTGATTTTCAGAGCACCGTCATCTTTTGTTCTTCCACTCCCTCCTCCATTAGCCCCAAATTCTGCCGAGACTGGAAACTTGTGCCACAGGCAGACCAGTTAATTCCTACACATCCTTCGCAGACTAGTATCAGCAACACCATCTTTAGATACAATGGTAACTATTCTCCGGCCGTTTATCGGCGATTGGGAACCACCACGCTACGATTTAAGCACTTGCCCGCCACAGCACGTGGCTTTGCAAAAACCGGCAACTTTCTATCTATATCATAAAATAAGTATTTTTTTCTGTGGGTCGCTACTACAGACGAAGTGCTCCCACACCGCGCAAGGGAAGGGGAGGGGGCGGAGGGAAACAAGGCTTTAACTCTCCCGAGCCGCCGGCCCGCCTACCTTCTCTCCCACCCTGCAGATGAGCGACTCGAGCCTCTCCTCGATCTCCGACGGCTCGGACGTCCTCCGCCTCTTGTGGGGCTGCCCTGCTCCAACAACACACCGAACACAGCGTTACCGACAGCGGAGAAACCCTGCCGCTCCTCCATCCCACCTAATCCACCCTCCCTGCCGGGCCAACTCGGGGGGGACGCAGGGCTCACCATCGCTGTCGTCGCTGTGCCGCCGCCGCGACATGGCGGAGAGCGGCGGGGAGGAGCGCGGTGAGGAGCGGTGAGGAGCGATGGAGAGCTCTGGGAAGCGCCGGGCCGAGACACCTCGCGCGGGCCGAGCAAGCGCGCTCCTTCCCCGCCCGCGGTCGCGCTGTTTCCGGGGCGGGCGCGGCGTCTCCCGCCCGCTTCCCTGCGGAACACGAGCGCTTCCGGGGCAGGGAGCAGGGGGGGAGGTGGAGGAGGAGGAGGAGGAGAGCGGCGCTTCCCGGCGGAGAGGCGGAGATGGTGCCGGGCGAGGCGGCGCCGCCCAGGCCGGGCTCGCCGCGGGGCAGCGCCGAGGGGGCCGCGGCTGGCAGGAAGCAGCGCGCGGCCGCCCGCAGGAAGGTGGGTAGGGGCCGCGCGCCGCGCCTGGGCCTGGGCCGGGGAGCGCGGTAACCTCGGTAACGCGGACGCTTGCGGTGCGTTCCAGGCCTTTTCCCTGTTCGTCAAAGCCAAGGAGGTGCCGGCCGCGTCGCGGTGTCCCGGCGGCGGAGAGGGCGTGCGGTGGCGGTGCTGCCGGCAGGCGTTCGAGGAGCTGCCCGGCATCCACAGGCACGTGGCTCTGCACCACTCCGGAGACGTCGGGCGGCAGGCAGGGCTCGGTGCGGGCCCGGCAGAGGCTGGAGGCAGCCCTGCGGACGGCCCGGCCCCGGCGGGCAGCGCGACCGGGCCGAGCGGGCACTCCTGCAGCAACCCGGAGATCTCCTGGGCGCTCCCGGACACAAGCCACGTTAGCCATGATGATCTGACCAGGTAAGGAAGCCCCTCGCCGCTCTGAAGGTCCAGGACTGGGGTATTTGGCTGCTCATGCCTTACGTGATCGTCTGCCAGTAGTACTTCTTATGAGATTCAGTCAAGCGACACTTCTAAGGTACAGGAAGAGTCTTCCCCAATATTCCTCTAGATCTTCGGATTCTTTGGGTATCTTTTATATAAAGAGTTAGATTCACTGCAGTTTTTAATGGTGGATTGAACTATCCAAGTTATATCATCTCACGCTGTTAAAGCAGGCTAAAGCAGGGTGTTGCTTGACAGCTTGGATCTGTAAGGGAGGACCATAAAAGAAAAGAGAAGAACAGCAGGATATGCTCTGCATGGGTTCTTTTCTGCTGCTCGTTCAGGTTCCTTAAGGGCTCATTTAGTTATGAAGTAGGTTCACAAAAATGTTTCTGACTATGAGAGAGTCCGGCTTGTGCCGCACAGAATGCAGGAACATGCAATCTCACAAAACGTTTCGGCTTTTTAGATAGCTTGAGTGCTTGAGTTTTCATGTGCCAATTTGGCAAAGTGAGCATCTAATGGGATGCTTGTGTGCACAAAAGTCAGCAGTTCTTGTGTCCTGTGTATGGGGAGAGCACATGGTAGGCCACTGGCAGTGATGTCACATGCAGCACAGAAGAGTTCATTTTGTAACCGGTCCCGAGAACTAGAATTGTGGGAGCTTTTTTTAATTAATATTCCTTCTGTTTGAAGTAAATCAAACCTAGCAGTGCTAATCTCTCCAGGGTTTGTTTGTTTGACTTTTTTTTCTCCACACGTCTGCCAGAAGAAAATTGTCTGGTTTTTGAATGGTTACTGCTAGTAGTATAATTTTGTTCTTTCTTAACATCCTTTTTCTATTTGGTTATCTTTGCCATGCTCTGGGCAGCCAGGTGGGAGAAGTACTTCTCTATTACTGTTACTGTGAGGTGAAAGATCCAGAGAAACTCTGTGCTTGGCAAAAGGCTTTGTGTCAGCATCTGCATCTCACTGGCAAGGTAAGGTTTTAAGCAATGGTTGTATTCCTAAGGAAAAAACACCACATATTAATTTAGTGCAGGATGCTGGGGGATGGGGTATGTGGAGAACCAGGTACATTTTGCACCAGAAGGTGCTAGTCTCTTATAATCCCATTAAGAGAGGCACTCAGACTCTGTTAAGTATGTTTTAGAATTCTATTTAAGACCTAACACAACAAAGGAAGAAAAATACAAATAATCTTATATGCCTTTTGCTGCAGGGAACCCTCGGTTGTGTGGCATCGAGTGAGCCTCACAGACAGGACACCTGTAGACCCTGTCCTTGCAAGGGTTACCCCATTTCCATCACTGTTACACATGGAAATGGGAAAATGAGTCTTTTTATCATTCCTGCTGTCAAACAGAAAGGATAGTCACATGAGAAATTTGTGATGCGCTTGTAGATAAAGGCAAGGGGACAAAAGTGGCTTAATCACTGGTGTCAGCAGGGAGCCGCATGCAGGTGTCTCAGTGAGCATCAGCAGGCTGGGTGTATCCTGTGGCTAAAGGGCACGAGCAGCACAACACAGCCTGAGAGCCAAGCTGGAGGAATGGCGTGGGTCTGGGCCTGCTCCACTCACTGGTCCCCTGTATCCTCCCTCCTCAGTGCACAATGGCCTCCCAGTCAGAGTGGCTACAGCAAGCTGTAAGCCATACTGTCGGGAATTAGGTGAGAGCAACCAACACTTTAGACCACACCACAGCATAGCAGTTCTCATTCCTGCACAGTCTGTTCATTCCTGGCAGGCTAGACCGAGGATGTGAGTTGCTTGTGTAGGTGGCCTCTGGAGGCTGTGGGAGATGGTGAATTTTAGCCTCACAAAGCTGATGTTCCTACACTATCTGTGGGGAGAAGGAGGGCAACTTGGAGTCAGAGGCTCCTTTTATCTGTGACTTGTCTTCCTAAGTAGCTTCTTGCTCTCTGGCAGTGGTACATCAACACAGGTCTGGGGGTGAAATGTCCTGATGGATTCACTGCTTTTTCTGCTCAGCTGTCTTGCCTGGTGGTTAGTATTTTGCTCGAGTTTCTTTCTTTTTTTTTTATCTCATCTCTAAGACAGGTACAGCATTTACCTTCCCATCCAGCTGTTTTTTTCCTTGCTTCTTATATTCAATCTTTCCCCCTTCCCACCCCCCCCACTTCAGAGCTTTTGTTCATTTGTCAGTGCTGGAGATAAAATGACTCATCCTAAAATTTAATATTAGATACGATGTTATGCATATTCACATTCTCTTTTTTAGCTGTGTGAGTCATGAGGCACAAGCCTATTGTTCTTTCTGAGGCAACTTCCAGTGGGAATTCTAATGCTGACTGCAGGATTTGCAGACAGCAATTTCTCTGTTTATACAGCATTTCTCTGTTTCTTGCTTGGACTCTTTTGACTGTCCTGATGTGATTCTTTTGAAATGGCTCAGAAGTGATTACTGGGTTGTTGGGGTTTTTTTCTGTTTACTGTCTTTAAGTTCAGCTTCAGTATAACCATATTTTCCTTCCTTCTTCAGCAGTCTCTTTTCTGAACATAATCCCGTGCCTGCCTTTTGTCACCCAGTCATATTTTGCCAATTTCACTGTGATCTGTTTTGCTGTAACTAAGGCTCAGCCCCAGCTTCTCCTCTTGCCTTCTAGGTACGAGTTGCCTCAGAAGGGATTAATGGGACAGTTGGTGGAAGCAAAGTAGCTACCAGTCTCTACATTAAAGTTATGCTTTCCCAGCCTCTGTTCAAAAACATTTTGTGTCAAGAGGATTTCAAGGTATGAAAAAATAATTTTTACATAGACATTGTTAGTGCGGGTAATTTAATTTTCAAGAAATAAGTACATTCCTTCTTGACAGTATTACTTCTGCCTTAGCAGTTCTGCTCTCCCAGCACTTACCGAAGTCAATGGATCTTAACCATAACTTGTTTAGGTGTCTTTGCTGGTTTTTACCGGAATTAGCGGTTTCCATGAGCAGTGATAGCAGCTTTTACAAGCTTGGCAGCTATGGGTGCCGCTGCAAAGACCCCCAGCGTGGGTGAGTGAGGGAGTGTGCTTAAGCCCCACCATTCTGCAACAAGCATTTACTCCAGACTGAGAAGGTATCACAACATATGCTTAGCCCAGCAAAGTTTTTCCACACTGTCCTCTTCACCCTGATTTCAGATCCTTGACTGGAAGCCTACTGGTTTAGGTTCATGCAGGCTTTGGTGTCCGTGTAGGTGCACTGTCAGTTCCGTGGATTTGGTATCTTCCAGAGGAAACACACAGAGACTGTCAAGAGGTTTCTTCCTACCCAACTTGGTGCCTGGCTGGAGCATACATACTGATTGGGGTCCTCACATGGTGAGGGCAGCAATGGCTGGTGCACTGTGTGGCATTCTGGTAGGCTTTGGCTGCCCACCACTGTAGGTTCTGGTTTTGCTGCAAGGAAGGAAAGCTGCTGCTTAAGCCACAGCTCTTCTCCACACAGTTTTATTTGCAGGGAGTGCTATTATTTTTTCATAAGCAACTAGATCAAAGGAGTTAGTGAAACTTGTGAAACTCAAATTCCATGTTGAGCTGCAGTGATGATTCAGTCTTAGTTTTATAAGTGTCTGTTATGCTTGGCTGAATTTCAAGAGGAATTGTGTTAGTAACAGTCATATGTAGATGGAAAAACAGAACAGGGATGGAATTTTACCCTGACCTTGGCAAAACCTTCAAGCTTGCATGATCTCTCTGGGCATCAGTGTTCATGCATTAGTGGACTGTGGTGTTTGCTGTCTCACAGTTCCTCCTCAGTGCTGTATACCCAAGTGAGTGAGGCTTTCAGGTTGCTGTGCCATGAAGACATGGGATAGAGGAGTGAGGACCACGGTTGGGGCTATGAACATATCCAGTGGCCACTACAGTTACTGCAGACTGATTTCCATAATAGCTGGACAGTGCTGCACGGCACTGCACTTTTCTTTGAGTGCTTATATACTTGATGGTGCCTAAGCCATCAGCCCTGAAGAAATTCTCACTCCCTGTAGCCTGCAGTGGGAGTGCCTACCGAAAAAGGGCTTACCAGGACTTCTGAAGGGGAAATCCCATGCTTGAGTTTGGGAGGGAGGGGGAGGTGCCAGCTTCCACTGTTAACAAATCTTGTGCCTGGCTGACCTCCCATACGTCTCCTTCACACCCATGAACACTGCAGTTCTCATCACACATGTCACCACCGGAGGCACAGCTGTGCTTGTGTCGGGTGCCAGAGGAAGAGAACTGCAGGGCCTAGATGTGGCAACATGATCCACTACTGAAGGAGGTTATTTAATATTCCTGTCAGGATCAGCATGCTTTTGTAGGGACCTCAACTTTCTCACAATAAATGCTAGTAACACTTTTCTGACTAAGATTTGGTCTACATCCCTGCACCTCCAACCAAACGCTGTCTGTCTCACCTCCAGAGTAGTCATTGGGCCTAAGACACCTGTTCTTCAGGTCATGTTAGGGATCCACTGCTTAAACTTCAGGATTTAAAATGTGGGTTTCAGCAGGAGAGACATTTCTTGCCGTTAGCCACCAGGATATTTTTATATTCTAATGAGCAGTAGAATTAAAGAAAGTGGATAATTTTAATTTTGACACCAGGCAAATTTTGGTGAATTATTTTTGTATTTGCTTTCCTAGAGCAGTGCAGGAGGAGCTCACTGTTTCCCAGACCTTCGAGTTGGAGTATTCAAAGAAATTGTACCTATGGGCGTTGATCCAAAGATAGTGTCTTATAAGGAAACTGGTAAGTTTACGTAATGAAAAATAAAGCCTCTCACGCAAGTGAGAGGTGAGTGAAGAGTAAAATACCGTCATCAAAATTATTTCCCTTTGCACAATGGCCAGGATGCAGGAGCAATAGATACAGAAATTGATTTCTTACTGGTAGTCAAAAGCTACTGGTGCAGAGAATTTGCTGGCCCAGGTTTTGGCTAGCCAAGTGTGTGGCTGGCTCAGAAAACTCAGAATTAACTTCCAGTTTTGTGGGAGAGTTCAGATGACATGAAGCAGTTACCTTGTAGGGACAGCAGACTGGGCTTCACTCATTTTGGAGCTAACAGCCATGCTCCTGCCTTCTGCACTAAGCAGATCCAAGTTCTGCTTGAACTCCATCTGACTGCATTTGTTTTGTGCTACCTTTAGCTGCTTAGTATGGATTATGCCTGATGAGGTGTTCCTGGCTATGGATTTGCTGTAAGGATGCTTACATAGGTGGTAAGCAGGCGCACAGCAAATAGCAATTAACAGAGCAGCTTTGGGCGCTTTTTTCCACCGAGAGGTTTTGTTGGTGCCAAACTCCTACAGCATCTTTTTGTGGATTTGGAAGAGGATTATTTTTTGTTCCCATTTTTCGGTAGTTTGTGGGATGTATGTTTGGGTACTTCTTTCCTTTTTTTTCCCTTTTTCCTCCTATTTTGCAGTATTTTATGGAGATGGTTCCTATTACTCTGGCAGGTTGCTTTTTATAAAGGGGTATTTTTTATAAAAGGTAAAGGATTCTGCTGGTGGAGCTTTTTAGTTTTTCAGTAGATTAGAAATCCTAAGCCCTGAAATCTGAGAAACTTAATGTAAATTGAAGTTGTACTGAGAGTAATACACGTTTATGGAAATTTTCCACTGTTATCAAGAAGAGTTTAATTTAAAAAATTGTATGTCTGCACCTCCAAATGTAAGGGCAGAGGAGCAAACGGAACATGTCACTCCCTCTTCTACAACTGTAAGAGTAGCCAGGGGAATGCAACAAAAGATCATAGAGATGGGTACCTGTCTGCTGCTTCTTCTGTCACGTGGAACAGTGTTGTGTTTTCTTTCATTTGCCAATAGGAAGCCAAACATGGATAAACTTGGCTGATAAGAGTTGGAATGAAGTCTGTGAACAATCACAAAAAATTTGTGTTTGGAAATCTGAGGAGAATCTGGATCAGTGATCTCATTCGTGACATTGTTTCATAGTTCTGCTTCTCACTTCTCTTCCCCCCTCCCTCTTCTTTTTCTTTTTGTTTTGTTTTGTTTTGTTAAAGGAATCCATTTATCCCCTCAGGAATTTCATAGAGAAGTAGAACAGTATTTGTCTCAGGCCAGTCAAGGACAAAGCGATACCATCTTGCTGGACTGTAGGAACTTCTATGAAAGTAAAATAGTAAGTGCTGCTCGCCTGCTTCTTGCAGTGTATTACAGGTGCTGGGGTGAAGTATTTCCGATTGTGAGGGTGTAACCTTACCGTTAGAAGAGATTACATACTCCAGATTGACTGTAATGTGTACAGAGTGCAGTTTAATAATGAATATTAGACACAAGCAGTAGAGGACCTGCCCAGCAACTCAGCATGGAGCCTGCCTGGCCAAGTGCTTATACAGTGTGGGGCAGGAAGAAAACGAAGTGGTCCATAGAATGTGAGCATGAATGTTTGAAGTAGCATAATTTGTAGGGACGTTTCTCAGCATTTTTTGTCTTGTCCCATCTGTCAGAAAGAACAGGGGCATCCTGCTGTCACAACCACCACCCCTCATGCGCTGTTATGGTTTGTCCTCTCTCTGACAGTTCTGCTTAGCTCCCTCTTCTTTGTTTCAATACGGAGACTTGCTGTGTCCAGAATCCTCCTACAGATTTTAACACGTTTTAATGCATAAATGCGGCTGAGGAGCTGCCTAAAGCAGCTGCAGTGAGCTGAGTATTCCAGCCCAAAGTTTTGTTAATTCCTCTAGTCTGAGGCACAGACCTTACCAGTAACAGTGCTTGTAACCAGTTGCGTGGCCATCTGTTGTAATTGCAGGGACACTTCCAGGGCTGTCTGGCTCCAGATATCAGGAAGTTCAGCTATTTTCCCAGCTACGTAGATGAAAACCTGGAGCTTTTTAAAGACAAGCGTGTCCTGATGTACTGCACAGGAGGGATTCGTTGTGAAAGAGGCTCTGCTTACCTCAGGAGCAAGGTAAGACGTCATTCTGAGGGCACAAGTGTTGGGGGGGTTGAGGCTGCTTTAAGGGCACCTGTCTTGTCTTGCTGGTGAATTCTTACCGTGCACAGAGGATGCGCAGGTGGGGAGATAAATGCCTCTGACACATGCTTGTCTCATGCTGTCTGTCAAGGACCTGGATAGCTCAGTGTGGCTCAGTATGACCTGCGTGGACTAGTGTCACAGCAGTGAAAATAATTATGTAACCCATTTCCTAAGAAGAGGTATTTGTAGGACTGTTTTAGGAGGGCTTGAAAATACACTGCAGTGTTTCCACAGACTGTCTAGGTTGTGCTCTGTGGTCATTACTGCACAGCTTGAGCATCTCAGAGTGGTGAAAATCAGCCAGTCAGTGCTTTTCCCAGTGTTGTGGAACTAAATCCAGCACAGTGCGTTGTTCTAATTGTGCTTTCCATCCTACTCTTCTCCTGGATCCTTCTCTCAAGGATCAAGGGAACAGAACACAAAGGTTCTCCAGAGATTTAAACCTTGGGGTTCTTTTTTCCACTGCATCAATGTGAACCCTGCAAAATTCTGCTTCTGCTAACAGTTAACTAAATAAAAACAGAACAATAAGCAGCAGCTCATGGCGGTTCAAAAGCATTTGATCTGTGATGCAGCAAACCTTCCTCAGGTGAGGAGGTTACCAGCCTCTTTTGAGTATAACATGAAATGAAGAGTTGGATTTATGCCAACGAGCCACCATTGTGGAGCTGCGTGGTACTCCCTGGTGGCACTGCCTAGAGCTGTGGCTGCACATGGTGCCATCTGATGGTCACTGAGAGGCTGCTGCTTTTCACTGACCCCTGGCATTTACAATACTTGCTTTGGGAACTCTGGCACACCACCACTGCTGGGGTCTCCTTCAGCTTTTCTGCTAATATGCTTTAAACAGGCAGTGTGCAGAGAGGTTTACCAGCTAAAAGGTGGAATTCACAAGTACCTAGAAGAGTTCCCAGATGGATTCTACAGGGGGAAGCTGTTTGTATTTGATGATCGTTACGCCATTTGTTCCAATGAAGATATCATCTCAGGTAGGACTAGATAATGTAAGTGCAGAAGGCTGGGAAGCTATTGCAATCATTTCCAGAGGTGTGCAGGATAGGGACAGCCAAACTGGCCTGTGTAGTTCTTACTCATACTTGGTTTGATCTTGTAGTGCTGTCACTTCTTGTGATGACCATCACCTCTATGGCTTTAACACATAAAACAGAAATGAGAGGAAAGGGGGTCACTAACAAGAGTTCACTAAAACTGGGGCAGTTGAAGGAAGTATTCCCTGCAGAACAGCTCTGTTAGGAGCCATCTGCACCAATGGAGACCTATGTCCAGCACTACAGCTGTCGTTACCTGCTTGTTGCCCACAGTGGTGATCAGACTGTGGTTTGCCAAGTGACCAAAGTTTTAAATAGTTCTCCTGCTGCCAGCAGTCCCCTGCTCCAGTAGTCTCACAGAATATCAACAAAGACTGCCAGGTATTGGGAGAGTAGTGGAACTACGCTCTATGGCACTTTATTATTTTCATGCTTAAGAAATTCTATATCCAGTAGAATTTCAGTGGCCTCTGCTTGAAGTTGTTAAGAACATTGCCTGATCTTCTGGCTAGGATTCCTCTTCAGTTACTGTAAATTAAGTAATCTCTTATTTTTCTATCAGTTGTCAGGCACAACAAGCAGCTGAAATTTGGCTCTAGCCTTTTTTCTAAGGAAACAGTGCTGTTTTTTCTCTGAGTTGGTAACTTTTCAAGCATAACCTCCCATTCCTCCTCTGTGATTACTCTATACATCTTGAAGGGGCCTGACTTGGTGTGGAAACAGAACACACTCTGGATACATCACAGCCATCCCTATGGAAGTTTCAAGGGGAAGTGCTGTGGTATGCACCTTCTTGGTGGTGCAGCTAAACTGGGCTGTAGCTTTCAGTTAAAGAGTTAAAACCTGTGGTGTTCTGGAAGGACTCTACCACGACTGCCAATGGCACCCTCTCTGCACAAGCCATTGCTTGTAGATGGAAGGAAGTTCATGGCATCCCCTTTGCCAGCAGGTGACATTCCTGCATACTGGCTTAGTTGCCATCTGCATGTCTTTCTTCTCTTGGCAGTAAGACTCTCTAAATCTGTCTATTCAGAACGAGAGAAAGCACTAGTGAGCACTCTCCTCTTTTCCAGAGAGAAAACTGTCTTAAGTATGTAAAAAAAGAGATGTTTTAAAATGAACTAGATTCTAGAAGATCAAGCTAAACAGGAATTAAAAACCTGCAAGACAATAGCCACTTAAATGAGAGCTGGCAGCCCCCTGGTGCCTTGGCAAGCCCTCTGCAAGGGAACAGCTGGAGCAGTATGGGTGTTAACTTTTTATTTTCCTCCTCCCTCCAGCATGCAGATACTGTGGGGTGCTGTGGGACCAGTATAAACTTTGTTCCAGTCAGCACTGCCGGCAGCTTGTCCTGACATGTCCAAGTTGTTGCAACAAAGGTCTTACAGCTTGCTGTCCTGTTTGTCAAGAGAAGGAGCTCAAGGTGACTTCAAGGGCTTCAGGACAGACACTTAAGGAGGAATGTGAATGTACAAGGAGACGGCCAAGGGTACCAATTGAAAATGTCTCACCAAGGATGCTAGACACAGGGAAAGATTAGGCTGTTTCATTGGCTAATCTGGCATGTGCTCATGTGAAGGGCTTCTGTAACCAGATCTCTATTTGTTAATCAGGTAGGTTTGGAAATTATGAAAATATATTGGCTTGGAAAGTCCTGTTCATATGCTGCCTTTAAACATAGAGTATGCCCTGAAAACCATCCATTACTTGCCTGTAAATTACCAGAGTGCCCAATCCATCACCAGCACTACAGGATTCCTCTCCCTGGGTACAGTCTTGTAGTGTGGCCTTTACCATGGGGATTTTGGAGCAGAGTGTCTGCAACATGACGGAGCTGCTCACAATTCAAAAGAAACTGAAGGAACTTAAGAACAATTCCATTTTTTTCTTCCTGCATGGAGATCAACCTGTCTGACCTCTCCAAGGATCATGCATCTGCTTCAACAGCTTGTAGTAAGGTGTGCAAACAGCAGATTTATTAATTTGGTGCGGGTATGTGACCAGATTAGATCCTGAAGATATATTCCACGTGCACGCCATCTATCTGCATCTCTTGCTTTATACCAGTGAGAAGCAAGGCAAAGTTACCTGAAATTACTGACTTAACTCTCCTGTAAAATTGGCTGAAGGCAGCATAAAGGAGCTGGAGCAAAGGCCCAGAGATACTGTTTGCCCAGCCATACTTGTTGTGACCTGTAGGATGAACAGCAAACCCAGTCTTCTTTCTAGTGCTCAGCCTCCCTGGGAACTGTTTTCTCCCCTCAACTTGTCAGTGTATGAAATATGCAGGGCTCAGCTCTGCTTGCACTAAAAAAACCTGACAGCTTGAAGCATGTTGAAACAGGCACACAAAGAGGGGAGCACAGAGACCATCGAAATACCAGCATCATGGCACTAGAAGTGATGCATGTGTGCATAAGTATCAGCAACAGCTATGAGAAGACTGCAAGATCCTTTATCCAAGTTAAATAATTCAAGTTCTGGGGGGAAGCATTTGTGCTTTTTAAACATGAGTTGAGTTTTTTAAAAGCTGCAAGATGTTTATGCAGTTTCCAGAACCTGTCAGTGGACTAATTGTCTTTGAAGAGACCTACAGCAGACAAGCTTAAAATACTGCCTCACGTGCTGTTTTGTGTGCCTGATGCTGTAGAATGTACAGAAAGGATTTATTAATAGTGTGGAAGATGTGTCTTGACTGAAAAATGTCTTTGAAATTTACTGTCATTCTGGGAACTAAGCAGTAAGTCATTAGGACATCAAAGTCACTGGGTTTGGGGATTTTTTACTGGCAAATGATTTCAAAAGCAAGAAAACAGTTTCTTAGGTTTCTGCAGTTGCTTAATAACAGGGCTATCTTATTTTCATACAGGTTTTAACTTTCTCCCATGGTGCTATTAATTCAGCAAGGCCTCATTGTTGGCTTGACTAGCAACTTAAATACATGGGCATTGGTTCCATTAAAGCCATGACAAAACATTTCTTCTTGCTTCCAGTATTGCTACCATGAAATCAATGGTTCACCAGCTGTCGTCATGACAATTCCATTAATGAGGCAAAACCTTGAAGCTTAGGAATATTTCCTTCGGGAATCTTTCTAGGATAGTATTTAATAGTAAATCTGTGAACAACCAATCCTTGAGAAGAAATTGGAGAATTCCCATCTGTAGACACCTTCAGCACAAGTCTGATTAACCTGTGTGGTTTTGAGGACTGGAGTATTCGTGAAGAAACATGCAAGCTCTACTTCCAGGTCTGGTCTAGAGCACTGATGGGGAGTGCCCCATGATCTTCCTGTGTTAGGCTAAAAATAACACGATTTTGTAATTCAGTCTTATCAGCAGGTCTGGAACACTGTAATCAACTTGTAATGCTGTTTCTGTATCACTTATCAGTACAGGATGGCAACAACTGTATTTTATATGTAAACTTCTGAAACATCTGTGATAAATAACCTTTAGTGCTTCCATTTTAATTTTTTAAGTACTGCACAAATACACTTCACATGTTATGTTGGAGGTGCTTAATTCTGCAGAGATAAACACTGAAACCTAGCTAGTCTGCCACACGGTAGACCTGGCTACAAGGTACAATTCTCCTGAGAGCTCCTCACAGCTGGAGATTCTACCTCAAAGGCAGAGGGGAGCCATGAGCCCTCTTCTGGTCCTTGCTGCACTAAGGCAAGGGAGGAGAAGGATTTGAGATGTACAGATGGAGTCCCATAAAGCCCCGTTACCTCTGCTGCAGGGAGCAGAGAGGGTTCTAAGAGACATTCTTAGCCTGCTTCTTGCAAGCTAGCCCATAAAGGGCTCTCTATCCTGTTTTCTGGGTTGGTTTTATCAGACTTATACAAATAAGGACTTGCCATGTGAAAAGCTGTGTGGTGGCATCCAGGCATCTCAGTGGTAGTGTCTGAGACAAGGCACATGAGCTCCAGGAGAGGGAAGAGCTTTCAGCAGGATGGGCTGTGACTGCCAGATGCTGCAGTCACCAGATGGCTTTTTCTCCCTTTTCCTGCTGGGGCAAACAGGGATACATTTGCTCCTAAGCATCACCATTTTGTAGCTCCATTGCTGCATAGCTTAAAGCCTTTCACCACACGGCCTGATTGCCTCAGCACCGCCTGTCTCTACTGCACCACCCTCAAGCTGTCAGATGCATCCTGCAGCAAAACGGCTCTGTGAGATCAGCTGAGGAACCTGGAATGATCCCGACAGCTTAAGATACCTTTAGGCTGCATGGTTAATTTGGATGCTGCTACAGTGAAACACAGGACAAGGTTCTTCTCTTTTTTTTTTTCTTAAGGGCTGTGGTAGTATCCATGGTAGCGTTCCCTGGTCTGCAGATGCATCTCCTTGCATTTCTGTGTTTCTTAGTACCACCAGGCTTTTCCAGGATAAGATTAATTTACATTCTGAAACCAAGGGAAGAGCTGAGGCTGTGTCATGCAAATCTGAGTGGATGGCTCAGCTGAAACTGTGTGGCTCTGATTTGATGATTTAGTTGGTCATTTCAAAGTCTTCACAGTGCACAAAGAAGAAAGTACTCTCTTGAGTCTGCCAGTTTTTTTCATTTTAATATGTTTTCAAGTATTTTTCTTTCACATTCATTTTCTGATACAGAACTTGCACAGTGGAGGAAACAAGCTATAGTGAAGCATTTTATATGACACCACGGGCACATTTATTAAGATTTGAAGAGCAGCAAGTGTTTCCCACATTGCTAAATAGTGTTTCTCTGCTTTGCTGGTCAGAGCTAAATCATCAGTGGTGTTTGTGCACAAGCTCTGAAGAAATCTGGGGGACTTTTGCCAGAATGTATGTAAAAGGCTGAAAAACTTCACTCTTTAACAGACATTTAAAGGCAGATTTCTAGCAAGAGAGAACATTTTCTAGGATGTGTCATCCGCCCCAGATTAAGGTTTCAGTATAGCAATGTGTCTTCCATGGAGACTTCCTACTGAGCAGGATGCCACCCACATTAACAGTGGGAGGTTTGGATCTGCTGGGTCCAGTCCACTGCAGGTCTGGGAGATACACAGGCCTGTGGAGAACTCCTCCCAGGCTAGATGATGACTGTAGACTGACAAAAAGCTGTGAGATCATATCTAGTTGTATGTTTGGATTCGGGGTATTTCACTTCACAGCTTTTTTAGGGCACAACATTTATTCTCACATTTACGTGGACATAAGGAACAGCAGTAAAAGAAGTAATTCCTAGCAGAACAGAATTTAATTAATGGACATGGGCATCTAGACAAAACAGCAAAAGGGAGAGAATTTGACCTGTCTCCAGTGAGTATCTGGACAAACGCTTTTAACATTAGGAAACTGAAAGGAGTGGGGAATAGAAGAGAAGGTTCTCATTTGCCGATTAGTTTGGCCATCTCTGGGGGTTAGGATTTGCATCACACGTGCATGGGATTGAAGGATATTGACCCATCTAAACCACTCGATTTTTGAGACTCTGTTTAGTATTTGGTGGCCTTAAGTTCTATTTAATCAGGGCGTGGAGATCAGAAACACTGGGATGCATTTGAAACAGCATCTCCAATTAAATGATTCAGCAAATGATGGTAAAAAATTGTAATTCACAATTCTTGAAATTAGCCATGTTTCCAGATGCTAGAAGTGCTTGTTAAACTAGTTACTCCTCTGTAGTTACTTGAGATCAACTTTGAAAAAAAAAATAAAGTATTTTTTTAATACGTCTATAATTTGTGTGAAACAATTGTATCTTTCACTCATGCATACCACATCCTAACTTCAAAAAACACCGTGCAGCAAGTTTATAGAAAAATTAATCCCCTTTAACACTGGATTGTACTCTAAACTGAGGTTGCATAAAATTGACAAGTTGGCTTGAATAGTTTCCAACTCTACAGAAAACATCAACAGTCCTACTGGATAAAATCTTCATAAAAACTACAGCCACTATTTAACTTCAACTGTTAGTGCATAAAACAGAACAGAGGCACCACAAATACTCTGTCAAGGCACTTATTGCCTTTAGATTTCCACAGTGTAGCACAGATCACCGGGAATGACCTCCATAGCCTGGAACTACACTCCAGTTCTGCACTTGGGAAAAATAGGCCCATTCACTTCTGCAAGTCTTCTCTTCCTCACTGAAAAAGAGGAGAAAGGAGTCAGTCATGGTAATGGGAGAATGTGGATGGCAGGCTTGCCTTAACAGCTGTAGAAGGAGCTGAGAGATGTACTTTCTGCCAGGAAAGAAACAGGATAGCATCAGCTTCTGAATTCCTGCTTTAAGCAGCAGGCACAGCCTTACACAGTAAAATCAAGGAAGATGAGGTTTCGCTCCCTATGAATTTTCAAGGCCAGCAGATACTTTCAGCCTTACCTCCCTTATTCTGTAGTTAATTATATTTCACAGTTTGTCTTTGTAACTGGACTTTGGCCAGTGCATCATCTGACTGATGTAGAGACAGCAGGAAACAGATGTCACAGTTTTTCCTTTGCTAATGTTTCAAATTAAAAATTTGCCTTTTCAAATTAAAAAAAAAAAAACAAACAACCTCTTCTTATCCTAAGCCATTGGGCTCCAGTCCTCTGATCATGGTTAACATGGTTCAAACAGTCTCATATCTAGTCTTAAAACTTGATTTACACCTCTTGACACCTACACTCATGACTTTTCAAGAAAGGTGTGCAAAAAAAAACTAGAACAAAAATGTATAAAGAGAATGCAGAGGTTAGCTCATGAGGATGAACATAAAAGCCTTCACAGTTGGTTCACACAGAGCATCTTAGGGAACAGAAGGTAAGGCACCAAAATCATGTTCTGGTAGTATCAGTTGATAGGCAAGAATACTGGAGTGGAGCACAGAAGCAGAGGGCTATTGCTGACAGGGAGGAAAATAAAGTTTTTCTTTACTTATATGTTGTTCAGGTGTAGAGCTGAGATGCTACTGCCAGAGACCATCAGACCGATGAATACGAGCTGCAAACAACCAAATCAGACAAAAAATGCAGATCTTAGTGGTGAAAGGGGCAAAATACACAACTCTTACGTGGAAGGCAGGTTGTGAATTCATCCCCTTAACAGCGGGAACAATCAAAATACTAGATTTTAAATCTTCGAGCTGATTATTTTGAATGCCAGGTGCTGCAGAGTCATTAAAAATCATGCTCTGTTCCAAAGGACAGAAAATAGAAAGTCTTTCCCAGTGCAGTGCTTGAGTGACCAGGAATGCAACCACAGGCAGAACAGATACCCAGTGAACTCAGTGAATACTGAGTATTTTGTGTGATCCTTGAAGAACTGGCACATACCCCAGTGCTTAGCTGTGCTTCCTAGGAACACAGTACCAGCTAAAGCAAGACTGATTTTTTTCATTTGTTTTTAAAACACAACAAATTTATCATCTGCCTAGATATGACAGCTGCTGAGTACAGCATGGTGGGTGTGTTAGCTGCATTCAGCACCGCTCTGCTGGCCTGGTTTCCTGTGCTCTACAGCAGCTTGTAGCCAAGCAATGGAAAGCTTCTGCCACGTGCTTTGGCTGAAATGGCAGTTTGCAGACTTGCCCGCATTTTGCTTCACAAGCACTTCTGATCACTTCATTGAGGGTAGGCAGATAACTCGAAGCCACGTGGCTTCCCACATATCCCTAGAAACAGTTCCAGTTTGTTTTGCTGAAGGGGATGGGCCAAATCTTAATGCTGTCAAAGTCCAACTCTACTACTTTTCATCTCCTTGTTAAAGTGGGAATGAAGCTGGAGGAAGACAAGCAGTTGGCAGGAACCACAAATGCTAGCAGCTCATAACCCATGTGCCACATGCTGTTATCACAAGCTGTGCTGAACCACATTAGCAGCTCTTGCTCTTCCCCAACAATTCCCACTGTTACTGCAAAAAACACTGCCTGGCTGACAGTAGCTGCGTAAAGGAACCGGTCGGTGAAGGCTGCCTTCCTCCTTGAGGGGCAAGGCATCATCAGGCCCTTCAAGACGCACATTCTAATTCAAACACATTTCTAACGTGAGCAGTTCTGCCCTAATCCCACCAGGAATTGCCCAAAGGACCTTCCCAGGTTTCCCGGCTTGCAGCCAGCCTGACTCACCTAGGTCATTGTTATTCATCATGGCATTGGAGGCACGAAGCCGGGGACCTTGCTGAGTGAAATGGTACCCAAACTTCAGGAGGGAGGTGTTCTTTTCCAATATATTTGCGATTTCCATTTCTACTTTGTTGCCCAAGGGCTGACTCTTTTGAAAACAGAAAACAGAAAAGCAAGCTGTTCAGGCTAGAGGGTGATTCAGAGCAAGCACTTAGAGGGAAGGGGTGGCAGTTGGAGATCTTTCTCTGGACCTGTGGTTCATTTGACATTTTTGACTCAGGGCTGGTAAAACAAACTGCTGGCCTATTCCTGTACACATGCCACAACCGAGAGGCTCCAACTCCTCCTGCAGACATTCCCACAACTCCTTTTGCCCAAAGACTTTATTTCTTGGACAGATTAGCAGCTAATGGGCATCTGGAGAAACCAGGACTTTGGTCTCCCAGTCAGCTGTCTCGGAGTTCCCTATAGCTCAGCTGCTCCAAGCTCTGGGTTTCTTGGGGAGCTACACTTGCCCCAGCCTCTGTATCATGGCACACTTGGCTCCCCACACGCAGGCCTCGTTCACCTGACCAGAGCTGTCACCCACACACACTTCACCTGGTTGTCAATGCGCAGCTCCACAAGTGACGTGTTGCCCTCAAGTGCTTCGACAATAGCCAGGATCCCTGACCCAGAAATGAAATTTGACTCCACATTCAGGCTCTTCAGTGTGTTATTGACCTTCAGCATTTCTGCCAGGGCCTGTGGACAGAGGTGGGCAGGAAGAGCTGGCAGTCAGACAGGCAGGGGCAGGGCACCACAGGGCAGCAGGGCTTCAGCTCCCCTCACCTCCAGAGGACTCTGGGAGGATCCCACATGAAACATGTGCTAAGCAGTTTCATTGCCACCAGATGGAAGTGCTCTTTGTGGAGTGAAAGGGTTCCCTACTGTTGCAGGGAGATTCTTGAACATGAGCATGCTGGAGGCCACAGCAAAACCTCCCACAGACAAACACTTAGGGCTACCCCAAAAGGTGACAGTCTACATCTGCAGCTGCCCTGTGACAGCTTCATCTGTCCCTCTTCTAAAGCCAGCATGGTCATGACAAGGATGCTGGCCTGCACTGGCCCTGCCTCCATTCTGATGAGTCTCTGCCTGCACTGCACCGGGTTGAGATGCTTTCCATTACAACATGCAGAGAGAGGAGCATCTGTCTCAAACAACAAGGGATGCTCCACATCCAAGGAGTCCTCCCAAGCAGCATCACAACCATATTGATCATTTTTGCTTCCCTTAGTAGGTGAGACCAGAAGTAGCTGGAATGCTCGTAACTCCCCAGACCGGATCAGATCATGTCACTTCATCCAAACTGCGAGGGAGGATCCAGCTACATCATGAAACAGAAGGACCAGAAGGTGATGCCCACATGGCAGAGCTGACCTTCACCCACAGCACTTAGCCCCACAGCTCTCCTAGCCTAGCACAGCACCCCTCAAGCTCTAAGACAGCACCTTTCCTGCCTGCACAGGCTTTTTCCCCAGTCCAGAGTGCCTGAAATAATTTAAGGGCAGTAGTTGCCCTCCAGAAAGTTTATTTTTCTAGCAGGAAAGTGGTGTGCACATGTGTGTGTTTGTGGAGTTAGGCAGGGGTAACCTGGATGACTAAGAGCAAAAACTGACTGCAATGGTGTTGGAGAAGGATGCAAAGATGCAGCCTGGAAGGCAGCATTAAGGCCAGGCAGAATGGCCGGCTCCTCTCTGTGTCCCCACTGATATTTAAGATCACTCAGAGCAGTCAGAAATTCCCATTATCACCTACAGAGGCCACGCATGAGGAGATGCAGAGTGCTGCTATTGCACACATCTGCACAAAGGATATAGGAGAGAGAGCTGGAGCAGACACGCATGAGGGGAGCAGCAGGTGTGCACACCTTTGTACCAACAGAAACGAATCTCCAGAGAGAGAGACAAACTGCTTTTAGAAAATGCCGCTAGGACATCAGTTCTTGTCTCACGCTCCTTTTCCAGGAGATCCTAGAGGACAAATATGAGACTGCATGGATTGAAGGACTGCACCCTAAAATCTCCACAGATGAAAAATGAAGTGAAGGAACCAAAGCCTGTCTGTTGCTGGCTTCCACTAGTGTTCCTGAAACTAAAGCACCTGCACCAAACAGCCAGAGGTGTGGAATGTGCCAAACCCAACACAAGGGGCTGAAGCAGTCAGTCAGTAATGCTGGAAATACCTTGTCTGAGACCAGCTCCTGTCACAACACTGGGACGATGAGCTCACAGTACTTACAAAAGCAACAGGATCATTGCTCCGTGTCCCAACTATGCTGAACTTCTTCACGTATGTGTTGTTTCTCAGCGCTTCCGCAAAAGCTTTTAAAGTTGGTATGGGAATATTCTGTGACAAGGAATGCAGAAAGCATGTGTTAGGCCATCATCTGTATGCAATGAATATGCAATATATTTAAAAGATACTTTCAACTTCTCATCAAGGTCAAATCACCAAATGCACTGAAGTAATTCGGGACGGGGTTGATAAATGTTTTTACAAGTTCTCTTGCTAGAACCAGCATGTTCTGAGGAGCATGGCAATGTCTTCATCCTATTTTGTATGCTGCTGAAAGCTCACTGCCTTGATTTGAAGCCATACCTCTGCTCTTTAATTGCCCAGAAACTCAGCTACCTAGGAACATGGGCATTGTGAGGATGTTTGTAACCAGGATCCGTGAGCCTACAAAGCACTGCTCCTGCACTCTCTGATAGGAATGACAGCACTGAGAAACATTCATGTCACGTTCAGAAAATTTCCACCTACGGGAACTGATCCAGAAAGGCCTGAAATTATCTCCTTGTAACACAAATCACAGACACCTCTGACTGCTTTATACCACATCTTACAGGCTAACATTTGCCATGCTATGTCTCAACCCAGAAAAAAAATCTATGCTGCTTTTTCTGAGTTCCTTCAAAATGAGTATTTTTCACTCACCAAGAACTTTAGATACCCTTTTCAGATGCGCAAATTTTCACCTAAAATTTTAAGTGGCATCCTCACCTTGGACTTCTTGCCACGCCATTTGGATCCCACCATGTGGAATCATCTATGCTCAACATCATCTCCAGAGCCATTACACAGCACCCAGCAGCTTAGAATCTCCACTATCACTCCCCAAACCCCATCCCAAAGTCAAGAGTTCAACACACAAAAACACTGCCTGCCTGCCAGATCCTCAGCTTTGTGTCCTCAAGGGATGGGGTCACTACCCTGGATCAAATACATGAAAATAAAAATATTTTTGTTTTAGAAAGGCGCAGGTAGCATGGCAAAAATGTCTTTCATGTGCACGTGGAGTTAACCATGTTCTTGCTGTTTAGCTATGTCATCATTCAACAGACCTCATGAAATAGAACCTGTATTTTTTAGTGCGTGTATGTGTCCCAAAGGCAAAACAAGAAGTGGTGCTATGGCCTGATTTGCTTTCTACAAGAAGTAAAAGAGCTCCACAGAAGGGATGGGTGGGAGATGGACAGAGCCACCTGCAAGAAGGGTAGCTTCTTCATGTTTTCATAGCAAGCATCTGGATTATGAAGCCTTTTTCCTCTCACCATCTCATAATATACATCAACATCCCCTCCACCAAAAATGCCTGTCTAAATCATTAAAGCAACCTAAAATGGCTTTAACCAGACAGCCAGTTTTGGGTGTCCCCAAACTATCCTCAACATAGCTCCATTTTTCCAGGCACTTAGAGGAGTCCTTGTGCTACCAACCCCAGGGCTTTGTTCCACAGCAGGTAACAATCCATTCTACTGCCCACAGTGGAGATGGGAAGCGCTGGTGTTCCTTGTCTGGCTACATTCAGTGTTATGATACTGCTCTGTGCAGCAAAACAGACTCAGTGTCTGCCTTCTGTGTATCACTCTTAGTCTTGTTACTAAGAGAGGAGGGTAGAAAGGAGCAAATACCATAATATTGTTAAGGTTGACTTCCTCAAGGTCAGGATCATTGCTTTGTATCCGTTTCAGAGTTTCCTCCACGTCTGTTGAGTTTGGTTCCTCATCAGGAACTGGTTTGTACTGTGTGGGCTTAATCACACCTGCAAGTGAAAAGCAAGATGTGAAAAGAAAGCACCCTGAGTAGCACTATCTTTTCTTCGAGTGTGTACCTCCTCTTCCAGAAGTGGAGAGATGGAAGCATGGGAGATGGAAGCATGACCTGACATGAGATGAGAGGCCCCTCCCCTGGGGCCACCCAGCACAGGACAGCCAGTGCCTGCTGCTATGTGCTGTCAAGGTCCAAATCTGGGTGACAGAAGGCACGCTGCCTGCATGGGGCTGTCCCCTGGGCTCCGATGGCACCAGGGAAGTGGCTGAGACTGCACTGGCTGGCACAGGGCAAGGATGCACCAGAGACAGCCCCAGCAATCACAGGCTGCTCTCACAGGCACGGCTCTAACCTTCAGCCTAAAAATAATTACCGCTTTGCCTCTGCTAGCAGCTTCAAAATCAAATACTGCAGCCTGCTAATATAAATCACTTACTGTTGAGCCCTTCTTTGTTCACAATGGTGCTGCTCCCCAGTGCCTCATAGTACTGCTGGTTACTCATCAAGGTGTGCATGCCAAGGATGGCTACAGAGAAAGAAAAGGAGAACATGACTTACTGTAGCCTCCAGAGCCAGGAAAAGACACAGATGCTGCCTGGGGTGGGAGTTCACAGCACAGCACCTTTCCACGTGCAAGCATAGAAAAACATACAAAGGTAGGACAAAACCCCCCGGCTGACATAAATATACAACAGTGCTCAAATATGCTCCCTTGTTTATTCCAGTGTAGCCTGATCCACAGGAGACGAGGAACATCATCTAGTGGACAACAAACAAACATTAAAGGCTTCCCAGTAGCCTACCTGACTCAGCATCACACAAAAATAATGAGGAGAAGACAGTAAAAAACTCAAAAAAATGCAATTGGTAGGCTTCAGTATAAGGGGCCCAGTCCAGCAGGAGCCTGCACATCCTTGTCACCCTTGCTCACCAGGCATGTGCCACACAATTCCACAGCCCAGTTTTGGAGATGAGCTGTGCCCCAGATGGAGCCAAACCAGCCCCAAGGCAGCAACACAGGAGGTGACTGTCACCTGAAGTGTGGCAATGCACATCGTGTTTTCACCCACAGCAAGCTTCAGTACGTTTGGAAGGTGACACTGTGAGAAGCTAAAGCTCTGCTGGCTTGGTCAAAATGTAGAGAATGGTGGTTATGAACACAGTTCAAATGCTGTAAGAGCCCAAAAGCCAAAGTCAGCCCATTTGTGTCTCTCAGACTCAAGACTGCAAAGCTGATAAGGAAATGCAAACTGAACCATGTCTGGGGACTCTGGTGACATTTCTGGCAGCTGCAAATGACCAATAAGAAGTCAGTGCCTTAGGAACTTTTGGGCAAAGAGTTTGTTTCTAAAAGTAACCCTCCTACAGACAGAAAGATGACGTTTGAAAACAAACTGACTTTTTAATCAACAACTTTTTTTTTTAATAGCTGTATAACTTTCTAAAGAAAAATGCAGACACACAAATACTTGTTAAAACAGACACATCTGAACAAGTCTTGACCTCTGGATAGAAACAGCTGTGAAAATAATGAATTTCTCCCTAAAATCCAATCATGCCACCACAAAGGCACTTCTTAGGCTTGTTGGCAGTAGTCTGTCACCATGTTCTGTTGCTTTGGCCAAGAAGGGCTGGAATTTGCAGGAGAAAGGTATTCTGTAAGCCCAGCACATTAATAGGATCTGTTATGATGACAGCTCATCGTGACTCCGTGTCTGGGTTGCACAGGCTGGACAGCCAGCAGCAAAGTGCATCAGTGAACTTCCCCATGGCCCCCAGCACATTCCCAACTGGATCTCACAGCTGGGAGAGCCAAGCAGTCTCCATCTGAAAGTCTGAGTGAGGCTGGGCACTTCAGGTTTGCTTGTTTGTATTTTAGCCGGCCCTTTCCTCTGTCATTTTCTCACAGATGGAATTTTCAGGGGTGCAATACAGCTTGGACAAGTAATTTGCAGGCCTGGCATTTTGGGAACCCAAATACTTCCCAAATCGCAGCTTATTTGGACAATTAAATCTCTCCAGCAGCCAGGAGTGTGAGTGTCTGGACTGCAGAAAGAGGCAAGGATCTGCTGTCATGACCACAGGTTTTGGGGGCTCAAGTTTGTGTTGGTAGACAAGAGGGACCCGTTGTTTCTAAGTCTGGTGCTTACAGTGTGTTCTCCAAAGGAGCTCCAGCAGAATGAAGGCACCCCATTTCTGTCTCCATCACCTGACCAAAGATGAGGAGCCCTTCCAGGGCTACTGGGAGCCACCCTCCTGGCCTTGCCAAAGAAGGGATCCAACACACCACAGCTCACAGTGATCCCTGCTAAACAGGCAGGAGCAAAATGAGCTCCTGCTAAATGAGCCCTGCTAAGCAGGCAGGAGCAAGGCTGTCACTATCAATATTGAGATTTCAGCACAGCTTGTGTCACACCAGTACTTCTGCTGCCACTTCAGTGTCTTCTCCCAGCAATTGTAGAACAAGCTGCCCTGAACAGCATTTCCCTGTGACAATAATTGCTGCACAGATGTAGAGCTTAGAAAGGCAGATTTTATAGGATAAGGCTTTATAGGACTCTAGGATTAACAGTAAAAAAGCAAAACCCAGAGATGTGATGCTTGGCCAGGGTAATTATGTTTGGGAGCCTTAATGCAGAAACACATTTCTAAGCCAAAATGTGGTATTATTATGTAGAAGATGTTTAGTTGATGTAGTTATTCTACCAACTTTCTTACAGATGTCTAGCAAGGAGGATACTGCTAGGGAGTATGGAAACCTGAAGGAGACAAAACTGGAAGAAGAAGCCAGTATCACTGAAATATTCACTGAGTGCTGGACCAGCAGACCACGTGTGACTTGGTAAAGCACCATGGGGCATCCAAGTGCTCCTTTGGCCAAGGCATGTCCTATCCCAAGCACAGAGCTAAGTCCACACCATGGGCTTCAGCAAGATACCAATATTGTCATCTGACTGGCTGACCACACAAGTCACAAGAAATCCACCACTTAAAATGTGTTGAAAAAGCCCCTTAACAACCGTCAGGCCTGAGTGTCCACTGAAAGGCTTCTTTAACCTGGCAGCTCCTTTAATAGGTTGCACAAGAAATCCTCATTCTCATTGGGTCTGCGTGATGGTTTCATAATATTTGGTTTGAAGAAAGCTGTGCTCTTGAATGTACAGACTCGAATTAGCAACTGTCAGTGGCAGAGACAAAGCAGGAGATCAAATCACACACTGTTCCCTTGATAAAGCCGCCTTCTCCCTCCTCAGCTTTGGTCCACACTCCTGATTAAATCACACTGGCTGAGAGTAACTTTTTTAATAAAAAAATAAATTCTGTCAGAACTGACAGCACTTAGATAAACAGCAAAAAGTGCAATAGCTTATTTCCCACAAACAAACAGAATAACCCCTAGTAGTTGAACAACCTGAACACCCAATTACTGTGAAATTATTTTACCAGCAATGTCACAGAGCTCTGCATCAGAAGCATTAGCAAGGGCTTCCTCCAGTTCCGGCTCCAGAGTCACACTTTCCAAAACGGGATCCATCGGCTTCTGCTTGGGAATCCAAGCTTTTCCTATAAATGCAAAGTGAGGTCACTCCCAGTATAGCTACAGCATCCGGTTCACAGCTACCCATGCAGACGCATTTCCATGTTGTGAGATTTGAAAAGTAGAAAGGACGGAGGGGGCACAAGACAAAAATCAGGAGACACTGAATGCCTTTCCATCAGCTTGGTCTGAGTCCTGCTGCGATGCGAACGGTGAGACACTGCCTGAGATCTGCAGAGCTGAGCCCTTCCACCAGCGCAGCATCTACAGAAACCCAACAGCACATAGCTGCAGGATCATGGCTGTTCACAGCACAGCACTCAGAACACCATGCACAGCCTGACCCTGCAGGTCTTCACTTCTTTGAAGACTGCACAAAAGGGGTGAAAATTTGACAGCGCTCAAGAGAGGTCAGTAGACTGGACCCAGCACTGTGCAGGATCAGTCCTGCCACCGAGACACCTCCTGCTGCTAACTCCAAGTGCTCGTTGGCAGGGCAGATGGCACATTAGTCAAAAGAGAGTGGAAAGGAGGTGGTGGAGGGCTCTGGCAGCAGGCAGAGACAGCAGTTCAGTGAACGCATGGGTGAAAGGAGGAGCAGGCCTAGGGCAGCTGGTCCAGCTCAACCCTGCTGCAAAGGGCATGCCAGATGGAGACCCCTGTGCTTTATCTCTCTGGACAGCGAAAGGCCAGAGAACAGACCTATTCCCTACAATTTAAAGGCGCAAACCTACAGGTCCAGCTGGTAATGCAAACTTGTCATCTTAGCTGCTTGCTCATGGCCTTTTCCTAAGGGGGGTGCCCATATGGACAAGAGGCTGGAGCTTTGAGTGCAGTTGGCTCCCTGCCAGGCCCCCATCCCATTGCCCATGGTGATCACTGGGCAAGCCATGACCCTTTCTCTGATGGAGCCAGCTGCATCCCAGCAGGCATGGAGCAGTGGACATGGCTGATGGCCCTGCACAGCTGCTTGCAGTTCCTCACTGCTCATGCTGCCAATGGGCAGCAAATTCTTTTCAGAGGCAGAATGGGTCAGATCTGAGATTTCACAACATGGCATCCACCTGTGGCTGCCCAAAAGAAAAGAGAGAGGCTTGTGATGTTTTAACACACCACGGCAGGGAGCAGTCTGTTGGGTGAATTCAGCATTGCTGGGACAGGAGCAGGAGGGATCTGGGAATATTTTGAAGCAGTTCCCTCCCCTAAAATAGTCCCGGATCACTGGAGAGATAGCAAGTGCAAAAGGCCTGGCCTAGCATGCCAGCCAGGACTATTTTTGTCACCTCTCTGAAACCAGAGTCAGCAGCACCAAAGCGGAGAAACAATCCTGCTGCTCAGGGATTTGCAGAAAGGGGCTAAATTTAACCTCAAGGAAGAAGCAACTGCACCTCAGGCTCCCCTGGGACAAAATGGAGGCTGCCATAAACAGCCTTTTGCTCCCATCTCCTGCCTGTATGCTGCTGCTCTGACAGAGAGGACAGGAATCTGCCTCCTGGGACACAGCTGTTCTCGCAAAAATAGGCAGGATGTCATGTGCCTGCACAACCAGGCATCTTCTGGGTACTCGGCAGCAAAATGTCTGCCCTGGCTTGGCGTGGAGATCTGGACCCCCTGTCCCACCAGATGCATGGCTGAGCAAACTGTATGTATCATCTGGTGTGTGCAACACCAGCAAGTAACAAGAGAAACAGGGCAAACTTAATTCTGCTGTCATGCAGTAACTCCTTCTGACACCTCAGTGTCATCAAAATTCCTGGGGTTTAAATCTAGTTTAATTTTAATTACCTAATTTAAGTTAATTTTGAAGTTTTAGGAAGTTTTGTACCTCAGTCATGCTTTTTTACAAGATGGAACTTTAAATTAAATGGTGCCATGATGACAATGCATGACATTTTATGTCATAACACAGTATGTCTGCACACCCCAACTCCCATCCTGCCCAGCAGCACGGTCAGGGAGAACACCTCCCATGGCAAACTAGTACATCACCCTCCAAACTGCAAACATGGTGATTTATTTACTGCTTCATCATAGCTGTGAATACGTAATTTACCATCTCTGGCTCACAGTCAATGTAAGTAGTGTCTTCTCACAACAGCGTGTTACAAATGAAAATATTTTTAATACATTTGAGATCACAATAGACTGAAGTAGGACGCTGCAGACTCAGAATGCCTGAAATACCTCTGTCCCCTGCAGAACACTGCTTCTACCTTCTAGGCTAGACAGGTGGGTAAGCAACACTGGACTGGGGCACATGTGAAAGGTACCAAGCCAGTCTTCATGGTAGCACTCAATTTACTCATTTACTTCTCTCAAGTGCTACTTTTTTTTTAAATCTGAAAATACCACCTCATGTTTTATTAAATAAACAGATTTAACACAAACTCTTTTTAAGAGAGCCCTGTGGGTCAGTATGGAGGCACCTTTCAGAAAGACCTCTGTTAGGAAACATGCTCCTATGCCCACATCTTCATGCACTTCTTTTTTCATATGGGGCAACCATTAACATGAACAGTGCACAACCAGATCTACTGCAGAGGGATCATGGTACAGAGGGAGACATAACAGCTGAAAAAAGCTGCTGAGAAGCTCCTGGAATGCAGAGGAAGGGACTGACCAGGCCATATCCCATGTCAGGTGATATTCAGAGTTCTAAAGGGAACAGGAAAGTCCCTTGGATAATGGGTCATATACGAGGAGAACAGGAAAAGATGCCAGAAGGAGAGGAAAGAAATGAGGCAGAGGGAAACCCTTGCTCACAGGCCTCAGGGCCACGCAGAGCAGGAGTGCAGCAGCTGCCGCAGGGTATGGTGCAGGAAGACACAAGCAAACAACCTGCAGGAGACTGGGTAATAAGACTGGGGTTGTCAAGAGGTGATGAAAACTAGATGGGAACTGCTGGGATTCATCATAGCTGCAGAGAGCTGTGGAGTTTCTCTATGGTGAGAAGCTCACAGTGCTGGGATGGAGTGTGAAAGGCAGTGGTGAAACATGGAGCATAACATGAGGAGCTCACAGGAGAACAGGGCAGAGGAGAAACAAGAGAGGACAGAAGATGATTTCTTTCCCAGAGCCTGATACAGGTGCAGTGGCATGGGGATGGGTAGAGGCTGCACAGTGGTACAACTTCTGTCCAGCACTTAACAACATATCAGGTGGCGCCCAAATCAGCAAGCACAGGGACCTCTTGGGCACATCCCAGCTTATCAGCCAGCCTGAGCTGGGGCTAGACAGCAGAGAGAGCAGATTCACCACCCCAGTAGTGTCAAAAAGAAGTTTTATCAACACAGGTCAGACACAATCCTTCTGCGGTGCTCCCACTGTGCCTTCATCGTGACGCACCCAGCATGGTGTGTAAAGGATGACCATACCTCTCTTTTCGCCCGTGAAAGGAACCAAGTCTTCTCTGTCTTTAACATCCTTTGCCTGTTTTTCTAGGTGGGCCATGAGTTCCTCCCTTTTGAATGGGCCGGTTGGTGGCTTTTGTGTCTGATCCCGCTGCCTGAGCCCTGCCGGCAACAGTGCATTCTAGACATGGAGGTGAGAAACACAGGTTACCTCTGCAGGCCACAGTCCCCATCCATCAAACACCCTCCCCCCTACACTTCCCTCATTGCACCATACTTCTTCCACACTGCTGGACAATTTGCTTCTTCTTGTCTCAAAGGTTATCTTCATCCAGCCCCACTGATTCCCACATCATCCAAGACATGTGATGCTCCCTCCCCCCTTCAGTTTCAAGCGCTGCCAAGTAGACTTTTCTCTGCAACATCAGCTCCAGCCCTTTCTTTCTGGAGGCCCTCAGCCATCTTCTCCCCACTACATGAGTCTGTCCAAGTGCCCACAGTGCCCCATGTGTCCCAACAAGAATCAGTTCAGTTAAATCTCATGACCTTTCACAGAGCAGACCAGAGAGTTGTGGTGGTCTCTTCTGCCTTTCATGATCCACCACAAAACTACAGAGGGGGTCTCACAGGGGTCACTTGGTTGCAGAGCAAAACCCCTGTGAACCTCAGCCCTTTTTCAAGCTGCCTCCTTGTTATTTAGTCACATAAGCCACCATGGGAAGTCGGTTAGTGCCTGACACATACGGCACGTAAACACCTGCTTATATTTAAATATAGAACAGCCTTAATGCAGTAAGTAAGACTATTCCCAGATTTGACACTAAGCATGTTCTTTAAAGCTTTACTGGATCGAAGTCAACGTTTACTTTTTAAGACATCCAAGGTGATGCTGAAAAACACACTGATTTTTCCATGCCTGCCTGATGAAAGTAGTTCATAATAATTTATATCTGTATCAGTGAAAAGCCTGGGTAGGAAAATTACTAACAGGAAGCAGTTAGACCTGGGCAACCTTGGAGGGCAACAGAGGAGAAGTGTGTGAATTGCTCAAGCAGGGAGGCATAGGAGACAGCTTGCTTCCTCAGGCTTCATGCTGTGAGAGGCAACCATGCCATCTTCAAGCAGACTACACCTGCACTGACCGCTATCCATAATTATTTTACCTTTCTGCATCTGTCACAGAATGCTGCCTGACTCTGTGTCTTCTGAGGTAGCTGTAACCAGCCCATCAGCCCATACGCTTAATCCCGGGAGCTAGCTCGCCAGCTCTCAAATATTTTCCTGCATCGCAATTAAAAATACTGATGATGCAATCTACGCCACCCATCATTTACTCCAGAAACACTAACTGCATGTTGCAGGAACAATTTCTCACTTGGCAGTGCCCAAGCTCCTCGAGTAACACTGCCGTAAGCCAGAGGCCTGCCAGTTGGCTCTGCACATCCCCTGCAACAGGACAGTGCTGGCTCCAAAAACCTTTCACCAGCTTGGCACCAGCAGACCCCATGTTTGCGTATATGCAGCTCCTGCTGATGTTAGGAGGCTGCTAAAAATAAACTGTCCCACTTTGCAAAACTCTGCGATTTGGATTTCTGCCTAAATGGAGGAAAATACAGACCATTTGAAGTTTGTTACAAAAAACTCCAAACCCAAAACACCAAAACAATCCCAGAGAACCCTCAAACCAAGCAACCCACAGAACACTCCCTCCAAGGTGGCCTGGTCAGAAACAGATCCATTTTCCACAGGATTACTGCCCTGCACCAGCACTGGCTCATACTGGTGCTGCAAGTCACAGTTGCTCATTCACATCAGGAAAGGGCAGGAAAACAGAAACAAAGACACACATGTAGACTGTGCTTCCAATGGCAAAAAACTCTTCTGCGCATCTGCAGCCACTCTCTTCCACTCTTGCACCAAGTACAGGCTCTGCAGAGGATCCCACTGAAATACAGATTACTAATGCAGCCCACTCCCCACAATCACTAAGATTCACTACCTAGTGTCTCAATTAAAAATTACTTACATCAGGATCCAGCTCTTCCAGTTCATTCTCTAACTTCCTGAGCTCCTCCTCTGTCAGAGCTCCAAGGATCTGATCTTCATCTAGGTCTCGGTATTTTTCTAGCTCTTTTCTGTACGACATCTTAGAGGAGTCTCGTGGATCTCACTTTTAAGCTGAAACAGAACCTAATATGAAAACAAGAAGTGTTAACACTGCACACATGAAGCATGATGCTGCAGCCCGCCTGGCTGGGGAGCACTGAATACCCCAGAGCTGTATATTTATGCTTAAAGGGTGGCTGATTTCAAAAGATTGCTCAGGGCCCCCATTTATATCCTACGCGCACATAATGGCCCATGGACATGAGAGCGGCACAACTCTGTTAGCACATTGCCCCTTCACGGATTTATGGCACAGGACTGAGGGAGTTCTTTGTACAGGACCCTGGCTAGAGATGCCTTTCTGCAAGCAACGCTAGATGCTATTGAAGTGTCCTAGGCATTTATTTCCTTGAAGGACAATAAACCAGAAGTCATAAAGTATGCAGCTCTCATGTCCTTAAAAGCCCCCAATAACACCACCCTGCACACAGCACTCCAGATAACATTGTCACCAGATGGGAAAACAGATTTGTAGCACCACTGAGTACCTCTGAGCCCTGAAAACCTCCATGAGGCTACAGTGCATAGCACTTCTTCCCATGTTTTAAAGCCACAAGGAGATCAGGAAGTATTATCCACTCAGGTTCAGGAGGCTGCCAGTTAAATGTGCTATTTAGTGACCCCCCTTCCCTGAGACAACACATGTTTGCGCTGCTGCTGGCTAAGAAGCTGACCTGTGTGCTACTGCACGTTCTAAACCAATCCTGCAAGAAGAGAAGTGAATAGTCTATCTGGATAATCCCTGCTGACCCCGAGGTTTGGCCCATGTCTCCTAATATAACATGCCATACACTATCACATGCATCTAACTAGACCTCTGCAAGCAAAAAGACTGCAGAGACAAAGGTCAATGTGTTTAAAATATGCAGGTGGATTAAAAGCACACTCACTATAACACACAAAAGCATATCCAACTCTGCTCTTTTGCAGACAGGCTCCTTCTGTTCCACAGCACTGTCTGTACATTTATAATTTTTTTGGCTCAGTTTTTGCAGAGAATACTGAGCCCTAGATAATTTAAAGTGACCTTTCTTAAAGTTTTGCTATTCTTCTGAGTGACATTTACATTAAAAAAACAGCAAGGCCTGTGCATTTTTTAAGGAGACAAACATCTTTTGAGTTTCTATAAATGGCCTCTTTTCAGCTCCTGTGGAGTATCAGAGCCCTACCCTGAATCACATCTCTCCAGCTTTGCTTGTCCCCTCAGGACAGATTATGCTCTTATGATCACTCTTCATTAGTGGAGAAGTTTCTTTACACAAGTTACAACACAGCTGCTGTTTCAGATAGGAATATTATCTTTAGCTTGGTCACAAAAGGGCACAGTAATGCACACATACTTGCTCAACAGCAAGCCCTTAAATTTAGAGCAGTCATCTTGTCAGATGCTTGGTTTCCCACTAGTGTGATGGCAATTCCTGCATCACTCACATTCCTGCCACTCGCCACTTAGGAGGTGAAGTGCCAGGAGATGGTGCCTTCTTGATGGGAGAAACAGCCCCTGAAGCTCCCTCAGCTGGAAACTGAGAGGGTGAAAATCAGCTTTTCATTGGGCTGGTTTGCTCCAAGCAGCAGCCATCAGCCTGTGGGCACCAGAGCCAAGGGCACCCAGGAGGGTGGAGAGGAAGCAGGGGCGATGGGGCTCAGTGGGTTTGGCTGAGTAAGGTGAGGGGACCCCACACAAATGTGCTTCACCAGCAGCCTGGAGCAGTCAGTGCAGGGCTCCCTGTACTGCGAGGCTAGCGGGCAGCAGCCACATGCTAGCCAGCCTACGAGCCACATCCAGCAGCCCAGTCCCTGCAAGCCCGCCCTTCCTGTAGGCATAGAGAAGGGCAGAGCTTTTACTGCAATTACCCATGAACACCAATGAGGGAGATCCTAGAAAAGCAGCCTGGACTCAGATCTGGAGATGTGCTGTGCTACTGCAGCCTTAGGTTGCAGTGCATGAACCACGATTAGCCTGGATTTCATATGCCATATGCAGTTTTGACCATTCTGCTGTGGAAGGAGAGGAGCTAGGAGCAGGCAGGAAGGCAGAGAATAACCCACCCCAGGCTGCTAAATTCCCTGCAATGGCTTAAAATACCCACACCTGCCACACACATGGCAATATCTGTCTTGGCTACATGAGGACAACTATTCCCAGAGGCAGGCACAGACCCTTCCCAGGAACGCAGGCTTAGACTGCAAGCAGGGGCCCATCTGGGACCAGAGCGCAGCCCCGCAGGGCTGACCTTGTTGCCTCCCGCTGGAAGGACGGAGATGTCAGCACCGAGAGGCGAAAGGCAGGACAGACATCGGATGTCAGTGCACAGAGGCAACGCTTCTGGAAAACGCTTCAGGTTTCAAAGCATCTTGCAGAGATATGAAGCTGGGGCTGCATATAGCAAAGGCCCTGAGGGTTGAGGACAGGTGCAGGGCCTGCTGAAACACAGCTGAAATCCCCGTGGGGAGAATTTCGTTTGCCACATACCCCAAAGAGAGCTGTCGGGGGGCACAATGCCCTCCCAGACTTGCTGGTGCAGCTGGACAGCACTGGCAGCTCGCACATCTCCCACAGAGAGCACACTGGGAGGAGGACTGCTTGTCAGAAGCACCAGCCTCGCCCATGGCAGCAGGACATTCTGTACCACTCCCCTGCTTGCAGAACCAGCCGTTCAGCATCGTGTCCTCCAGCACAGCCTCCAGGACCAGCATGTTCGCTGGCTCACCCTTATCTCCACATCCCAGGCCTCTTCTACCCTATCTTGCTAATGAGTGCTGGGAGAAAAAGCACACCAGCCCGTCTGCTGTAAATGGCAAGAGGGCTTTGAACTGCCAATGATAAGAGAGCAGGTAAATTCTGCCTAAGTGTAATTGTTCTCATTTATACAGAGTACTGAAACAGCCACCGCCACAAACAGTTCTCCCTGACTTGTGCCAGAGTACAAGCATGGTTTAACACAGGTCCCAGCTTCACCAGAGCTCTAACTAAACAACAAGATCCTTCAGTACAGCTTGAGTTCTCACTCTTTTTCATTAACCCTATCATCTTTTGTTCAATCAACTACAGAAGCATCATGAAAGAATATAAGTGTAACATACAGAAACTGCACAGGTCTGACACTATTGCCACTTTAAGTCCTCAAAACATTGAAATTCATATTGTTTACTAAGACAGCAAGATATCAGGTCTCTTTGTTCAAAGTACTTGTCAGACACATGGGAAGACAGCCCAAGCATTCACACTTGGTACGTCTGAAAAGCACACAGGTTGGAATGCACAACGATCATTAAAACTGTTAAAGGAGAAAAATGAAATTGGATGGGAGATAATAAAAGGTCATCTACAGAGAAGACTGTTCTCATCATGAATATGGGAAAACAAAACAAAACAAGACAACATTTCTGATCACGAGGGGGATGGAATAGTTTCTTTCTGAAGAGTTCGAAAATGCTGAACAAACAAATGGATGCTGAAAATAAGTGAAAATTAAAAACATCCTGTATGACCCTGGAAATAATCCTTTCACAGTGTTTTGCTCTGATACGGCCCCTCTGCAGCACCATGACCTTTTTGGGATACCGAAACCCGAGAGCAGCCCTGACGTCTGCACAGGGAAGCGGTGGAAACCCGTCCAGGAAAGTGTCCCATGTGGGACCACTGTGTTTCACCCCCGGCCGAGGGCAGGCACTGGTACATGGTTGCGCTCTTCAGGAGGGCGAGCAGAGAGGGCAGGAGCAGGGCAGCAATGGGCTTAGGCTGCAGCAGGGTGCTCGGGGAGACTGTGGAGCAGCACCCATACTGCCAAGTCACAGGGTCTGCTGGATCATCCCCCAGTGATCCGACAACCCCAGGAAAAAGAACAAATGAAAGAACTGGGTAAAGCAAGAGGAACAGCAGCAAGACAAATTTCAAGAAAATACAAAAACGTCATAGTGAAAGCCATGGGTGCTGTGTCAGGCATGCTGTGTGACACATGTGGCACATGCGGTGCTGGGCAGCCCAACACCTCCTCGCACACCCTCCCGTGTGCACCAGCACACCAACACCAGGACAGCACAGAAAGCATTTCCTTTCATACATATGCAGGGAGAAAGAGCAACTAACCTCAGCAAAGGTGCAGGGCTTTCCAGGGATAAACTCTGCTATCAGCCCAAGCCAACCCCAGCGCTGGGGGTTTGTGCAGGCTGCAACAGGCAGCCACCATGCCCAAAGCTCAGCATGGGGGAGGGTCTGGAGCATCCCTAGTCACCCCCACATCGAACAACCACCAAAGGAAGACCATGGGAATTCTGTGTTGTCTGACACAAAATCAGAGCCATGGCTGAAAAATTAACATCCTTGCCCCAGACAACCCTCAAATCTACTGCAAAACCTTTTCTGTGCTCTGAAATGTGAAAGCAGACCAAGAGGCTTGGGTTTTGGGATAAGAAGGTAGCCAAGTGTGACCAGCATAGCTATTGATGATTCTTGGAAAAACTGCCAAGTTCGAAGGCAGAAGTCTTTTCAGGATGAAAGCTGTTTTTACGGAGCAGTGAAGGCAGGAATTAATGTTGTGAGGGATGGCTTGAAAACAGTTCCTGCTTGACTCACACAGGGTTTTGATTTATGAGATTTTTTTAATAGCTTAAGTATAACAAACCAGTATCAACCAGCCCCTCTAGAGTTGCTACAATCACCGTTTTGGTTTTTTTTTCCTTTTCTTTGACTTGCAGCCTAACTTAAATGCCAGGGTTTGGGGGCTTTTTTGATGGAGGAATTATACAAACCAAAAGTGACCATTTCCTATTAACTCAAGAGAAAAGTTAGGTACTTTCTATGCATATACTCAAACCTCAATGAGTCACCCAGGTGCAGATCCAAGATGCATGCTGTGCATATGAGAGGAACAAATTCACCTCCAGCTTGTTCCTAAATGAAAACTGTCTTCTTACGTGGTCAGTCCTCTGACAAACTTTAAAGCCATTAGCTAACCCTAACAAAATCTCATGCAGAACTCAGACCCTAATTTCTTGGGAAGCTGCACATGTGTGCAAAGGGTCTGTCAGCCTAGAGATCTCCTTTGGCTGACAGTCAGGAAATGAAGGAGAGCTGGGGCACTTGCATGGTGTTGTAAGGCAAGTTGGGGGGTACCAGAAGCACTTGGAGAAGGGGTAGCTGTTACACACGTAGACCTGGAGCAGACACAGTGGGGATGTAGGGATGAAAAAGATCAACCCACAAAAAAGTGAGTCTCTGCTGATTCTGCCCCTCCTGGGACAGCTTTCAAACTCTAGCTTGCATCCCAACATAACTGGGTAGTGTTGACTCCATGGCCACCCTGCTTTTTGAGTCACTGGGCAACTAAACTTAACTAGTTCCCTGGAGTTTAAAGAACTGACCAACAAATTACAGCCAGATCCAGTAGCAACACAGGGAAAGATGAACATCAGCTCCTACTGAGTCCACATCTAAAAATGTGAATCTACGTGAATTTTGCAAAGCCCAACAGGAAATCAGAGCAGAGGAGGAGCTGGATCCATGCCCAGTGTCATCACACAGCCATAAACAGCCGAAGTCTTCACTGCTGGGTGCTTGTGATCACTCTTTACCCTGCTCACAAGGGAAGCCAGCACAGGTGTGCTGGTACAGGTGAGTCTTCTCCCAGCACTCAGGTACAAACATCACACCTGGGCCCTGCAGTTCCTTCTCTCACAGACACAACCAGAGCCCAGTAGTGGCTTTGCAAGTGACTACATGCCCTGCACCTGAGGTGCAGACATTCAAAAGTTTACCCCACTTCAAATGAAAATTGTTCTCCCTAAAAGTCAAGTCTTTGTCTCGGCGAAATGAAAGGAAGATAAATACCTAAGGCCAGTTCTTTAAGGGAATGGTCTCCTGCACATTTCTATAGATCCTTTTTCAGGCAGATCCCATTTTCTCAGTCAGAGGGGAAAGCATCATTTTAACAAGCCAGAAACACAGACCCAGGCTGCAGCATCAAGCACTGTTGGCCTGCTTGGGCTCTGCATCACCACCTTGAATGTACAAGATGTTGAAAACTCGCTAAAGCTACAAAAGACCTTCTATAGACTCTGCTGTGGACTCGGAGTCCAAGCTGCATTAGAAAGTGTCTAGCCAGGAGACCCACATGAGAGACCCAACAGAGACCCTCTGCTTAGGACCACTGAGGCTGCAGCTGGATGCTGCATGCAATCTGATGTCCCCTAGTAGAAGACAGGTCTTTCCAAGCTGAACAAACAAAGGGAATTGGACTTTTTCAGCCGGGAGAGGAGAAGGCTGCAAAGGGATCCAATTGCAGTCAGTCAGTCATGTGCTGCCTAAAGGGAAGGGATTTTTAAAGAAGAAAAGCCACAAATTCCTGTCCTGGATGAGGAGAGTGGACAGAGAAAAGAGAGGGGATGCTCCAGATGGTGAGAAGCTCTGCCATGTCAGATGTAGAAAGCAGAGCACACACTCTCATTGCTCCAGGCAAGTCAGACATCAACTACAAAGACTGAGGCCCTCTTGGCCTCCCTGCAAAGAGGCTCATGCTTCAGGAAATCCAACAGCAAATCTGCTGTCCCTTCAGGAAACTCAAACTTCTCCAAGGAAGATCTAGGTTTCCTCCCAGCCAGCAGCTGTTAACCGAAGACATCCTAAAATTCATATTTGAAAGGAAACATCTGGAAGAAGGCATTTTGGGTCAATCAAAGCACATGACTTCTGACTCTTGAGGTGACATGCTAACCATGCAGAACACATAACACTATCTGGAGTTATTGTCACCCAAACCCCTGCAACAATGAAGTTCAATAGGCCATAAGCAAGACTTACTGATGATGCAGTTTCATTCCCATGGATATCCTCATGCCAGAGCTGACATTCTCATCCTGGCACTTGACAGCTCCACAGCAAACAGCTTGTTGTCCGAGGTCATGCACACACTAGGGAAAGCTCCCTGTGCTCGAGCTAAGTGACCTCTCCTTTTATGCACTAGTGCTGAGGAAAGGTCTCACACTGCTTGCACTCTCCTGAGTCTTCTCAGCTCACCCAACTCCTAACCTGATATCCAGAAACTGCCTGTATCTCCTGGCTCTCCTCTTGTCAATACTCCTGCAGCTTGCAAGCCACACAACTCAATACTGGCTCTCACCAAGTGGTCTTTCTCATCAGCAAACAGCCTGGATGTCTGGTGACCAGGCCAAGATCTGCCAAAGCCCAAACACAAAGCATCCCAGCTGTATCTCCCCCACTTTACATATTTTTAAGACACACACTTGTAAACACAGTTATGTGTTCTCCTATTTGGGGTGAGGTTCTCTCATGCACCTGGCATGCATCAGTTGCTTAATTACTAATCCCTGTGAAAAGCATGTGGGCACACTTGAGTCATTAGTGACACTGCACACTCAGTTCCTGCTCTGTAACTTGAACCCTTCCACTTGGAAGCTTCACAGACAGCACAATCTCCTCTGAAAAGTGATCCTGGGCTTCTTGCCTGAGTTTCTCTCAGCCCTCAGATGGACACCCCTGCTTCTGTGGCATACTCTGGTTTTACAGGGAACCTGATGGGTGCAATGTGAACACAGGAGCAGAAAGGCTCCTGTCTTGCACTGAGCATTGCCCCAGATCCTTAGACAGGCAATGGCCATGTCCTGTAAAAGCCCTGCCAGAAGCAAAGCACAGTGAGCTGTTAGTAACACCCCTACATCTGCACATCCCAATCCCGCCCCACTGTTAATGTGGCTGAAGTATGGGGAATGGAAGTGAAATGCCCCACCAAGGTGCAGCTAATAAGCCCCAGATGGGTTGATGCTTAATTAACACCGAAGCAATGTGTTCCAGCAGCAATGAGTATGTGGTGTACAGGAAGATGCGAGACCTTCACACAACCACGCAGGGCCTGCAGAAACAAAGAAACCCGCTCCAGCTGGGAGAGCTACCGAACTGCACAGTGCCTGAATGGTGGAGAGCTCTGGCAAAGCATCACTGCAACCTTACTTCCACACTTCTGCACAGGCTGCTGCCATCCAGAGTATCCTGCAATGTACAGACTTTGGCTTGACCCAGGATTGTCTCTGTTATGTGTTTATCTCATTCACCATGAACAAGTAGGGAGAATTCCCTTCCAGGAGGGTGATGCAGCTCTGAGGCAAGGCTCCAGGGAGTTGGGATCTCCATCTCTGGGGACTGCAAACACAGGCCACATGAAGCCATAACCTCTCTATTTGAGGCAAGGTCTACTGTGAGCTGGGGATGGGCTAGAGAACTGCTGAGCCTCTTATTGTGCTGCATCCATGTGCCCAAGAACAAGGGGGTATTTAGCGCCCTGGAGTCATGGAACAACAACTTCATGTCCTATTTCTTCCAAGACCCTGGTAATTTTACCATGTAAAGACATTTTGTCTAAAGGTCTCTGCCTGAACAGAGAAGTGAAGACAGTCTTCCTAGCTCATGATTTGCAAATGGCTGGCAGCTATAGAGGAAAAAAATCAGAAGGCAGATCACAGTTTCCTTCCCCCTACCTGTGCTTTCACAAAAACTCCACACACCAGAAGAACAGTGAAGCAGCGCACAGTAAAGTAAAACAATTCATATGCAAACATTACATTTAGTAGCACATTGCTCTGGGGAACAGAAGCTACACATCTGTCAACAGGGGACTGGTGCTTCTTACAAATGGATAATTCAGGATCTTTTGTAAAGGTAAATCAAATGGTCCTTGGGGTGAATGAAAGTAAAACTTGAGCAAAGAAAATCAGTAATAAGATAGACCAGACTGTTACCATACCTGTTTGACTTTCCCAAATACACTAAGGGGGGTGAGGGGCAAGGAACATATTTCCAGTATTATGCAAAAACACAGTATCTGGAGAAAAGGCAGCAGACCATCACAGCTGAGAAGTGCGTGGAGAAGAACAAGATGAGTCAGGCTGGAAAACAATCCGACGCTGAAGGAGGGATGGGGGAAGAGCCCTGACAGGAGGAAAACAGAGACTTTGAAATGAGAACCAGTGAGCCTACAATGCAGTGCGCTTGTTGGAATACCCAACTGTGTGTACATTAGGGCAACAGGTACAGAGGCTGTCAAGAGACAACAGTGCAGACACTTCTACAACTCCGCAAAAGGCATTTGGCTCTGCGCACTGCAGTGTGAGCAAGATGGTGTTTGGCTTTAATGTTGCAGTCCAGCTCTTCCTTTCAAGAGGGCAAAAGATTAAGAGCTCACTACTATAACCTGAAGTAGGTGTTCTGCGCCCAAAAACCTTGTCCAATATTTGCTCTATCAGCTAGTCCGAGAAAACGTGCCATCTCTCAGCACAAATCTTGTCTCTTGGACGAGAAATGAGAAGTCACTCTTCACTCCTGCATGATCTGGTGGGTCACATATGAGAAAGGGATTTAAAAAAAAAAAATAAAACCACTTAAAAAACACCTCAATCACATGGCTGAGCACTCTTCTGGCTCAACGCCCAATAACCAAGGAAAGATGCAAAGCAAGTAGAAAGGACCTCCACATAAGGGTAGAGCAGCTGGCTCTGAAGGGAGGCAGAGGGCAATGGATTCTGCCCAACAAACCATCCACGACCATTTAAAAAGCAGACGGCGACAGTCGAGCACACCAAGATGGCACATGAGTTGGAGGTAGAAGCTGTGTCCATGCGAGTGAAGAAAGATTATCCTTGGGACAGGCAGTGCCTTTCAAGGCAGTGACTATTTCAAGCTGGAGAATGTATGGCCAAGGAAAATACAACACACGGCCTCAATGAACTTTTCCCCCTGCTAATTTCCACTTTTCCCTTACAAAAGCATCACAGCTTTCTAGTGATCCGTTACCTGGAAAACCGTCTCCTAGAAGAGCTCCCTGGATTACAACGCAACTGCAGTAAAAAAGAACTCTCGACGCCCTTTGCACCTCGCTCAGCGCGCTGCAGGGCCCTCTCACCGCGCCAGCACCCCGGATCGCCGCCGGGATGTGCCGCGGACACGCGCGAGCGCCGCCGGCTACCGTCCACCCCAGCGCCTCCGCCGCGGGCCTCCGCCTGCCCGCCGAGGGGCACGGCCCCGAGCCCGAGGACTCCCGGCTGCCGCAGCGCCCGCCGCC
>VZRV01003326.1:65419-220912 GCA_013398115.1 Falcunculus frontatus
GCCCGGCCGCGGCCCCGGCCCGGCCGTCACTCAGAGGGGGCCGGCCCCGCCGCCCCTCCCGGCCGAGAACAGCTGCGCCCGGCTCGGCCCCCGCCCCGGGCTCCGGTTTGGTCGGTCCTTACCCTCTGCCCGCACTCGGGATGGCAAGTGCGCTCCGTCCATCCCCCGGGCAGCTGCGGGGCGCTGCGGAGGGCGGCAGCAAGGGCAGCATTTGCTTCCAAAGGGTCTTTCCTGCTTTTTAACGATTCAAACACGCTGGAGCCTGCCTCTTGTCCCGTGGCAACATCCTTCAGAGTGCCTAGCCAAACACCTTGGCAAACTGCCTTTTTGGGAAACCCCACAAGATGTGCACGCATCTTCTTGGGGATCCAGGACACTGTAAAGCATCCTGAGACTGCGGCTGGAAAATCTCCTTCCCGGGAGGAGTGGTGCAGCACTGGAACAGGGGGAGCAGTGGGGCCTCAAGGCTCAGCCAGACCAAGTCATGGCTACCCAGGCTTCTGGCTGGATGGCCCCACTACCAGCACTGCTACGGACCTGTGGCTGCAGTCCTGGGCACTTTATAAAAGCTAATTCCCCACAACTGCCATCTGTATCAATGCACCTAACTAATCCTGTGTCTTACCTCACTCCCTGTCAATTTGTCCTATACATCCAGTGACAGCCGCTAGAGCTGCCCCAAGTCTGCAATCAGCCCAGGAGAGCTGCCTTCCAGTCTTGTGGTATCAAGTTTTAACACTGCTGCCAAATTTTTCCCCTACCTCACCTTTCAGTCAGCTTTAAAGCCCCATGGATTTGTCCTTTAATAATTTTTTACCAAATCTCCCACGAAGTGTCAGCCCCAAGCTCCTCCTTACCTCTGCTGTCTGGTCTCCAACAGCCACAAGCCAAGCGTGCAGAGGGCCCCAGGTTTACCAGAGGAGGCCAGTCCATCTGAATGATTCTCCAGCCTCATACTTCCCAGACCTAGTGATGATCTCCATCTGAAAATGCTCCCAGTTGCCATGAGATGGTACTTGGCTTTCTTTTGTGTGACCTGGCTGGCACTGAAATTCCATGTCCTGTGGCCTTTGGAGGAAGATTGCAGTTAGCTCTGAAATACTGCTTACAGCTAGGGCAAATGAAGGATACAAATGGAGGCCGTGCCAAGCACTAGATTCAGTGCACGTCTTGTTGAGGTGAGCAGGATTATGGCCCAAGTCACTGGCATCATCCCAGCTGCTGGCAGGAGAGAAGAGGGCACTTAGAACCACCCTATTCACCCAAATGCCTCAGTTTGTTCAGGCTGAAGAAGCCTGACAGGTACAAGATCAGACAAACCTGGATGCCAGTTTCTGCGCCACCTGTTTACCAAATGCCTTTCTCCAGGGTGTGCAAGCCAGGAGCAGCTCAGGAAGTGATCCACTGGCACCATCAAGCTTCCCTACAAGCCCACATTGGTTTTGCACTCAGAGATACATATGATCCATTTTTTTTTAATACCATCTGGCTGCTGTCAGATGTAGCTTTGTGGGCACCAGAACCTCATCCAAGGTGTCTTGGTCCCCTTCGAACGCACTCAGCCTGTCTCCATCAGGCAAGGCATGAACGCAGCTTCTCAGCACATTTTTCAGTGCATCAGTGGTAGTTCTTAGCGGTTTGCCGTGACAGGCTGCAGTAATGAATGCTGCATGTAATGTACAGTGTAGCATTTTTCATGAGAAAACCAAGCTTCACTAACCCTGACTACACCATGGCTCTCGAGGAAATGGCTTGGCATGAATGAATCATGTCCACTCAGGTCACAAGCTCCTCTTGCCCTAGCCAAGCTCTAACTTCACAGTGCAGGGCAATTCTCCTGTTTGAGAATTCCAGTCCAATCTGAAAACATCAGCAAAGAACAAAAAACCACAAAAGGGAGCTTTCAGGCTTTATGAAGGTTTAAAGTGATGGTTTTTTCCTTGCATGATTTTTCTTCACTTTTCTCGTCTAACACAGTCAGCACATGAGAATCCAGGCTCTCAAAGGTTTGCCTGATGTACAACTGTGAGGAAAAAGGAGGAGTGTGGTGAGACAAAAGATCTTTGCAACAAAAGTCTTCCCAAATGGGGGAAGAGGAGTCCAGGATTGGAAACCCTAGAGATAGGAATTCATTTTGAGATGGCAAAGAGGGTTCTTATGTTTCTCTGATGAAACGAGTTCCTCAAAATGACCTGGAGCGAACACACTGGGAGATGAAAACAGGTAAACTTGAACTTTGTCGACTTCACAAAATACAGCTGAGATGGAATAAACAGAAAAGAGGTGGTTTGAAAGTGCTTATTGTTCACAGCCTTGGGAAAGTAAGAGACCTGCTTTGTTTGCTTGCTTTAGTGATTACAGTGGCATCTGTTTTCTCTAGATAATTTTCCATTTTATAAAATTCACAATGATCCACAAGACATGTCTAACAAAGCTGCATTCCCTTTTCCTGGTTGTAAAGTTATCCTGGGTGGGGTCCTAAGAATTACACATTCCATATCCACATTCCAAGGGACGATCAGCTGGGCTTCTGCAAATACATCTTGCATGGTTTTGGCATTTATAGTGAAACTGGAGTTCCAGTGAATGCCCTGGCTGTGCCCCTTTCTTCCTGCAACTAAAGCTTTTACATGCCTTATTTTATCTACATACAAAAACAGTTATCAGTGAAAACTTCTGAAAGTGTTCCCCTCCTTAGCCTTCTTCCATCCAGACTAACTTCAAATCCTACTATTTAAACCAGACTTTCTAGACATTGTTGTTGCTTTCATCTGGATTCTCTGTGATTAATCCATGTATTTCCTGGAGGGCAATGCCCAGAACTCCACGCAGGGTTCTAGTGAAGGCCTTTCTAATAGCTGTCAGAATGGAAAGTAATTCCACCACCTGCCTGATTCAGACACGGGCCATGGAAGCAGCCCTAGTGAAGTGCCACCCATTCGTGAAAGCAGAGAAACCATTCACAACCACCCTGCAACACCAGCTGCTGAAAAAGTGAAGTTAAGACCCACACAGCATTCTGTGTGCATTAACAGCTTCCACAGAGCAGCCGTGTCTAGCACCTCCTAGAGACAGCAGACTAACTACTCATTATGCTATTTCATGGCTTGGAAACTTCAACAAACTCAGAAGTGTTCAATACTGTGTATGCTGTGCATGTTTTTTGAAGCAAAGCATGAGATGTCTCAAAGAGCACTAGCAGGTCAGTTAGCAAATGTATGATGGGATCTTACGTGCGGTAAGAGAGTAACACTAAAAGCAGGTGTAAAATCGTCTGCACAAGGAGAGAGCAGACCTGTACTGTAATGGACTAGTAGTGGAGCTACTGAATGCAGGGGTGGTACTGTACCCTGGAAATGAAGATGGAGAGACATGTCAGTGCAGTCCCCCTGGATACAGGGTATGGAAGGAACGCAGCATCGTGTCAGTAACTTTGGGTTGGGTGTGTGCTCCATGCATACCCAAAACAATTCACCACATGGACAGTGGTGCCCGTGGGTTTGCTGATCAATTAGCACTCTGTTTTACCAACATACAAAGCAGCCTCTGTGAACTCCAGTACTGGGCTGTGCAAATGCATGGGACTGTAGGAATGTGTCCCTGCTTCTGACCTGGGCTTTTTAGCCACCAACAACCAAGGAGAAGGGTGAGGCATATTTCAGAAGGGGCAGACAAGCTTGGAAACCATCTTGAGTCTCTTGAACATCTGCCAGGGTCTTTCCTCTAATACTACAAGTGAAGAGTCACAAACTGCCTCATCAGTACACGGGTGCAAGTAAACTTCTGGAAAAGAGCAGATCCCCAAGCCTTAAAGCATGCAAACACAGCACAGGTATTTCTTATGAAACTAAACTTCAAAATAGTTCCAACAAAACGCTCTATTGCCATGAAAATGGCTTGTAGCCATCAACCTGCACAATTGTGAAAGTGAGATGTGGTCTTAGACACATAGGAAAACTCTCTTCAGGAGCTCAGAGGAGTGCTTGTCTCATTCTGCTGCCCTACATCATTCAAATTTTCAGACTCAGAACCCATCCTACGCAGAGGGAAACTTTGCATGGAAGTGTATTTTACAGTAGTTCATCACCACATGGATTCCTTCACTTGCATTCTTCACCTTCTCTGCCATGGCAGATGAAGAAGTAGATTAATATGGAAAACTATTTCTATCTTCATTGTTAATACTACCTCTCTCTGAGACTCTTAAGTGTACTCTGAAGTACACTTAAGAGTCTCAGCATGCCTAAATATGGAGAGGCCCATGTTAAGTAGCAGTTTGCATTAGAATAGCAGTTTGCTAGTTTATCACTGCCCACTCTAATCATAAGGGCTCTGCTATACCCAGTGTACCTCCAGGCAGACAGACACGCACCAGACTTCCAAGAGGACTCATTGCTGCTTATCCCAGACCTTCTCCAAAACACCAGAATTAGACTAAGAGAGTGCAAATACAAGTCCTACATGCTGAAACAGCTTGTTTGCTCGGAGTATTTGTATGCATTTTCTCTCTCCCACCCTACAGTTACACACGCATGGCACCTTTCACTCTTGTTTCCCTTTCTGTCCAGTCTCCTGTACTCCTGCAAATAGCATTATAGTAGAATTTCTTAGCTTAGCTTGTGTACTACTAGAAATACTACACAGCTGTGCACAGCAGAAAAAAATCCCATTGCTGGCATTTGTCGTGTAAAGCTTTAACATTGTGTTTAACAATCTAGAGGGACTGTGGCAAGAAAATTCAAATTGAGACAGCAGACTATGAAATATAATCATGTCTACACCTCCTCTAAATATTTCTAATGCCAAAAATAAAGTAGGTTCTAAAGTAGGCCAAAAATACTGTGTTCAGAGGACTGTAAGCACCCATCCGCATGCTTATAAGCACACTGCTTTCTCCTGTCTCCAGGGAGCAGAAGTCCTCTGAAGTTTCTCAGAAGCATACATGAAAACAAGCTATCAAAAAAGAGGGAAAGGAATGCTTTGAATTCAGCAGCTGGTCAGGGGGGTGGGGTGAGGAGGGGAGCGGAGAATGCAGGAAAGTGGTATCACTGCTAAAGAACAGCAAACAGAGCAGTAAGTACACAAAGTGCAGACCCTCCTGTGAACGCTCAGCCCTGCAAATGCAGTATTCCAAACAAGGCACTATTCAAAGCTTACCAAGTTACGGAAGAGGGAAAAAACTCAACAACAATGCATGTCTCTGACAATTAATTCTGCAATAAAAAACACTTGTTAAAGGAAGGAGTACCCTGTAATGGTTCTGAGTAATAGTTATAAGATAAAAAGCCCTCCAAAATTAGGGAATGATCACAAGAACAAAATTGAACATTGTTTTATTGATAAATAACTTTTAAAATAATTTAACTCAAATATTCTAGCATTACAATGGTAAACAATGTGAAAATTTTCAGAAAGTCAACTGAAGTCAACAGAACCCAAACTTCTTAAACAAACACAGATTTTTCAATTTTATCCCCATTATGTCCTCAAGGCCATGTAGTAGTTATATTTCTCTTCAAAGCCTGTTACTTATCTTATTGCTAAGCTGCTACATTTCAGAAGTGATGATTAATCACCCTTTGAAAATTCCACAAGACTTTGAGACACAAAATCATGAATCCATGTATCAATATGTGGAAGAGATGTGTCCACGAGAAAAGTCACTATTTTTCGATCCCAAGAGTTAGTGCTGTCATTAACTGCCTGTATCTGTGCCACAAAAGGTTTCTTCTCTACAAGATTCCGAAATACTATTGATGCCTCTTCTGACCATTGCTGGCTTTTCACTCCTAGGACAAATGTAAAGCAAAATAGAAGGTCATTTATAGGCTAGACCAATCTAAACTTATAAAGAAGTGGTGTGACTTTAAATACTTGAGAAAACAGATTTTAAAGTGCTAATGAATGCAACTTAAATCTAGAAAAGAAGCACAAGCTCACTCATCTCCCACACAAACAAGCTTAAATATTACACAGACTAGGACATTTATTTTTTCTTGAAGTCTAAAGATATGGGTATGTTTGCAGAAGTGAAAGGCAATAGCACTGACTCACTGAGCCATTCAGAGAATATTAGCTGCCTTGCACAACCAGCACTTATCAGGAACCACAACAAAAAGGAAACTAAAGATCGTTTCAAAACAAACTTTCTTTGTCTTCAGCCTGAGGGTGCTGAAATTACTTGTCCTGGTGGCCTTGCTTTAGACTGAGTTTTCTTCATCTCAAAGCATCATCGTTTACTAGAACACCTGCCAAACCTTCAAGTCCCAAACTAGACAGAGGGCAGAAACAAAGAGAAATGATGCCTAAATGCCTCACAACTGCTCTTACTTTTTTCAGAGCAGCATCCCACAAAGTCAAGTCTGCTGGAACCTAAACAGGTATTTCAATATGGCTGTAATCCACCTAGAAATTAGTGGCTCCTGCAGATTTGGGACTCAGTTCCCCAGACCATGCTGATGTACAGCATCTAGGCACAGGGGCTCAAATATCATGCAGGAATACCCAAAAGCCACTTTATGGATAAAAGAAGCAGAACAGCAAAATGACAGTACTTTGCTACTACTATTAGCAGCAGCTTGCCATGGATAGGACAACACAGGAACACACCTGCCTGCAGGTTACAGAAGGAATTAAAAGCCAACAGTTAATCAACACTTAAGAAAAGGTAATTAATGCTAGGAAAGGCTATTGTGGAAGCAAATGGGATTTTACAAGGAAACAGATCAGAGACTAAGAGGCATGAGACATGAAAACACAGAGAAAAAAGTGGAAGAATAGCAGGACAATAGTTACTGATCTTCCAGGCTCCGCTGGCCTGCTTTGACAATATGAAGCATCTCAGAGACAACTTAACTAGCTACTTGGGAGACTCAGTGAAGCAGGTAAAGTGGATGACTTGCAGGCTTGCTGAGCGTGATCCTGTACTACTTCAGAAGACAGCCACAGCTAGAAATCAGCCACATTACAGCACTGCACTCCAAGGACCCCAGCCTGTTGGTAGCACATCCATCCATCACCCATCACTAGGTTAAAGCAACCCCCAAGGTCACACAGCGACTATGCAGGAAAGTAGATCCACAGAAGGAACAGAGCACTAACTCCATAGCCCGTTACTTCCAACAAGCATATTCTGTGACTGAAATCTACACCAGTGCTGGCCAAACAGCATCAGAAAGCAGCAGCTAAGACGAGACGCATACATCTGAATGCAATGCAGAAATGAAGGAAAAATTCTGAAAAGAAAGAAAAGATAGCAAGGAGAGTTCAAGTTTTATTTTTTAAATTCTCTCAGATGTATGCACACTCTCTATGCCCCATATTCTCAAGGAAATTATCTTACGAAAGCTTATTGAAAACCCCATCCCTTTGTGGAGTTTTTTGTTTGTTTGAGAAAAACAATATATTTCAGACAACTCTGGATTCCAAATATGCACTGGAGAACTGTAAATTACAATAGGGTCAATATATATATATGAAAAAATTGTCTAGAAATTCAGCAGATAGGTTCCTAACTGTATGTAAACTATGATAATCAGAACATTAGGTTTTTATAAAGAGATACATCATAACTTTCACACTTGGTAACTGGTTATGTTAAAGGACCCAAAAAACATTTCGTTTTTATTTCCCTGTGTCTTTTGCACAGTAGATATCACATATATTAAACAATAAACTTTATGACAATGAAAAGCAGCTGCTGGGAAAGTTTAAGCAGTCTTCATTCTCAAAGATTGTAACTTAAAGTGCTGCATTAAATTAAACAAACAAAAATAATTAAACAGAATCATCACCACCTATGCCAAGAATAAAAGCAGAGGTACTTTGATGACATAAACATGTAGAAAAAACACAATTACATAACATTTGACTTTGTCCAGTTTACATTTCTGTTCCTCTCGTATGCCCACTGATGTAAGACTTTAACAGAAACAATTGCAAACGCTTGATACCTACCTGCAAGCTGAGCTGTGATAGCTTGGAAAGGCAGTCTTCTAAATGTATCCAGGAGTGGCTGTACTTTCCGTATGCTGACAAACTCATGTTTGCCATAGTCCAGCTCATACACTGACAAAAACCCATTTCTAAGAATTCCTTTTATTATGACCCTGTACCATCTAAAAGGGAGGAGAACAAGAATAGACAATTTGAATTCACACACAGTCAAAGCACCAGAAAAATAATGCACAACCAAAAGATCTTAACCATCATGTCTCAGGCTTCCCAGATCTAGATTTCGCTGAATAAAAGTCAACTATCCCAGCTACAATCTGGAACCATCAAGAGACTGCAACCTCATTTACTCCCTTAATCTCTGAGTATCATTGGACATCTGCTACGTTGTTAACAATGCGGACTAAGCAAAGCTAGGCTTGCCTAGCTTAGCAGAGTTAAGCTTGCTTTCAAAGACTTTGTTTTTAAGTAATTTAAGTATCTACTTACTCATCTCCAATTTTAGCTGCGTACAGCTTGTTTTTTTCAATGTTCACAGGTTTCTCTTCTGCCCTGCTGTAGTATAAGATCATTTCTTCCATTAGGGCATACAGATTGTTTAGCTCATTCCAAGGCTGGACAATGAAGTGACCAGGATGGCAGGCCACCGAGACGTAGATATCCATGAGGTCACCAGGCTTTGGCAAGGGTAGAGGAGGAGGCATATCGATGGTGGACACTGCACTGCCGGGTTCTCTGCCTGAATCGGGGAAACTCTTCTCCAGCTTCCCACTAGATAACTGTAGGGCTGAAACAGCATCACTTACGGCTTTTGTGGAGCTAGTTCCACTGGGTGTCACACTCAAGAAAACATCTTTCTGATGCTTCCACAAGTCTGCATTTTTGATCTGTCTATTGATGCTATGATCCATGTCTGGGAAATTCTCTGGAGCAAACAAGTAAATGTGTGCAATTCCCTTTGAAGCATCCTGTTTAATCACCTTGGAACACAAAAACCAGTTTAACATCAAGTTACTAACTATTAAAGGCACATCTGATTTTGTACAGAAGACTAAAGCAGCAACAGTTCATTGCATTTATGCACAGAAACATTTTCAATGTTCTCCCAAAGACATTAATGAAGTTGTGAGTAATAACCCGTTCACAGCAGATAAGAAGGTAAAAAGCACCTGCAGCTATTCCACTAATTTAAAGCAAATACAAAACTTGAATTGAGCTTTGTTCCATCCAACAGGTTCAATCTCAGTATTGTGTGTATAAATCTAGTTTTCAGAACAGTAGCCAGTGTCCACAAAGATCTAAACAACTATTAAATAATAAAACCTAATCCTTTAAAGAATCTTCCTGTCACTATGGGACGTGAGGCCTGCTATATTAGATGAAAAAAAAAGATGAAAAAAGTTTCCAGGTTTCTATCATGTGTAATTTTCAAGCATCGATATAAAAATATTTCCTATTTAACATCAGATATGCTAACATTAGTAATAGTAAAGAATTTAAATTTTAATTTGACAAAGTATGCAGCATTCCTTTAGTGATTCTTCTGTTGATGTTCCTAGCCAGGAATAAAAACTTTCTGCAATTAAAGCATACATACATCTGCTGTCTGTTTTTTAATAAAGCAAAAATTAGCACCAAACTCAAACTCTCTTGGAAGACGGTGTCTAGAAAAGCCAGGTGCAACAGGTTTAAGTTTCAGATTAGAGGTCTAGACTACAGCAAGCAAAAAGGTTATGAAAAGCTACAAAGCACTTTTTCAAAGTGTCTGACAGTATCTGGAATCAAAATGTTGTGGAAATTACCTTTGTTTAGTCTGTAGTTAGTAATAGATTTCCTTTAAAAGGGTATTTTCAGTTAGTTAAACTGGCTAGGATACAATGCAAATGGAAATATTTTTATCTCAAAGATAAGAGAAATTCTAAGTATACAAAGCATATACTACAACAAACTCGATTAGAAAAAGCAGACGAAAAATAAAACTGCTTTCAAAGACTAGAAGGAGAAAAAGCTTTGCTCACAAGAGGCATAAAAGCAATTCAAGATTAACTCAGAAGTTCCATATTTTTATCTGCTGAAAAATGAACAACTGTGTTTCTTTCTTATCTGTGGCAAAATAACTCTAGCTGCATATATGGATCTGGACAGCAAAATGTGAAAAACTGCTGTGAAAGTTGCTAAATTCACAGCAGAGGGGGAAAGAGAAAATTCTAACAGGCTTAAGCAAGTAAGTTTTATGACAAATTTCCTGAGAAAAGAACCTTGTACAGAATTTATGTCCCATAGCTGGTTACAGACTTTTACACCTCTATAACAAAAATCAATTTGGTGAGTTGCTAAGCTTTTAAAATTGTTCTTTCAATACTCTTTTCACATGCCTATGTGATTTCAGGTCTCATAGACATTTTAACTATTTACCTTCATGCTAAATTCAGGACAATTTGTTACAGCATCTCTCAGCCACAGTACAGCATCTGGAGTCCACATGCCAGTGTTAGGAGGCAGATCTGCCAGACAGCATTTTAAAGCCTAAGAAGAGAATTAAGTATACAAGGTGTAATTTAGTAATACAAAAGCTTGTCCATAAGTTCCAATTCAGAGAATAATGCTGACAGAGTCAATCACGTATGACAAACAGAGAGAGACAGAGCAAAATGCAAATCCAGTACCATGACATATACACAACATACACCACCTCACAGGACTACATTGTGATTTATTTCAGGCAAAGATGCACAGTGAAAATACACTGCAATATTGAATGCCACGAAACAAAACAGAATTTCGTTACATAAACCTTGAAGTAGCAGCACTACAAACACTGCCAAGAGATCGAATACAGGTTAACTTTAACGTCTTCATACCTGAGGAGGTATTGCAATTACTTCTCTCAGGAACTGTGGTGGGATTTCTTTGAGCTCTGATACTTTTACAGTTGCAACTGTTCCAATATCCATAAACTTCACATCAAGTGCCCGTCTAGTGTGAATAATTTTTATCTGAAAGAAGAAAGCAAGAGCATAATTTTGAGGTTAAAAACCCAGTAGTGACACACACATTATAAAATATTTCATAGAAATGAAACATTCAGACTGAATTGAACAGAAAGAAGAGACATTTCTCTGTGGGCAAACTGTAGCTGCTTTTTGAATACTTCTTACCTCTACACGTGCCCATTTTCCTTTGGAAGGAAACAAGCAGATTTTGCCACAGAAAGGTAGCAATACATTGAACTCAGATGTCTGCTGCAAAAACAAAAAGAGAAGTCAAAAAGCACAGAGCTATTACTATCTGGCACTCAACTAAACTTTTCAAAAGCAACACGTGGCATAAACAGTGCTGAGAAGCAAAAGTTCTGTTTCAAATAAAAAGTAGCTTTCCAGCTTTAGAAGCACTTCTTATCACATTGCTTTAAGCTTCCCAATTGGTAAATCTTTTAATTCCAAGATCTGTATCTTACAGGGAAATTGAGAGAATACAGAGTGCCAGAGGTAAATAGCCAATTTGGAAACAGACTACGAAATCACCAACAATTACTTGACTTGAAAAGCAACAACAGTTAAGAGCTATGACAGACAAGTGAAGAAGCTCCTAGCTTATATTCTAGAACATATAGTTTCTTGAGATATATAACAAACCAAATTTACTGCTGACTCATGGTGGTGACAGTCACCATGATAATCCTAAATAACATAACAAGACAACGGCCACACTATAAAAAGCATGCAAAAACTCAATTTGAAGAACTATCAACACCTTGCTTAGTTTAAATTCTCAGGCAAAATGAATTTAAACCCTCCAGATAAGCTGCAAAGCCTGATATTAAAAGAACCTGAAGAACAATCTCTCTCCTTGCTAGCAGCAAGAAATAACAAGTACTCTCTCCAACAAATACCAACTCTTGAAACACCTATATGGCTGCCTTCCTTCGTGTCTTTGTGTTGCTAAATATTTTAGGGTTTATATACTTTCTTTCAGTGTCTAGCTTGCTTGAAACTGAATCCTGATGAATTAAACATGTTCAGTATAAAATATTTCCAGATGGTCCAACAGGTCGAAAGCTCAACCTCTACACCTAAAACACTTTGACAGAGTAGTTTCACAAGCAGCAGTTCTAACAGGACCTCCAAGGATCTGCACTGCATGATTTGATTGTGTGAGGCTCAGCTGAACTACAAAATTGATTCTCTTAATTCTTACAAATTAGATTCTCTTAGGATTTCTTCTCTTTGGCCTAAATTCTCTTGAGTCTAATAAAGATTGTTGCATGTGTCTGTAAATGGCTGGTGGAATGTCTCTGCCACATGCTTATTTTAAAGCAACTTAAGACTTTTCAAAATGTTTCCTATATATCACTTGGATGTTGATACTAGCCACAACATTCAAAAGCTAAGGATGCAAGGACAAGATATGCAGAATCAGATGTATCAGATCAAAGCCACTGAGTCTCCAAAGAAGCCATGTGAAGAAGAACAGACCTTGAGTATATTGCTTTTATTGCCACTTTATACAGACCTAGCTGTTTATGCACCTCAACTTCGTAATGTAAAATTTCCAGAAAAAAAGAAAGGCAGTATCTCCACAGGCTTTATACCAATCTCATGCAGTTTCTATTGGAAGCTTCCCATTAAGAGCCATATTGTTACTATTCTAACTATTCAAGGAAAGTTGTAAGTAGTTACTGAAGGCTCAGAGAGTGCTCGTGAAAAAGAAAGCATCAAAAGACACTTTTCACACTCAAAGATGCACCCCAAAAGCCCCAAACCAGAAAGAGAATTTTTAGCCTTTTTGAATAGTCTATGGCTACCACAGAAACTTGAACTTATGTGCAAGGAAAATTATTGGTACTCCCTGGAGAAATGCTTCATGACTTCACCACTTCCCTCACCACGGAACTTACCTTGTAAAGAAAGTAGTCTTCTAGTTTCTGCAGTATTTCCGAAAGTCTAGACAAGCCTTTGGATGGCACTTGGCAATACAGGCTCCCATCAGAGAAAACACTGGTTACTCTGACATTGGTATATAGTGCATCTACCTGCAACAGTAAGAGTTTGACAAGAAAGGGGGAAAAAAAAACCACTTAGCAAATTTCTGAGTACTGTTTTTTGTTCATCCAAGACCTTGGCAGTCTATGATTTTTAAAGATTAAGGAGGAAACAGGACAATGGTACCTGTAGGTGCAGTTCAAGGGACTTGTCATATAATGTCTTCAGACAAGTAGCATTGATGTTGATATCATCTTCTCCAGAAGTGTCATAGAGAACAAGAAGAGGAATATCACTCTTTTCCAGTATTTCCACAGCAAATATCTTGAAGCATGTCTGTGATTCCACAGCCTTTACTAGGACAGGATCATCACAGAAGGCTTCCAGTCCTGCAAGACACACCGTACCTTTTTGTGTACAGAAACTGTACTGCACCCCTACTACTTGCATTCTACTTAACTTCTACCTTTTTATCAAAGAAAGCCATCTTTGGGGAAAGGGCAGAATTGAAAAGAAAAAGACCCTCTTCAGAAAGAGTCAAGGCAAATGTGTAGAGAAAAACTGAATGCATCCAAGTATTAAAAAAACCAATCCACCAAAAAAAAAAAAGCCAAACTCATTCACAGCAATTTCACATATTTAAAATTCAACATTTTAAAAAAGTTAAAAAGGCCTACAAGTTTTAGAAAGGTAAATAAATTCCAGCAGAGTTTAGGAAGTCTGCAAGTATTGAAAGGGGAAGGATCACTTCAAAACAATTAAATTGGCTCATATTTAGAAATATTGCCTCATCTGGCCACAACGGATGTACCTCATTTATGGAAAAAGATGTTGTGCTAGTGTACATGGCTTCACACAACAACAAACGCTTCCTTTTATTTTTTTAGCTTGCATATATTAAAGGGACAAAGACATCCATGTTAAATGCAGAAACAATTAAGCTTCATTACACAAATACAGGATGTAACTGTCTTCTAATATCAAGGATTCTCTCTAAAACTCTTCTTCACATCCTTTCTTCCTTCCTTTTCCTTCTTTCCATGCATATCCATGTCTGCTTAGACTAGCTGTGCTGAACAAAATCTATCATAGACATACAGAACCATTACAAACAAGGATCAGAACTCCCAACCTCACAGAGGCTTCAATCCATAAGCTGTGCCAACAGTAAACATAGCAGTAAGCATGTGTACAGTCAGCACTGGCTTTCTCTTACCTGCCAGTTTACATTTTGCAGCTTGAAACGGAAGCAGTCTGAACTGTTTCTGTAGCCTGCAAACACTGTTGCTTTCAACAAACTCAGTGAAGCCATGATCAACATAGTATACCTGATAATGGAAAAGGGAATTAAAAGCACAAGATCATGAATATAATTGTATGTATGTTTTCTTTAGTCTAGGGAGAATGTATTCAGTTACCACATTCTCTATGCAGCCATAGACAAGTTACTTCTTGCCAGTTTAGTACCATTAATTTCATGTTTTCAGGTAAAGACTCCTTCTCAAGATCTCTATAAAACCATCCTCTCCAACTATTCTACAGAATCTCAACTCTAAATAGGAAGAATGCTGGAAGAAGTCAGCATATATTATCTCAAACCACGTGAAGAAAGGTAATAAAGTCACAATTTTTATTCATAAAGTTTTGAAAGTGTTGATAAGTCAAATACCACCTAGGTGCCATTATAAGTTTTGCCTATTGTTTCTACAGCATTAAGAGAATAATTTTGATTTAAGCTTGTCTTTACTTTGATACAAATACCACAGTCAGTGCAGGAAACTGGTACGGAAACTGCTGATTGGCAGTAACTGGAGCAAAAGTGAGAGTAAGAAGGCTTTGATGGGACTTTCTAAAATTTTTTTCTAAACTCTATCCTGCAAAATGTCTGCACTGCAAATACTGAAAGGAAGTCTGAACTCTGTCAGAAGATAATCAGCAAAAGCTGCAGTAAAGCAGCAGCCTTCTTTTTGGCTGATAGCTCTGACTAGGGAGAAATTAGAGGCAAGCATTCTACTAATTTTCTTGCCACTTCTCTAAATCCAACAATCTTTCACAAAACCAAGTTCTGACACCCCACTCCAACTTACAGGTGAAGGGTATCACACTAACTTTCAGAAAAAACTCAGTTCTAATACATGTGCTATTTCAGTATTTATAAAATGGTTCAACTTTAAAAGTATATTAAGCAGGGCTGGGTAAAAAGTGACCTAAATGGGGAAGGAAACAAAAATGTTAAAGAGGTATCATTAATGTTGACTAGACAAGAAATAATTGAGAAGTTTTAAACTTTTTTTATACTTCTAATATATGTCCTAATTTCACTGCAGATGGCAAGAAGAGTCTGTTTGGCACAGGAAAAGTTTAACAGAGGAGTTAAATAATGTCAACGGGGTTTAACTAAAATGCATACTACGTAACTCTTTTTTTTTTTTTTTTCTATTTATGTTCATGTTAGCGATACTTCAGTACAAGATTTCAGATAGGATCTAGGAGCAAATGAATGTTGTCCTTACGTTTCTCTTCCTATGTCCCTCTCAAACCATTCCTCCTATCAAAGGTACATTTTCAGCACCAAAGTGCTATAGGGCCCAGCCCCTTTTAAAACCAAAACCAAAACCCCCAAACTCAAACTATTCATGGAAAAAAACCCTGAAAGACCATTTAATTCTGTCAACCACACAACTTCTACAAGGTCTTAATTTCTCATATACCTGAAAACAGAAGCACTTCAGGGCAAGAAAGGAAAGAATACTAGTGCAGCATATTTAAGAATTGACCCTGTATCTGAAAAACAAGCTTGTCTCAATTCTTTCTCCAAATGCCAGAAGCGGTAATTGCTTGCCTTTACTCTTTTGTCTTCTAGAGAAATTATCCGAGCACGCAACCAGGCATCTTCTTCAGCATGTACTGCAACAAGCTGCCCAACACTCAGAGACTGAACTGGTGACAATGTACTGTTCTGACTGTAGTATGCTTTCATTTCATCTTCCATTTGTTCCTGAGCAGAAGAATAATCTTTGCCCACATACCTATAATATTTTACAAAAAAACAAAAACAAAAACAAACCACACAACAGGAGTTGGGATGCAACTTCAAAAAAGCTGAATAAAAACATAAGAACATTTACATGCACATATGAATACACGATATACGTTTTCTAAGACATTAGTGACCAAACTCTTCTCCCATTAACAGGGCTATAGAAAAACTAACAAACACCATCTTAATCTGGTTTTCACTAAGGCTGATCCAAGCCAAAGCATCTAAAATATCTTTAAAAATTAGCTGTTAAACCAAGTGCTGTTTACTCTCATACTCCAGATTTATCTTGATATTAGGCTGCTCACCTAATGGTTGATACTAATGCTGTTTGTGTTACACAAGTCTTCTTAAATCAAGTACATAAACTTTCTGAAAAATCCAAATGGGAAGTTCTGAACGCTTCAGAAACAAGTCAGATGAGAGCATACAAAAGGAAAACTTACCCACAAATTTGTATTAGTAGCTACTGTTTCAGCTTGTTAATAGAGAGTGTGACACTGCTCAATTCCACCACACAGTTTAGATCATATGGCCAGAAATAGAGCAGATACAGTACTATAGCATGCTATGATAACTCTGTTATAAAGGTTATGTTAAATCTGATCATATTCCAGGGAACTGTGATTTTCCTAGAAACAGGCTTTTTGTTTCTGTGCAAGCATTCATCTACTTCGTAGTGGATATAAAGTGAGGTGACAGTCACATATGTGCTATTTAAAAGTTTCTTTAACATTTGTTTCATACAGACACCTAGTAGACAGCTGGAGTAGCTCAACAGAGAGTAGAAGAATCTTTCAGAATTTCCTGCCTCACTCACTATTTTATTCATTATTTCTTGTGAGAATTCAATTGCAGTATCTAGTGTATCATCTCTGCCTTCAAGCACTCTATCGTGAATGTCTAGCAAATACCTAGGAGTGTTTCTATCACCTCACTTTTATTCTGACTACATTAGAATTCTATGAGAATTGATCCATGTCTCAAAACAGAAACGGCACCAGACCTTTCAGCTTTGCCTTCATTAGCACTGCAGGTGAAAGGTTTCAGACAAAAAACACTTAGCCCCACACCAAGAAAGTGAACAGATACTGCTCTACCCCTGAGACTGAAAGGGGAATCTTGATTTTATTGGTCCTGCAAAAATCAACATCAACTAACGGCTGCTACATAGTTCTTGTGTAGGTCAGCAGAAAGAGACTGGTAGGACATGTAAGAAAAGAAGAGCCCATGCACTGTTTCCTCCCTATACATCTACATGAACATTTTCTTGTCATGGCAAAAAACCCCTATTCCCTTCAGGGTTAGTTTCATCATATCAGGATAATAACCTTGCCCATGAAGTACATGGCTAAGCTTAAGTAGTAATTTTTGTAACTGGGACTGAGAAACCACTAATTATCGTCATGTACCTACATAGAGCTGACAAATTGAGAAACTTAGTACTGTCCAAGAAACATGGTTCAAAATTCGGGAACTACTGCTCTGTAGAGAAATTGTTACATAATCACCCTCAACTCACCAGTGTCATACGGTATTTTAATCCATGGTACTCAAAGCATTCATCCCAAATTCGTAGTGGAAACCTCCTTAAAATAACAGACTAGAAAGCTAAAAACTGTTACTCCACATGTAGAGTAAGTTATAAATGATGCCAGAACTAAAAGATGTACAGGAAAATGGAGGAAGTTTTGTAGAGTTAAGACACATGTGCACAGCAAGCTGGAAGTAAGAGATGTAATGTAACAATCCATTTCTTACACTGTCCCCTAAGACTGGGCTCATTAGGAACCAAATCAAGAAACACTGGTAGTTCATTGCTGGATGAAAGCTCATCTTTCCAAAACTGGAATCTGAGCACAATTAAGTCATGCCTAGTTATTGCAAATCAGTTATAGAAGTAAAAAGTATTTTAATAAGCACAACACTAATATCTGAATACCATTTTGTGTTGTAGTAGGCTTATTTTACAAAGTCTTCCAATGGCAAGTCAAATCTGTCTTGATTCTCAGACAAGGTAAAGCTACTGATATAAGTGATCAGTTCAGGATGGAAAAATTTTCAGAAAATTTCAGTTTAAACACACAAATAAAACTATTCTTACTTTTCATTAGCAAAGTAAGTAAATCATAAAGTCCTGAAACCTCCTGTTCATCTATTCTTTTCTGGCAGACCTGCACAATATGAGCATGTGGATTTATAAATAAAGCAAGAAAGGTAGATTCCAAAATACAAACTTGCCTAATTAGGACTTCATTAGTGTTTTTCAAGTCTAACACCATGATGGACACAGATCCTTCTGATGGAATGATTAGAGAAGGAACAGTTATGTTTTCTAGATACTGGTCCTTGGATTCTTCATACTGCTGTTCAGCTGTGGCCTTCACACCATCATGCCTCTTGACTTTCTCAGTGACATTCAGATTTTCATCAATGCATCTTTGGGGTTTAGCATAGAGGATTGCCTTTCTGGGGACTTCGGATACATAGTCCACAATACACACATCTGACAGCAACTCTAGATTATTTAGAATGTCTTCTGGGAATTTTACTTGGTAAGTGTCTTGGAACACTTTGGGAAGTGCATGAGCCCAAAGACCATTGGAATACTTCAGCAAGATGCTAATAACTTTCTCCTTTAAGTCGCTAGTAAGTGATGCAGGTGTGGTCTCCGTATTTGGTTTTAGCAAAGGGTCTGCTTTTGATGAAGTAACATTTTGAGATGCTTTTTCTTGCTCAGTATCACTTTTTGCTACTGGTGGTATTTTCTTAGCAGGATAAAGAAGCCCATCCATCTGATCACCTCTGTGTATTTTCTCCACCTTGGAAAACAAAAAATAGAGTCAATAATTGGTTGCATCTCCAACACTAAATCGCTTTGCCAATTACACTTTTATAACATGCATTTTATACAGACTTTGAAGAGCACATCCACAGGGAACTAAGCCTGAGGTAGTTACTACAGGTTAGTATTTCCTGTAATGCTTCCTCCTCTGTTTTGAAGGGTACCAAACACATATGACTACATCAGTAATGGGCAAATATCTAATCTATGCAATACAACTGGGACTTGCTTCCAAAGAAGTACAGTCTCTCTTTTCTCTTACGAGGACCAGAAGATGGTGACACCCTTCACAAATTTACATCTTTTGCACATTAACCTCCCCAATCTACCCCACAGGTAAGCAGATCATTAACAAAAGTTTCTGTCTCAGTTTACTGAGGGAAAGGAGATTTGATTCTATACTTCAGAAACAAGAGGACACTTGCCAGGCAGTGCTGTCAGGCAGGCTATCTGCTGTCATGCTCAGGGAATTATTTTTCTTTACAAAAGTTCTGAAATTAAGGAAGAAATTTCTGGTTCATAATAAATTTCATAATAAAATTGATTAGACCGTTTTAAATCATGCCCCCAGCCTCCTTCAGAACCAGGTATTTTGCCAGACCCTATGTCTCCACCCTTTGCTAAGTTCAAGAATAAGCATATCACATAGTCTGAAGTTACAACATTGAAAGTACCGTTTGAGAACTGTAGCCACAAACTCACAATAAAATTCTGCTTCCTAAAGCTTTGCAGTTTCAACCCAGATTGATCTAACCATAGCTTAGCAGGAATCTATGTAAAATTGAGATAACAAAAGGTCTTAGTGTTTTCACATTGGTCCCAAAGCAAGAACAATAAAGAAAGTTATTAAGGTTCATGTAGCTCCACTTTGAAGTTCCTTCCGCAGAGGAAACAACTCTAATCAGTCATTTTCAAAAGCAGATCAATGAAAAAATGGAGCAGCTGAATTACTTGCTACTACTCAGGGGTAGCATTCACCTCCACACTGCTGATGTCCATACCCATCAGAACTTTATAAACCTTTCCCAAGTAATTCTTTGCAGCTCTGGCCTAGCAACATACAATCAAAGCATAATGAACAAGTCTTCAGGTATTATGTTGCAGAAAAAGAATAACACATATCACTCATTATCAGGATAACATTAACAAGAAACAAACACTGAGTTACAATACATTGAAAAAGAATTTAAATGGCCTTTGCTGTGTCTAGAACCATGTATTCTGTCCTATGTACACCTCATCACACTCAGCCCAAATTGCCACATGATGATCTGAGTTAAGAGTCAGGAAATGCACTATATAAGTGCATTTCCATACACTTGCTCTGCATTACATTGTCTATGCTGGTGCCAAAACAAGCTGTGAAACAGTTCTTGGGAATAGGTCTTGGTCAACTTCCATGAACAGGAGCATGACACAAAAGAAATGGTTTTCGTAGATGTAAAAAAATATTAACCATTTTAGAGAACCCTCACACGTTCCTGGTAGCATGCCTAAATTATTCTCTGAAAAACCAAACCAGAAATACTTTCTGCAAGAATAAGACATAAGAAAGCAAAGTTCTTGGGCATCTCTGCTACTCAGCTTGATATAAGAGACAATAAAACGTGTCTGGCAGCGAAATCTAGAAGGACCAAAGATGCCTTCAATGATTCCTGACAGAGAACACCTGTATTTGTACCATCTGATATGAGGAATCTTACTGTGCCCTTTGTACCACAGGCAAAGAAAGGAGCTCAGTTAAAAATAAAACCAAACAAAAAACTTAACAAAGCCTTGCAAAGGCTTTGATATGCGGTCAGGAGACCAAAGTATATCAAGTTACACAGACAAAAAAATCAGAGCATGCCATCATGGCAGATAATGACATCCTAGATAGAGAGGAATTGATAAGAATGTCCCATGTGTCCATGCACAAAACTGAGAAATTTGTTTACATGATGTCCTAGGTTACAATGTAAGATGTAACCAAAAGCATGCATTCCATCACCATCTCCATAAGCTGTTAAAACAGGTGGGGCAGTGTTCCTTATCTGCTACCGTGACTCATCCCTGGTAACTCCCTCTGGAAGCTGTCTCTGTTTAATGGGCAATCAAGGACCCACCACACGACTCATAGATAACTCCTACCAACTATCTCCTGTTAATGGGCCCATCAATGCCTTGCCTCGTGACTCACCATCCCATTGTGAGAGGCTCCGCCCAGGAGGAGGAACTGAGCATTTCCATCTGTATATAATCAGAGGTTTGGAGCAGCACAGATAGCCCTTACCTATGGGACTCCCGGAGGATAAGAGCTACACCACTGACCTTCAGGTGAAGATCAGACTCTTTTCTACAGGATCACTGCTTCAACAGGACCACATCCATCACTTCAGGAGGACTGCAGCCACCTTTTTATCGGACTGCAACCGCCACCCTGACTAACAGGGTGACAGGTTGTATTCTGACTCTGTCAGTGGTTTTCTTTGTACTATTGCACTTATTTTACTTTTCCCTATTAAATTGTATTTCTGACTTGAAGTCTCTCACTGGTTTGCTTTCAAACCTGTACACATGACCAGCCAGGGAAACTTTTAGCTCCAGAAAATACTTAACATTACCAAGAAAACAGTTTGTTTGAGAAGGCTATGTTGGAACGTATGGCAGTTCATACTGGAAGAAGCTGGATGCAGAGGTCCACCTTTATGCATCCCCTTTCCTGGCTAGTGCTCTTTAAATAGAGATGCAAGAGAGCTGAATAAATTTTTGCTGACAGGACTATAAACCCTTACACACTAAAGACCAGCAGCAGACTGAGGAGAGAAGATCCTCAGAGATCTTTAAGCCTCTTAACTCCAGTAATAGCTCTGGGGTTTCCTAGGCACTGAAGTTCAGTTTTGAAGCAGCTGCATACGCTGACTGCACAAACCATTTAGAGACAGCAAAATGCTATTTCAGTAAATCGTTTCAGATTACTTCAGTATAAATAAGCACAGGTTGACATCACTAGAATCACAGAATCATAGAACATCCTGAGTTAGAAGGAATCCACAAGAGTCACTGAGTCCAAATCCTGGCAATGCACAGGACATCTCCAGGAATCATGTCACCTTCAAGGCTGCACAACACCACAGAAACTTTTAATAACAAGAAAACGGCTTCACTTGTGAGCAGCACTTCAAACCAGCCACCCTTTCTTTAGCACAAATATCTCAACCAGGTTTCCTCTTGAGTTTATAGATTTGCCTTCAAGGTACTTCCCATTAGTATGGCTGACAGGCCAGCTCTGCAAGCACATTATTATTCCGGGAAGTATTGAAAAACACCCGAAAGACAACACAGTCATTCATCACAGCATAGGTTCATGAGGGTAAAGTCCTGCTTGTCAAACTTAAATTTCATTTTATGACAAGATAACCTACATCGCTGATCCAGTGGATATAATCTTTTTGGGTTTCAGTAAAGCTTTCCATAGTGGCTCTCACAGTGTCCTTCTAGACAAAACATCCAGCACACAGCTGGATAAACACATCATAGGATGGGTGAGCAACTGGCTCATGGCTCAGGTGCAAAGGGTTACAGTGAATGGGGTGACATCAGATTGGAGACCTGTCATTGGTGGGGGTCCACAGAGCTCCATCTTCAGCCCTGTGCTCTTCAACATCTTCATAAATGACCTAGATGCTTAGTAACCCATGGAAGGGGTACTAAGCAAGTTCACAGAAAATACAAAACTGGGAGGAGCTGTTGACTCCCTCACAGGCACGGAGGCCTTGCAGACTCACCTTGTCAATTAGAGGGCTCGGCAGCCACCAACAATATGAAGTTTTACAAGGGGAAGTGCTGGATTCTGCACCTGGGATGGGGCAACCCTGAATGTGTGTAGACTGGGGAACAAGAGAGTGGAAAATGACCTGGAGGCCAATGGCAAGTTGAACATGAGTTGTTGTGCCCTGGCAGCCAGGAGGGCCTCCTGTGTCCTGGGGGGCATCAGGCACAGCATCACCAACTGGGCAAGGGAGGGGATTGTCCTGCCACTGGGGCAGCCTCACCTCGAGTGCTGGGGGCAGTTCTGGGTGCCACAGTATAAGAAAGACATTAAGCAATTAGAGAGCATTCAAATGGAGGCAGTGAAGGTAGAAAAGGGCCTTGACAGGAAGCCATATGAGGAGCAACTGAGGTCACTTGGTCTGTTCAGCCTGGAGGAGACTGAGATGCAATCTACAACTTCCATGTGAGGAGAATGGGAGGGGCAGGCACTGATCTCTGCTCTGTGGTGACCAGTGACAGAACCTGAGAGAATGGCCTGAAGGTGAGTCAGGGGAGGTTTAGGCTGGATGTCAGGAAAAGGTTTTTCCCCCCAGAGGGTGGTTGAGCAATGGAACAGGCTCCTGAGGGAAGTGGTCACAGCACCAAGCCTGACAGAGCTCAAGAACCTCAAGAACTTAGGCACATGGTGTGATTATTGGGGATGTCCTGTGCAAGGCTAAGACTTGGATTCAGTGATCCTCATGGGTCCCTTATAACTCAGAATATTCTGTGATTCTGTGACCATGCCTTTTGTCACCTCCCCATTAAAGAGCACAAAGCAGAGGCAACAGCTGTCAGAATGCATTATCAGGGCAACACAGAGTGAAGTCGTTCTACACAGGAGAATAGTATTTTTGTCCTGCACTTGAATAACAGAGCTATTAAAGACTGAAATCCGGAGACTCAAACAATAGAATTTCAAATAAAAAAATACCCCCAAGATAAATACTGACACTGCAACTGAATGGAGTGTAAAAGAGCAAGTCCATTCATTTTGACATACACATTTAGAGAGGACAAAAGCAGACATGCACCTTTATGTGTTGGTAGGACAAAAGCTTTGTACAAATATGCCTGACAATGTTCAAAAAAACCACTACACTAACATATATAAACTAAAGAAAGTATCCTCTTTCCAAAGCCAGCCTTGTTTAATTGTGTGTACAGTGATAATCATACACTGGTAACCTCCTGGAGCATCAACAGTTTCCAAGAAGGAACTACAAAAAACACATCCTTGAAATGAGAGTTTCCATTCAGAGTAAATGTCCTTCACTGTCAAGGTTACATTCAAACTAGCATATGCAGTTATCTTCTGCCATTCTTCTGCAAGGTAAGAAAGGAAAACCTGCAACGGAAGTTAACATTTAATGTCAGTGACGGAGTCTCATCCTATGTGGCAAACAAAAAAGTCTGGCTCCACGGTTCTCAGACAGGTTCTCAAAGATGGCCCTAAAATACAGATCAGAACTATCACTCTGATTCAGTGAGAAGAATTCATCAGAAGTGTGGTGCAGGAGTTCTTTCAGATCTGATTTAAATATGCAACATGGAAGCCAACTACCACGGCATACATACCACAGACTGTACACAGACACATTTTACTGACAAGCTCCTTAGACAAACACTTCAGTGTGAAGGCAGCTCTCACCTACCTGACTTTCCTCAACAGTACATGAAGTTCAACTCCTAGCAAGCTGGAGCTCAAAGCAGTGAGAAGGTATTTCTGGCATTGATCAGCAGTACCTTGCATCCACACTCTGGCTGACAGCATCTTTTCTCTGTCAGTGGCAGCCACCACAACTTCAGGTCCCACTGGTTTTGCCCAGCCCTCTACAGTACAGGTCTCCCCAGGCAATGGTGAGATGCTGCTTCAACATAACATTCAACTCCTCCCTGTTCTTCCAAGCAGCTGCTACTGAAAGCAACAGAGTTTAAGCTACCAAGCTGCTGAGTATCTCTCCAGAGCAACCAGTTCTGGGGAAAAAACCAGATTTGGCCAATGTTCTTGAAAGGCTGAAGATCCTCACTGCACAGGGTGGCATCACTCAGTAATGAGCTTTTCCTTACAAGGATGGGGAAGCTTCTTACATCATCCAGTTACAGCTAATCCTTGGAATCCACTCCAGCTTTTACAGCTTCTAGTCTGATATGCAATTAGTTGTTTTGCATGGGAAGGTATGATACCTATCTTCTTACCCTAAACAACAAAAGAACAAATCAAAAGGCTTTTTTTTAGCCAAGCCTCATGTTAACTGGGAAGTTGGAACAGGACTGGAATATGTTGGCAAGAAAAGCTGTAGCACGTCCATTGTTAAAAACATGACTAGACAGACTGCAGGTGACCCTGTGTGAGCATGGGGGTTGCATTAGGTAATCAAAAGAGGTCCCTTCCAACCTCAGGGATTCTGTGATTCTGTCTGGTAGTCATTTCTTCTGTACTTAACTGAATTGTTACAATACAAGTCATACTGGGTATACTCTTGCATTTTCTTTTGTGGTTAGACTAAAGGATCCCTATTGTCAAGATATCCTCTGTTCAGGTTCAGCTTGTGCTCAGGGCTGGGGTGGTAAGCTCTACAAAGTTCAAGAGTGTCTTTAGATTGCCCTCTTCTGCCCATCCTCTTTGCCCTCCCACTTCATTACCCTGCACATCACAGTGAAGATACTTGTTCTCCAGTTTCTTGTGCTTACAAGACTCTGGCTTCTGAAAATATACAATTACAAAGGAAACTATGTGATACAATAAGACAGCTGAGTCAATCTAACAATTCCATACTGTTAAGGTTTGCCCCTATTCCTCACATCTTTATGCCAGCACTGAGGATCAGCAGACATCTTTATCAGGAGTTCTTTTTGGCTGTACTAACCTTTACCTCATAGTGCACTGAAGTTCTCCTACAAGATCAGAAAAGTGCAAGATTTAACACACAGGAGATGCATGGATTGCAGGAATAAGGAAAGATGCTTATTCCATGGAGATTCCTTATTCCATGGAGACTGACTTCATTTGGTAGCTCATCATGTTGTCTAACCACTCATTACCAGGACTGAGGTTCAGGTATATTGATTTACAGCCGGTTTTAGCACTGTGTTTGGACAGCAAAGTTTTTCTGGATGTTGTGTCCTCAACTGGTTCATTTCCACATGTGCTGTGACACCATCTTCTCAGTGAGGCTGACACCAACTGTAGTGTGCTCTGTGCTGAAGTAAGTACAATACATCTAATTACATTTTAGGTAGAATATGTCTTGTGTTCTCTGAACTCTGTTCTAAATGGCTAGTGGCTCTGTGTCTAAACACCAAATTCTTCAACGAGCACGGCAAAAGAAAAGTTATCGTAACCCAACAGCTCATCTACTGGAAACAGCTTTTAGGGTTTGTATAAAACTGTGAGCTTTCATTCATACATACTACCAGATGTGATAGCCTGCTCCATTGTCTCCTCCATGTGCAAAGTACATTACAGTTGAATTTTTTATCCTCTCAAGTCTGTTTCTCTGTTTAGAAGGATGACTTTTGCTTCACACAGCTTAACTGTGGTATAGAAATTCCTTCTCTGAGAGTAAAAACCTGATGGAACCAAAATTTCTCAAGGAATACAACTCTCTACTGTGGCAATTCTTCTCTTTTCTGAGTATACCTGTTCAGTTCACTCTGAATGCTACAGCAGAAACTCAGCTGCCTGATGCAGTAGTATCTAGTGCCCATTTTGTTAAGACATGGTGTACTGCCCAGGAACAGATTCAGAAAACAACAGTCTCAGTCCTATTTCTGTCAGTTTGTTTACCACCGAATCCTGGCATCCTCCCAAGCCTTTAGTTGCACTTTCTGCAAAAAAGTCCCAACATTTATAAATATAAAATATGAATAATAATCTGAGAACTAGATACAACTAAAAAAAGACAAACAAAGTATCCTACCAGTCAACTAGGCAACATTTCATTGTTGTCTCATGCAAGTCTCATTCTTAGCTAAAAAATCCTCTACCTCCCTGTAATGACAAACTTCAACTTGTAGTGACTACTAAAAAAAAAAAAAAAACAGAACCAAAAAAGAAACGACAAACCAATCAAACACCCCCAAACCGGTGAACAAAAATATGCTAATTTCCCCCTTAATTTCTCCAATTTTTTTCCAATTACTTATTTTCAAGACTGACAGACTGTGGGACCTGTCCAACACCTTACCAGACATCCAACAGATTAAGTAAAGAAAACTAAGCTTTCCTTTACCCTGTAAAGCCTCCTCCTAAGAACAAACAGCCAGGCCAATGTTCTCCAGTCTGAGGAGCCTTTTCACACAGCATCAGCCAATACAATGTTTAAGGTCACTAAAGAATATGCTCATGTGTTACATATTGTTTATGTTTATTAGAAAGCAGTAAAAAACCTGAGAAATTATAGATTACAGAGATGAAACTGTCCTTTGACAACAATAGATTAATAGTTAATCTAATATGTAGCCAGAGCCAGTGGAATATTTTATGGAAAGAAACATCTTTGTTCTAGAACTGCTGAAAGGCAAATATATCTCTTCCAGCACAAGTAGAATTTCAAAATTCAGAATGGTAGTGTTGTTTTTCTACCCGCCCCTTCAGAAAACATATAAAAAGACTAAGGCAGTCATTACCACCAGAAAACTCTAGAATCAATTCCATATGCCTATATCCCCTCTTTCTGTCAGTTAAAAGGTGTCTGCCTGTTCATTCTACAAAAATACCAGCTCTAGGATTGGTGTTTTCACCAAAACCCTGGGGTTTATAAACATGGAAGAACTTCTGAGGCACAAGGTATGATAGGGTCTGACAGGATCCATCTGTCCTGAAGTGCATTTTTGGCTGTAAGTGGCCCACTGTGCCACTTAGACACTCACTTATCTTTACTGATGATCTGGATGAGATCAACTGTACTCTCAGTAAATGCACTGATGACAGCAAGCTCTGTGGGAGTGCTGATCTGCTGCAGGGCAGGAAGGCTCTGCAGAGGGATCTGGACAGGCTGGATCCATGGGCCAAGGCCAATGGTGTGAGGTTCAATAAGGCCAAGTGTCAGGTCCTGCCCTTGGGTCACAACAACCCTGTGCAGTGCTTGGGATTGTGGCTGGAAAGCTTCCCAGCAGAAATGCTGGTCAACAGCACCTGAACATGAACCAGGAGCATGCCCAGGTGTCCAAGAAGGCCAATGGCATCCTGGCCTGTATCAGCAATAGTGTGGCCAGCAGGACCAGGGCAGTGATTGTCCCTCTATATTATGCACTGGTGAGGCCACCCTCAAGTTCTGTGCTCAGTTCTGAGCCCCTCATGACAAGAAACACATTTATGTGCTGCAGCAAGTCCAGAGAAGGGCAGAGGAGCTGGTGAAGGGTCAGAGCTGGACACGGTAATTCCTATGAGGAGCAGCTGAGGAAGCTGGGGTTGCTTAGGCTGAGGAAGAGGAGGCTCAGGGGTGACTTCATCACTCTCTGCAACTCCCTTTGAGGAGGCTGTAGCCTCCTAGGCAACCAGTGACAGAACAAGAGGACACAGACTCAAGCTGTACCAGGGGGGTTCAGGTTGCACATTAAGAGGAATTTCTTCACTGAAAAGGTGGTCAGGCATGGCAGAGACTGCCAAGGGAAGTGCTCAAGTCACCATCCCTGGAGGTATTCAATAAATGACTGGACTGACAACCAGTGTCATGGCTGACAAGGTGGTGTTTGGTCAAAGGTTGGACTCGATCTTGGAGCACATCTGAAATACCTGTTGTACACCAACACACATAGTATGAGAAGCAAAAAGGATAAATGTCAAGCACTGGTCAGTTTCCAGAGCTATGATGTCTTTGGTGTCAGCAAGACCTGGTGGAAGAAGTGCCATACCTGGAGTACTGGGATGAAGGGCTGCAGGCTCTTCAGGAGGGACAGGCAGGCAGGCAACATGAAGGAATTGGACTGTATGAAAAGGGGGGGTTTGACTGCACAGCCCTTACCATTAGTGATGATGTGGGTGAGACACTCTGGTCTCAAAAGAGATGTTGGAGTGGTTGTCTGCTACCAATAGGCATTCAGGAAAAATCTCTGAGTCGGTATCTTGTCCTTACGGGAGACAACCCATAACTTCCCAGACATCAACTGTGAACACTGTACTGCTGTGACAAGCAAATCTGGGAAATGTGTGAAGTTTGTAGGAGCTAACTTCTGGTCACAACTACTCAGTGAGTCAACTAGGAAATAAGCCCTCCTATGCAGAGGACTATGTCAGGGGAGGTTCAGACTTGATGTTAGGAAGCATTTCTTTACCAAGAGGGTGGTCAAACACTGGAACAGGCCTCTTGGTTGATGCCCCAAGCCTGACAATGTTCAAAAGATATTTGGACAATGCCCTCAATAACATGTGTTACCTTTTGGTCATTCCTGAAGTAGTCAGGCTATTGGACTAGATGATCACTGATAGATTCCTGAAATACTGAAATACTCCTTTTCTATTTATTTTGCAAATGGTTATCACTTGCATTTTTCCATACTGAGTCAACATTTGCATGAAGCTATTATTAATGCCAAGATCCCTTTTCCCAAGCTTAACAGTCCACACAGAAAAAAACCACATTTTTTTAAAATGTAGCGAGAGTCCTTTTTGTCCATGGCTGTAATTAAGATTACATTGAAATTTTATGGGCCAGAAACATTGTATGAGGAGGTTACATACCTCTTCAGAAAGCCCTGGTCTTTAAAACCCTGAACCCTGTATTATTAGCCGTTGAACTTTTATTTGCATCCTTTACCAACTCACTTGTTACAATTCTAACCAGCATGTGTCCAAATGTTACCCTCGAGGAATCCCACCATGACTTCCTGCCTTTCTGAAGGTCAATCATTCCAGGCTTGCTCCATTTCCAGTCTCTAAACCAACTAAACATCCACACGAGGAAGGTCCCTAATGTCCTAGGACTGCCTAATTCTCTAAAAGCTTTTGCAAAAGAACCATGGAAATTCAAGCAAACGTTTCAAGAAGAGAGCTAAGAGTTTAGGCTTCTCTTGCACTGCCATATCTTAATCATCATCACATCATGCCTGAATCACTCACAGAGTTCAAGTAACTGAGGAGAGCTGAGAATGTATAAGGAAAAAGTTCCTTAAACATACACACAACTCAGTAAGGAGGTTTATATTTACACTGCGAAGGGAACAATTTTGTCAAGTTGGCAGTACCAAATATAAATTTATTATTACTTTTTGGTTTGTGACTTACTAAAAAAAAGAAAAAACTTTTTAATTTACATGCCTACATACCTCTCACACCTCTGCTGCAATGTTCTCTCTCCCTCAGTGGTTCAGCTGCCTGCATCTCAAGGATTCAAGTCTGAGCAAAGCTATATAACTTTGACTCAGAATTCTATGAAAACAGCTAAGTTGTGAGAAAGACTTGCAACAAAAATACATAGAAAGATAAGAAATGAGACAGGAGTTGGAAGTCTAAAATAGGGATCACTAACTGCTTAAAGACACACGACAAAGTAATTAGTCAAATAGAAAAGCAAAAAATTCTGATAAAAAAGGTGAAGGTGGGAGAGTCACTACCAGTCATCAATTTGTTCAAAGCACTAGTTTTGCTGGAGGGGAAAGCAAACAATTCAGCAACACTGTGGATCCGCCCAGAACTGCTGAAGCAGATTCTTCTCCTAGCTGAGGTCTGTCTAGACAACAAAGACTTGTAAGCATATTTATTGTCAGCCACATTGCTCATGAAGGCTGGGCTATAATCTGTGACTGCTAGCTACTACTTGGTACCTTTGTACTTCTGCATTTAGCTGTGCAAAATATGTTGCTACAAGTAAGATGCTCAAGCAAGCTCACCTAAAGAAAGGAGGTAACAGACAAATGGAGACAAAGTCAGCCTCAGTACCGCCCGCCTGAACGGTGAAGACTGAAAACAAGATCATCAACCTGCAACTTACAGTGACATTTGGAGACTTGAATTCACTAAACAGGAAAAATGTCCATTACCTGTGGTTTTAAAAACATAGAAATTACAATTTCCTAGATAAAATTCCTTCCTTTCAAACAGAATTTTTAGAGATGCAAAGTTACTCAAAAGTGATACTCTCCAAAGTGCAGTCCTCAAAATAAAAGCTCGGAGACACTGAAAATATATTAGGTTTATTGTCTGCTGGTTTGTAACTATGCTACACTGATCAGAATGAGTACAAAACCAGTATGTTCTGTCTCTTTAAGAAGATAATGAGAGAAACACCAGCATGTTTTCTCTTCTGAGCCTGGCAGACACTCCCAGTGTAAGAAACCAACATGACAGAAATAATTCAGAAGTAAGTCTTGGAAGTATCTTTACTTTCACTGGAGAGTACAGTCTGTCTTCTGCATTTCAAAGGTTCTACAGAGCTGTACACCTGCAAACAATCTGTTTGAACCAGGAACTGATTATACTTAAGAGATGTATAGTAGCTTTCATATAAGAAGTCACAGTTCAAACTTTTCCATGCCTGAGCCATCATTACAATTTTGTAAGTCAGTAAACCGAGACAGGCTTCAGAGGCTCATTAACAGTTCTCTACAGTTCTCTACAGTCTCTATAAGACTGACTGTGCCAAGATAACTTGATAGTTCTGACTGCTGTTGTACTGTGCCCATTGTATTACAATGTTTCCATGGATTTAATCAGTGCTTATTTATGCTTAAATGACTTTATTTGCATGCTAGAAAGAAAGAGATAGACCCAACAGATAACAAGCAAATGGATAAGGAACACAGAACAAAGATCTTGGATGAACAGGACTGACTGGAACATTAGCTACAAAAAAGACTAAAATTTGCTGCATGAATTAAGCAATTCAAGACATAACAGCTTGCTCTATAGATAACACAGGAACCAATCATCAACCATCAAAACAAATTGCTGCTGACTGCATACATTTCTAGTGTCTGTAGTAAGGTGTTAGAAACACATTTTATGTATCTGTGAAAATACCATACATGCATGCAAATGGTGTTATTCCTGAACAGCATTTATTAAACTCAGTTTTGGGGTTTTTTTTTTGGTACTCAACTCTTTTACATGAGAAAAGACTTAGTAGGACATACATAAAATGCACTTCAAGAAGACAAATATTCCTATTACTTCAATACTCTTCTGTGCCACAGTTGGCAGATAACAAAGAAGTTGAAAGTCCTCATTGATATCACTGGCCTGTTAAAGTAAAGCTAAACAAAACCTTGTACAAAGCTGCATGACACCATAAATGACAAGTGAATGCAGAAGAGACAAAAGCACAGCAGTTAAAGACTCTCAACCCAGTGGTGATGGCAACTCTTGTGGCAGACATCTAAGTGGACTCTCAGCCAGATACCAGTTCCTAATATGAAAGACATCAGAGGAAGGGCAGAAAGGGGCTTAGCTGTAATCTCTCCCTCCAGCGTTACCACTCTTCAATTTCATCTATTATTGTATCATAAACCTAACTTACACAGTAAAATTCCTTGGTTTAAGATGTGAGAAAAACCTTTGGAAAAGTCTATAGAAAGATAAATACCGTTAGACCTCAAACTGTTCACAAAGGATGTGTGTAGCTTATAGCTTTAAGAGGAGATAAACCCCCCAACAAGGAAAAGCATAAAAAGTAATTGGGAAAAAACCCAAACCAAGAAAAACAAACATGGCATCAGCTATTTGGGTTGTCAGTACTGGGGTCAGTCAAAGGTGGCAAGTCAGCAACCCCAAGCACTCGCTCCAGGACACCACAGAGGCTGACCTTCCTTCCTTCTTCAAAACACTAGTCCAGTCAACAGTGATTTTCTGGGGTTTCAAAAGGCATTGTTACAATTTGGGAGTGGGGTGGTGGGGGTGTGGGTGATTTCTGTCACTGCTACAGAGCATGAAAGGAAATGCAGGCACACATAAAATAACATTTGGCAAATGGACACTCAGAAATCTGTAGGGTACTGGCATCTTCCATAAAAATGGCATTCAATACTTACTGTGCACACATGAGGCCAGTTCTCAAGCTGATAGAGCACTTCTGTGCTAAGGTCCTCCCAGTACATTTCCCGATAGATCTGAGGCATCTTTGACACCCTGACACCACTGTTGTATTTGCTCAGAAGCTCCTTAATGCGAGTTTGAAGTTCATTGACATCAGCAGCAGAAGAGCCAGGGGCAACAGTATGTGTCTCTGCAGTGGATGTATTCAAGCTGTCTGTTAAAATAAAAATACAGACTTGAAGTAAACACAGCCGTACCAACAGAAGGATGATTACCTCCCTGCTTAAAAACTAAACATGGGAGCTTGCCAGCATAACACCAACTCTAAAATGTGTCTCTCCTGCCCAGCACGGCCAGTTCAGTCACTTTCTATGGCAAAGAACTATGGAAATCTCAGACATTTAGTAACTACCTAAAGATGAATTTTCAATCACTGTAGTTATTTTCATAAGATGTTGCTACATGTTACTTCTGAAGGGATTCTAGAAGAGAATCCAGAACCCTCAGCCCCACCGCAGCTGAGACACTGCACTAAGGCAGTATCCCAAGAGGGGCACAAGGTAATTTCTTTATGAGTACAAACACACCAAAGATATAGCACAAAGACCAAGACTGTTTTTCTATATTCAGACAGGTGTACAAATCAGACCAATGATTTGCCTTTCATTCCAAGATAAGTCCTGAGGAAAACTCTCCACCCAGCAGGCAGCCTTTCTGTGCTACTGCATCCAAGGAAGCCCTCCAGTGGAGCAAGGAAAGTGACAACTGTTCAGCTGCTCTGGGCAGTTTCATACATTGTGTTTAGGAATTAGGCAGTCATTATTCCACGGAGAGGTTCACATCACTAGCTTACCTGCTCCCTCATCTCTACTCTTCTCCCTTTGGTGGGGTGTATTTGCCACAGACCTGAACCTTCACAAATCAGGCTGACAAGTCTCAAAGAAAGCAACCATCATTTTGCAAGCCCATCAGCTGCACAACTGTTGAGCCATGCAGGCAGAAGAGTATTTTCTGGACAGATACATTAGTAAAGCTGCTTACTCCTGAAAGGCAGGATTTCATCCTTATACCAGATTCCTACCCCAGCAGTGAAGTTAAGCTTACTCCTCCTGTTTCCAAACTCCTCACACTGGCTTTGTGATTGGCTTTGACACTTACTGCCCAATGCTTTTCCTAGAAGACTGAGAGGCAGACAAGCAAACACACACATTTCCTCAGCACAGTGAAATTAGAGTGAAAAGGTTCATTCACAGAACCCGATTTCTCATCCAAACCTATCTTCATTCATAACAAGTACTAAGATGGGGTTTTTTTAAGATGACACCCACTTTTGAGTAGTCCACAAATAATTTCTTAATGGGCATACCACTTGACTCTGTGGAAGAGCTTCTGGACAGGTGAACTTGCAACTCCTTTTGAAATCGTGGTGGCACAGTCAGTCTCTTCTCAGACCTAAAATTGGAAAGAAAATTGCTTAAAATCACTCTTCTGTCTCTAAATAACATTTCATTTGCTTCTAAGAACTATACATAAAATAAAATGCATTCCACACACTCCTAGGAGGCCTCCCGCATAAGATGAGTTGTCACAATGTCCTTGTCAGGAAGACAACCTGATCAGTAGTAACAGGACAGATCAACAGGTGGTTTCTAGTTTTTACTCATTTTTCTCATTATTGCGAGAAACAAAACACAGTAAAAAGACATTAGCAAAGGGAAAGCATCCAGGAACACGTAGGCATTCAAGGTCTTTTTGTGGATGCTGTTGTTACTCTGTTTAACAGATTCTTCACTGAAGATCTCTCCCACTGAAAGCACGCAAATGTCATGCCTGCCGGTGTTCTTCTGGGGTCCCCCAGAGAGCAGCAGCTTTTACTTGGGAGTAAAGACACCAAAATGAGCTCCTGACAATGAAGAGGGTACAGCACCATGTAGCTCATAAAAACCTGGAAAAAAAAATCAGCTGTGGAATAATTACATACACTGCAAGCAAAAGGAAGCAAGAGTTGGAGAAGGGAATTCAAAGACTAGGACCAAACACCTCCCAAAGGAAGAGTTGCACATACCCAAGGAAGAGTTGCAGTGCCAAAGTCAGGGTGGCAACACTTCCACCACAGCAGGGCAGGTTGCTCTGAACCAGGCATCTCCTGACCAGAGCAGACCCTGCACATGCACTGGGCAGGCTTCGCAGAAGATCTCTGCCCAAGGGCCAGAAAGGAGTTCTGGCCATCTCCAGAGTTCAGGGACAACAGTGGAGCAAGCCGAAAACCTCACCAGCTGCAGAAACATCAAGTATGATTTTCACAGCTTCACTTGGACTCTCAGAAGGTAGGACAACAGTTCAAGTACAATGCTGAGGCTAGTTGCAACAGGAACTCAAGACCAAGTAGCCCTACATGTCATCACATCGACTTTTAATCAGAGCATATCTATGAATCAGAAAGAGAACTCCCACATTCACATCTCTTCTAAGGAGCACCTTAAAAGATTTAACACTAATTTGTCTCCCCTGCTTTTATGCTGTCCCTGTTAGATGAAACCATTGCTCCTCCATCAGCTATGGGGTATTACTTGTACCAAAGACTATACTTTTGTTCTGAGTCATGTCCCACAGCACTAGCTGTGAGGACAGGCACTGTCCAGCTCAGCAATTTACAAAACAGGAGTCATGCCTAGAAGTCCTAGGCAGCAGCAGATCAACTTCAAACACAGCTGGAAAACTCAGAAAGTACAAAAGGAAAGCCACCCATGCAAAAATCAAAACTTATATTCACATTTGGCACTTGCTGGGTATCTGAAAAGCCTCTTACAACACTTACCTGCATTACAGAAAACCCTCTACTTTCTGGGCACAGCTCAGATGCCCACACAAAGCTGCAGCGGTCTCTTCTTAGAAGGTGGATGTGGCTGCCCATGCATATACTACAAGAAATCCAGGATCCCACTTCTTGGTACATGTATTTACCAGTATGGACAACTCCAAGCTGAACAGATACTCAAGTTTAAAAAGTCCTCTTAATGGAAGCAGATTCAAAAGAGACTACCAGCTTTGCTACACAGAAAGCAAAACAATCCTATAAAACAGCCACATGGGTAGTGGAGACTGTCCTGCTACCCCTGCCTGCCAGTAGGAATCCATAGCTGTGTTCTAGTCCTCAGTGCCACACACACTTGTATCACCTTAAGCCACACATCAGGTAACACTTGACTGCAGGGTAGGCCAGCCAGAACTGCTGTAAAGTTTCAGTGAGGAAGAGGGCAGATGTTCTCCGCTTAAGCCATGCCACGTGAACACCTTGGAAAGGAACCTGGAACAGAGAACTGATGATTCCCTTCTGCTGCATGCAAAAGCTAATTGGATTTGGGATCCTTGAAGTATTAAGAGACTTCATGTAGGGTCTTCCTATGCTTTCTGTTGTGGATCAACAGTTTCCCACAACATGGTGCTAACATTGGCTTTGAGCCTAGTCATCAGCAGTTTCAAGCCACGCAATCAGACAAGCATCGTGTGATGTGCTGCTTGCTCACACAGATCACGATGGTCATACATCTCCAACAACTAGAGGGAATACAGCCAGACAGTGGCAGGGCAAACATGCTTCCCTTCAGTTCACAGGTATGGACAACTCAGCTACTTGCAAGGCCTCATGTTCCTCAGCTGCTAAAAGCCTGCTCCCAACAAGAGGACTCCTAGCCACACCAGCACCCTGGCCCTGCACAGATGCCTGACCAGCCATGCAGCCCTGCCAAGTCCCCACGTGCAGCTGCAGCTGAGCAGCTAGTCACGTCTCACTGCCACACATCACTGCCTCTCAATGAAGGGGAGAAATGCCCTTCCCGGCCAATTGCCTTATCTTGGGGTAACACCCATGCCACCCCAATCTGCTCTTTGGCCCTTCGACAGTGCCATCTAAGCAGCCGGGCCAGGTGCTGGCCAGCAGTGAATGTCTCCTGCTGCTTCAAGCAAGGGGGTCACCAAGCATCTGAACCTGTTCTCATCCATGCTGCTGCTTTCCAGCTTCAAGGATCTCTGCAGTTAGCCTTACCAGCAAGGTCTCTCCCTGCTTCTGAGGGTTTGCAGGTCCACAGCAACATAGTCAGGTCAGCCTGAGATATTGCTGCTATAAAGACAAGCCTCTCAGACCCTGCAACAGCATCTGCAAGAAGGACTTGGACAACTGCAGCTACCTTCAGCATCTCTCTGTTGTCATGTAAGTGTGACAGAATGGGGAAGACAAACATCCTGTTCCCTTTCCACCTACTGCTACATAGTGGCAAGCCCCTGAAGCTGTGGTCAGGGAAATCTCCGAAAAAAATTTCACAGAGTGCTACAGAGCTGGGACACAGACTTTGGCAGTCACAAGGGAACCACCATTTGCACCCTCCCTGAGGAGCTTCACTACACGATACTGGGTGGAGCACCAACACCTGTCAGCACCCAAACAAAATCTGTCACTGGCAGGACATGGTGTCAAGGCAAGGAACACACATCTGCTTTAGCAGGACAGATGTTCAACAGAAAAGGAGAAAACAGAGATCCCTGTGTGCAACCACGAGAGCATGGATGTCCTTTCCTACAGTGTGGGTAGGTGGAGATGCAGGGTGGTTAACAGAAAGTCAAAAACTGCACACAGATAATGGCTCATGCCAAACTGGGAAGTGGGGCAGAGACAGTCTGTCACCTTCAGGACTTGTCTCAGTCAACCTGTGCTGTGAAGGCTCAGCCACTTTCACAGGCAAGTGCTGGCACCCCTGCTGGTGCAGTGCGCTCAAGTCTGTGCCAGATAACTATGAGGCTGCTGTCAGCCCAGCATTTCTGGGGATGCTGCTCATAACTCCACTCATTTCCACACCGTTTTTTGAAGTCAGGACTTCCTGGCTCAGAGAAGCTTTCCCTCCTGCAATTTCCAAAGCACAAGCAACTACAACAGCTCAGGAGGTACAAAACGTCCCCAACAAGAACACTTGGATCTTGCCAGTCCTGCTTCAAACTGGCCAAGTTGAAACAAATTAATCCAGTCACATGGCCACTGTACAACCCTGTATTCAAACAGAATATGAATCTCTCCTCCCTGAACTCTCCCTTCACTATGTTCCCAAGCTAACAGGATAGCATTTGGTCTCTTTGCAACACCACAAGATGTCTTCTCCTCCAAAACTACCTGGGCCAAAGCAGACCTTGCTTGTAGCTTCTCCTACTGCGTAGAGCAGAAACTGACAACAGAAACAAAAGCAGAACACGTACCTAAAAGGAGCTCAGAAGAGGCTGCCAGAGATGAACAAAGATAACACAAGATGTAGCAGACTATATTAGGAATAGCCAGAAGAGGGGTTATATCTACCTAATTTTAAGTCACGCGTCACAAATCTTTAAGTGCTATAAAATACTTCCTGGCCTTACAGTAACTAAATTGGAGAAAACTTTAAATGCTCCTTTTGCTCTGCCTGAGGCAAAGTGCCTCTGCCTTTTAAGGAAGTGCCACTTAAAAAAATGCAACTCATCTGCACACACAGAAAAGGGAAGGCCCAAGCACAGCTGCTCCTACATTTCTGAGTCACAACATGATGGCTTGGCCCTTCTCTCCTCTGCACAAGAGACCCCTGATTGCACATGGAACTCATGCAGGTGACTGGGGCAGGACGTGCCTGTTTTCTTCCAGAAAGAGCAGGCACCGCAGCAGGATTAAGCTGTTGTGCTGCTCTGTGCCACTTCACAGCTACGCCGCCGTGGAAGTGGCACGCCACTGCCATTTCCATTCAGCGCCAGGCTGACTTGCAACCCAGCCCGGCTTGGAGTCCTCCCCCTGAAGAGGATTACCGCCACAATCACAGCTCTGGCGGACTTAGCACAGCCACAATGAGCAACAGCAAACACTTTCTCACCACCATCAGCTGACGGCCCAGGGCGGCCGAAAACAACACAGAAAGAAATGATGGGGCAGCAGCTGACTAAGCCACCCGGATTAGAGAGGCTCAAACGGGGCTGAAAACCAGCATGTACCGCTAACCCAGCAGAACTGCAGCTCCAGCCCTCATCTCAATTCACCCAAACATGGTCAGGTGGCTCCTGGCTCCGAGCACACTGAGAAAGGACACAAACACTGACGCTGCAACACACAAGTCAGGCAAGAGGGAAAGAGCAGCCACCTGCAGACAACCATCACCCTCAACACACACATCACCTGTCCCTGCACACAAATCTACTCCTCCTGCTTTCTGTCACAGTGGCCGTAACAGCTCCCTCCTGGGCCCAGGCACCAGTCCCACACTCCCTTACCATGACACCTTTGGCCACATTTCTCCCCAGAAGACATGAACACAGGCCAAGAGCACAGGCTAGCTATGGCACTATACAAAAAGGCAAAATGTCCTCTATCTCCCTCCTGGAGTACCACCCCACGTTCAGACTTCACCTTCTGCAAGGGCAGGAGCCTGGATTCCCACTGGATCCCAAAAGGCACTACTTGCATGGCAGCATCGAAAGGCCCATCACACTTCATTTCCCCTCACTTGTGCACACACACACACACACACTGACCTGTTTACCACAGTGACGTGCCTCTGCATGGGGATTTCTTTAGGTGATCCGCTCCCAGCAGCTGAAGGTAAGGCAGACCGGGCACTCTCCACAACAGGTTTCACACCTCCACCTGCTACTTCTCTGCCTCGGGGCAGGCGAGGAACAGGCCTCTTACTGCCTTCTTCTGGCATGCTCAAAGACCGGGGCTGTCGCAAAGTTCCTTTGGGCTTTCCTAAAGAGTTTGCAGATGCAGCCATGAGTAGCATTCTCCTCCACTCAGTGTACCTCTACCTCCCCAGGCACCTCCTCTACTGCCATCCAAAGGGTTTCTTCTTCTCTACTATGCTTTGTGGGCACCTGAATTCCCACCACACAGCAGAAGTGACCAAGTAACACCCACAGGAGAACACACCACGTTAGCGTTCAGGCCACACTGGGATAAACAAGCTCTTGGTCACTTTGCTGTTTATGTGCTGCATCAATTTTGGAGGTTACAAACACCCCTAAAGGGATTGATGTGCAAGACAGGTTGACACAATCAACCTGCCATTATAATCCCTGTCATTTAATGGGGATATGAGCCACCAGTTCAGCTTCTCAACCGACATCCTCCTAGAAGAGCAAGAAGCAGCAAACGCTTCATTACAGACAACAACTGGGGAATACACACAAACTATGAGACCCACTGTTGCTCCAAGCTGCCAACCTGCAAGCAAATAGGCCTTGCCTGGGCTTAATCCTGGGCCCAATTCTGGGCCCAATTCCACAGACAGTCACACAACAGCACAGCAGTGAGGAAAACCTGACGCACACTTTTAGGAAAATACTGCTACAGCAGCTTATGCAAAAGGTAAGAGGTAAAAAGAGCTGGAAGTGGGCATCAGAACTTTTGTGGCACTGTGGCACTGGCATCAGCAACATGAGCTGCTGAAACAGCCACAGATGATGCTGCAGGGACTCCTTCTCACCGTGAGAGAATGGCCCAATCCTTCCACTCCACAATGGGCCAACACCAGCCTTAAAGAACAAGCAGGCTCACTGCCACATTTCTTGCCTGCATCTCAGCTGTTTCTCACAGAAGCAGGAACATGTGAAAGTGAAGCCAAGCGTCCTCCAAAAACTTTTTTTTTCAAGATCATTCACATCTTACATACACACTTGAGAAGGGCTTTCTCTCTGATCATGGCTTTCAGACATAAGCACCCTCATCAAGAACACTCATCCTCCCAGGAGCTCTCCACCTGGACCATGTGACTTGTGGCCATTAGCGACACACCCTCACAGTCAAGACTTTTGCCGCAGCAGCTGCACAGTTTTTTCATAAAGGCAGGCTCTCTAGAGCTGCCTGTGGCTTACCTGATAAACTGACTGGAGACGTACTCTTCAGCCTCATCTGACAGTTCACCTGCCGGACTGTTTTCTTCTTGGAACTCCTCTGTCGGGCCACCAGTTGAGCAACTCGCACAGTTTCACTGCAACTAACAGCATGGCAAATGACCTTATTGGAGCAGGAAGGGGACAGGGGAAAAAGCAGTCAGTGAGGCCCATGCTCATCCACAGCTCTCAGAATCACTTGCGTCCCTTTCCAAGCCCGTAACTGCTGGATCATGCAGGCTGGCAGGCAGTTCAGGAAAGGCTTCAGCAGCAGATACACATCTTGGAGACCTCACTCTCCTTTTGTGAAACCCCAGAAGAAACCTCAGTGAACCTCAGAAATCAGCAAAGCAGAGAGCCAGAGCCTCTCCATCACCTTTCCACATTAGGTTGTGCCCCTCTGAGAAATAGCCTGGTTTCTAACTCCCATCCCACAGGCCCACAATCTTGCTTTATAACTCTGGTAAGCCATGGGGTTGCAGCCTGTCCTTGCTCCTCCTACCAAGGCTCACTAGAGGCTCTGGCACCATGCTGACCCTGGGGAGCAGGACTGCCTTTGCCCCAAAGAAACTGCACAACTATCCTGGCTGCACCAATTGCCTTGGAGGCACTGGGCTGACCCCCAACAACAGCCCAGCCTTGGACAAGCCCACAGCTATCTCCCTGCCCAACTTCATGGCCTCTTGCCTCAACATCCCCTCACCACAGGCCATCCCTTGAATGGATATAGGAATTTGGCCTTGGCAAGACCCCAAACCACGTGCCTAGCACGCACTTTGCCTCACAAAGAAGATGCAATCCCAAACTTTTGGGCCATTCAACTGCTGAAAAGGCAGCTGGATGAGTACTCCTCCAGGACTCCATAAGGACACAGGCAGTCGCCCCAAAAGCACTAAGTTAAAAATGGAAGTCTGTGGTCTCAGCCATGTTCTATGGTGGTGGCAGAAGTTGAGAAAGGGCCCCTTTCTCAGCAGTGCCATGGGGGCAGCTATCTTGCTAGCCATGGCCTCAAACACCACAGATGACAATTTTGCACAGGAGCAGGGCGAGAGAAACTCTGGGACTTGACCAGCACCTCTGAAATTTAGCAAACAGCAGCTCCAAAAAGCATCTTTTCTCACAACCAAGACAGGGCAACCAAAGCAGAAAAACAACAAAAGCAAGAGATTGCTAAGCAGCAGCAGCTTGTTCCGGGGATCTTCTCCAGTCTCCCAGGGTGACCCAAACAGCCCAGGAAGATATGGGCAATGGATGACAACACTAGAGACCAGGCAACTCCTCCAGCAGTGCTCTCCAGCTCATCCCTCCTCTTCTGCACACCCAGCACCTTTGCTGGGCTGGCGCAACACAGAGCCACTGCAGGGAGGGCCTCACCTTCTGAGACACAGCTCTCCTACCCCAGAAGCTCCTGCTTAGAAATCAGACAGTGTACCTGCTGCACACTCAGCACTGACAAAAACAGCAATCCAGCAGCTTCACCACTGTAGAGATTAAATGCCAGGAATCACAGAAAAATTGAGGCTGGAAGACGTTGCTACAGTCCATGTCAAACAGCGTCTTTGCTCAAAGCGGCATCAACTAGACCAAGTTACTCAGTCAGATAGCGGAATATCTCCAAGGACAGAGAACTCCCAACCACTCTGGACAACTTCTTCCACTGTTTAGCCAGCCTCACTGTAAAGAAGTGGGGGATTTAATGTTTACATGGGACTGCTTTTATTTCACTCTGCTTCCACTGTCTCTTGTCTGTTCACTGAATACCAATGAGAACTGGAGATGGAGTCTGGCTCCATGTTTTTTTTACTCCCTTCAAGAGAGATCAGTACATATGGGTAAGATTCCCCTGAGCTTCCTCTTTTCCAGCACAAACAATACCTGCTCTCTGAGCCCTGCATCAGAAGTGTTCCTGCCCCTTCATAATCTTCACAGTCATTCAATGAACTTGCTTCAGTGTGTCCATATCTGTCTTGTTCTGGGAAGCTTAGAACAGGATGTTGTTTCACTGCTGCTGAGTACAGGGGAATAATCACCCCCATCAGAGTGCTGGCAACACTCTTCCTAATGAATCCCAGTATGCTCTTGGTATCCCTTGCTGTAATGGCACACTGCTGCTCACTGTAAACTTTGCACCCACCAGAACTCCAGGGAATTTCTCTGCCAAGCTACTTTCAGCTGGTCAGCCTCAAAACTATACAGGAACATGGGGTTATTCTTCCCCAGGTGCAGGACTTGGCATTTTCCTACACTGAACTTCATAGTGTTCCTGATGCTCCATTTCTCCAGCTTCTTGAGATCCCTCTGAAGAACAAGCACCTCCATCTGCTCTACCAGTCTCTCTTGTCATCTACAGACTTGCTGAGGATGATTTCTGTCCCTTCACCTAGGTCATTCATGAACACGTTAGACAGCAGTTCCTGAGCATCTACTTCCAGGGCACATCACTTTTAAGTGGTCTCCCAATGGGTTTTGTGCCACTGTTATGGAAGAGGATATTACAAGCCTTACTAAAATTCAGATAAACCACATCCAATGCTCTCCATTCAACCAATCATCTCATTTTGGAAGGGTATTAATTTGGTTATATATGATCTTGCCTTCATAAATCCATACTGACTTGCCTTCTTGTCTTTCAACTGTCTAGAACAGCTTTCCAGGATTCGATGTACAACAACTTTCGCACAGTTCAATGTCAGGCTGATCAGCCTGAAGTTCCTCCTTCCCACCCCTCCTGGTGAAGGGCAGTGCTTTCTTTCAGTCCTCAGGAACCTCCAACAAACTACCATGACCTTTCCAGGGTAACTGACACCTGTGGGTACACTGCAACAAACCCATGGACTTGAGCACATTCAGTTTTTTCCAGTGTTCCCTATCCTAATCCTCCCCCAAAAACACTAAGACTTCCTCACCCTGGACTTTCCTCTGCATATTTCTATATCATCTCTGTATCCCTTCCGGGTCACCCAATTATGCTTCTACCTCCTGTGTGCATGCTTATAATGGTAGATTTAAATTGGGAGCTCCTTCTTCATGTGTACCTTCTCCAGTCTTGCTTAAGAGAGAGACTTTGTCATACAGCAGCCTGAACCTGAGTCATAACCCATCCTGGTGAAAGGTGAACCTGAAATCCTTCACTCTTCACCCTTTCCCAGACGTCTGGGCAACAGTTTGAGTATGGACTTGGTAAGACTTTAGTGAAGTGAAACACAGCAAAAGGCTGAAGGTCTTCATTTGCTGTACCTTCTTTCTTTTAGTTTTTCTGTTGTCCCTGTATTTTCTTCCTGTTGCCTGTACTCAAACAGCTATTTTAAAGACTTTCTTTGGAAGCACGTTCTCAGAATTGGCAGTGCTCTGGGAGCTGTTCTGAAGGGGATGGCACTTTGTCTTGGTCTTCAAGTTGTTCAAATAATCAACAGTAAATGCAGTCCGTCTTAGGCCCATGTATGCTTGTTTGGGCAGCATCTGTATAATCCTCCCAGGCTCCTTCTCCCTGCTCCCACCATATGCATGCTTCCTTTTAATGGTTCAATTTTTGTCGGTGCTCCTGCCCCCTTGGCTTTTTTCCCCAGCTGTTAGAACAGACCATTCTTGAAACCGGAGGAGGCAATCCTTGAAAGCCCACTACCTCTCCTGGATCATTCTTCTCTTCAGGACTGTACTCCCTGAGTCTTCCAAGCAGATTCCTGAACAGGCCAAAGTCTGCTCTCCCAAAGTCCTACACTGTTGATCCTACTTTTTTGCTTTGTTCCCCTCCTTTTAGGCTCACAAACACCACCATCTTGCCACAGACAGGGCTCTTTCCAGCCTTTACATCTGCATCCTTTGCTCCTTGTTTTCAAGGACTGTGTCCAGCAGAACACCTCTCCTCACTGATTCATCGCATGTGTCAGGATGTTGAGAGCAGCAGACCCCAGAAACATTCTGGATTGCTCATGCTTGGAGGTCTTGTCCCTACAGCAGGTATGGCAGTGGCCCAAGTCTCCCGTGAGGATCAGGGCCTTCAAATGTCAGGCTTCTTGCACTTGTCAAAAGAAGGCATCATCTGCTTTACCTACCACTTCTTCCCACCTAAGACATTTGTAACAGATAGCCACCACGTTGCCCATACACTGATCTGTCCACTACTCATAAACTCTTGCTGTGTCACCATCTGTCCCAATAGAGAGCTCCTAGTATTCCCACTGCTCTCAAACTTGGAAGATCTCACGGGAACTCCTCCTACTGATCACTGCAGCCCATAACTCCTCAGCAGGCTGTGTCAACCCATAGCAGCATGCTGGTTGTGCGACCTGTTGCAACAACTCTCCATGACTTCAAAGGAGATCACAGCGCTGAACAACACACAGATCTCCAGAAACAACCAGTTTCTCCTGGTTGTATCCCGAGGTGTGGACAGTCTTGTACTGGCACTTCAGAGAGGTGCCCAGTTGTGCCCACTTCCAGAAAAGCATATCAGAGCCTTCCTCAAACTCCTAGCAAGCAGGAGCGGATGCATGGGATGAATCAACTTGAGTTTTGTTCTCAAAGTCTCACAGAAGGTTTTTTGTCCCTATACAGTTTATCATAGTTTTATAAATGCACATTTTCACATCTTTGGGACATTCCAGGTTTTTCCTGTCACTAATGTTTTAAGTAATTATCGGCATTTCCTTTCCTTGTTTTCACATCACAGTGATAAAGTTTAACAAAATGGTTTGAGTTAGAACGAATTCAGATGTAAAAAGGGATTGGGTAGATGAGACGAGCAAAGCAGTCTTCAAATTTCTCCTTTTGAAGGGGCTTAATTATTCAAGCAGAAGTCAGGGTTTTCTTAGAGGAAGGTGCAACTACACACTTCTTATAAATGAATATGAAGCAAAGCAAAGTAGGGTTCCTTGAAACGATGCAACCATCTGTTGCAGGTGTACAGTTTTCAGTATTTTCTGTATACTGAATTTAATTCTCAGCTTCTGTGGAAGCTGGAGGACATACCTATTGCATGATGAAAAAGTCATCAGCTTTCATCTTTCCCACATTCAAGACAGCTAAATTAGCACTCAGTAGCAAGGACAATTTATATCATTGCCTTCCAAAGATAATCAGTCTGTTCAGCCCCAGTTACCAAGCTAATATTCACCTCCCACAAATACTTAAGGCAGCACGTAACATGTGGCACTTTGAGATCAATTTGTATTATTTACTGCCTACTTTATACTATTCCTTTTTGAATGCATTTCTTGTGGTATGTCTTGGACAGCCCCTTTTAAGACTATCTAGACTGCAGGCAGGATCATCAGCTGCTACCAGACCCCTGGATGTCTTTGCCCTGCCCAACTGTCCACAAAGGGATTAAAGGAAGAGGCAAGGGTCTTCACAGACATTTTGGAGGTCAGGGTACTCCACAGCCATGAAGAGAGACTGGCTGACTGAGTGCTCTTGCAGCAGCCTTGTGTGGACTATGGTATTAGCCTATAATGGAGCTCAAGTATTCTGGAGAGAGGGGAACAAAGAGCATAGGCTTATAATGACACATAGCCTAGGTCCTGTATCAGGAAAGCACGTGGCAGCAGTCCCAGGTAGCTTACCAGCCCACATCAGTGCATAATCATGCCTGCCATCCTCTGCTTAATGTCTGCCATGGGGACACTGTGGACAATGGCAACAGGAGGGTCATCAAACAGCAACGTGGGCTCAGTCTTTGCACGCCTCCTGCCTCCCAGGTGTTCAACAAGGTGCTTCCTCTCAGCTGCTTCAGTCATGCAGAGCACAGTTGGCACTTCTGAACCCAAGTGAGTCCTCCTCAAGTACCTCAAGACCCCTGTTTAGTCACTTTCTCCTTTTTCACCTCCGAAAGCACCGTTTCACTCTCTTGTAACAGCTGCCACAAGTCACTGCCTCTAGTGCTGTACAAGAGTTCACAAGGCTCTCAGCACACATCGTATTAGTGGATAAACAAGGCTCTCAAGGGAATGGGAGGATACCAGATTACACCCTGCAAGGCCCTAGTTAGAAACAGATGGCTATCTGCCAGAACCACCACGAGGAAGCATTTAATTGCAGGATCACAAATGTTCCCAGACCTGAGGTACCTGCAATCCTGTTACTGATGTAGCTGTAGCTGAGGCAGGCTTTGGAGAAAGGGAAAAAGAATCCCAAACTTTCTTATCTGTTGTAAAAAGGCAAATTCTGATGTAAATATGCAGAAAGGGAACCTGTTGCTTAAAACCAGCCACATTTCCAGGTATCAGGACAAAACCCAGGATACCTCTCACCATATTCTCACAACACCGTTAATGAGGGAGAACTAGTTCTGAGTTTCCAGATGCCATCCTGATCCAGCTGAGCAAACAAGGAAGCTCAGCCTTAAGTCCTGTCTCTTCAGGACAGGATCCACTAGCTTTTTCCTCTGCCCCAGGCTACAAAGACTTCAGGAACCCAGACATAGCTCCAGTGAGGGAGAGGCTTCAAGCTTGCCATGCAGATCATCTGCAAGTCACACAGCTACACCAGCTGCCAAGAGAATGCATTCTGACTTCAAACCAGGAAGTCTAGACTATTGGGCATGAGGGTTTGTGGTCCTAACAAACTGCTTCCAAGTGGCAGCCACCAAGAGACATAGGCTAGTGCAGCAAGAGCAAGGAATAAGGGCCAACTCTTCTACCACACCAATTCTCTGCTAAGATCTGCTTCTCCTCCTTGATCTGTGTGATGACTCTTTATTCCTTGCACACTTGCCAAGCTGAGGCACTGCAACTCTTGCAGCAAGTCACCTCGCTTACATGGGCTCTTCCTCACCTCAGCACATGTTTCCAATCCTGTTGCACTGCAACCCATAACAAACAAGAATCATAAGTCCAAAGCAAGCACTGTCAGGCTTATAAGCAACAGCACCTAAGAGTTTCACTGTAGGAAAAAAATGATGCTAAACCCCACTGAGAGGAGATTATTAACACACACAAGTTAACCGTCTTTAGGGTCACACGACAAGCCACTAATATCTCCTCCGAAGTCAGAAATGCTAAGAAAGGGCCCAGAGCTCTACAGTCACACAAATGATCTTTCTAGAAAGAATTCACATTTCCAGGAAAAAGCCCTGCAACTTTACACGTTCTGCATACACAGCTTTGGGTCTGGAATGCAGAGGCAGGAAAATAAGGAGCACTTAGTATTTTATGGCACAGCTTCCACTTCTCCCAGAATTAATGCACCATATGCATGCTACAGAAATCCACAGCACAAAAAGAGGTAAAGCTATGAACCATGAACACTTTGCAGACACAAAAGCCATTTCTGAACCGTAACTGATTCTTACCTCTCCCATTTTGTTCTCTTCCATTCTGACCACTCCTGGGATACTCTCCAAGTAGCCTTCCAGTGTGTCATATCCCAGGTGCCTGAAGGGAATCAACTCATTGGTCAGGGATCTGTATTCACTCTGAAGTTCTGACAAACGTACACCATTTTTAAAGGCGTGAAGAACAGCTCGCAGCGCTTTTGCAACGAGTTCTGGCTCCTGCATCTTCACCTATACCCCTGCCTCCAAAAGAAAAAAGAAGGAAAAAGAAAGTATTTTTACATACACAGGCTAAAACCACTGGCTTTTATTATTCAAGCTTCCTCCCTCAACAAGCTAGAATTCAGCAACTCGGTGGCTCATCTTTGGAGACTCTGATACTTCTGGATAGACTTGTAGGGCCATGGTTGTGCAAGCCAAGCACATGGTATGGAACACACTGGGCATGACATTGTCAAAAAGTGCTGACAAAGGAGCACAAGTAGCCATCATGCAGAAGTTGGCTCTGCAGACAATCATGAGAGACCACATGACTAAAAGAGGGGCAAGGGCTGCTAAGCAATTGATCCATCAAAGGCAAGTACTGGATACTGCACCCGGGACAGGGCAATTCCGGTAGTGTGTATAACCAGGGAATGCGAGGCACTCTGGAAAGCAGCCTGGGGGTCCTGCCAATGGGAAGCTGAATATGAGCCAGCAGCGCCCTGGCAGCCAGGAGGGCCACCCGTGTCCTGGGGAGCATCAGGCACAGCATCACCAGCTGGGCAAGGGAGGGGATTGTCCAGCTCTGCTCGTCTCTGGAGCGGCTTCACCTCGAGTGCTGGAGACAGTTCTGGATGCCACAGTATAAGAAAAACATTAAGCAATTAGAGAGCATCCAAAGGGAGGCAGTGAAGGTAGAAAAGGGCCTTGAGGGAAAGCTGTGTGAGGAGTGGCTGAGGTCACTTGTTCTGTTCAGCCTGGAGAAGAGAAGACTGAGGATAAACCTCATTGCAGTTACAACTTCCTTGTGAGGAGGAGGACCTGACACTAACATCTGAACTCTTGCGACCAGTGACAGGACCTGAGGGAATGGCCTGCAGTTGTGTCAGGGGAGGTTTAGGCCAGAAATCATGAGAAGGTTCTTTACTCAGAGGGTAGCTGAGCACTAGAACAGGCTCCCCACAGAAGCAGTCACAGCACCAGGTCTGACAGAGTTCAAGAAGTTTGGACAATGGTCTAAGGCACATGGTGTGATTCATCGAGTCTCCCGCGCAGGGTGAGGAGTTGGATTGCGATGATCCTGTGGGTCCCTTCCAACTCAGGATATTCTGTGATTCGATGACACCCTACCACCGGCAGAGCGAGAACTTCCCCTGAAAGTGAGACAGGGCACAACCACCAACCCCCGCCACAGCGCCCTGCACTCCATGGCGCGGGGTGTCCCTCCAGAGAGGCCGTAGCTGCCCTGTCCTTGAGCCAGCACCTGCACCAATGCCCACATGTCAGCTCCACCATGGAAACTGCATGCACCAGGGCATGTAATCTCTCACCCACAAGCGCACAATGGCTCGACTCCACAGACTCTTCAGAGAGAAAACACAACTTAAGTCCCCAGGCACACGATCCTCTGACACTGGAATTTTGTGCTGGCCTTCTCTTTTTCAACCTCTGTTGCTCATGTCTGGTAGGGCCACGGGATGCCCAGAGCCTGCCCCCTGGATGTGCACTGCATGACCATCCCACTGGGCTCTGCCCAGGCATGGAGCCTTCTCAGCCCGGATCAAGGGACAGATCTCCTCCGGGGACATGACACGGTGCTTGCTCAGGCCTGCCTGGCGGCCACTTCACACAGCTCCACAGCTCCCGGGCACATCCCAGTGCTCTGTGACACCTCTTGGCTGCTCCCCAAACAGCTCAGTGCTTTCTCTGCAGCCACGCAAAGTGAAGGCCTGAACCTGCCTTTTATCTTCGTGCAATGCATTTCAGTCACATCTACTGATTCATTACATCAGCCCTGAAGAAACACTGCTTTATCTACCTCAAGCTTATGATTCTACCCTTACAAATGTCTCATTTACATACCTCCATAAATGTGTATCATTAGGCTATCTAAGTATCAATCTACTGATACACTCCTTCATACAGACGTCTCTAACTATGTACATACCTTGTGCATGTGCCGCATACAAATATTTGACAGCTGAGTACTTCCTGGTACAAGGAAGCAGGCGCTGCAACACTGAACAAAATGGCAGCTCCCTCCTACAAAATGGTGGCAGAAAACTTCCAGGCAGGGCTCCGGCCCAGGAAGTCTGGGCAGTGCGGGAGGCGGTTTCAAAGCGGGAGCCAGCGCTACCTAAAGCCTTCCCAGCCCCACAACTCACTGGCCTGCACACGCTCGGGGCTTCTCCAGGAACACCCAGCTATGCCCATGGAACCTTGGGGAGCGCCAGGCACACGTGCAGGCTCTCTGCTCCCAGGTGGGCGTCCTCCTCCCAGGCGCTCCATGGGAACACTCCCGCCACAGGAACCTCCCTGCCATGGCCCTGGACCAAAGCCCCACGGAGCTCTCGCACAACCCAGGAACAACCCTGCTCCCAAAGCCTGCAAGCAGGCTCCGGCCCAGCACTGAGCACAGCACCTCAAACACCTCGTCTTTGCCCCCCAGCAACTAATGGGCGACATGAGCAGAGACAGTGCTTCAGGACAAGGCCGCCTCACTCTCCTCAAGGTGCTCCAGCTCAACGCACAACACCAGAGTCCTCCACCTCCAGCACACCAAGGCGAGCAACTCCTGCCCACGTACCTGCAAGAGGCTCTCCCAAATCTGCAGTGCTGCCACCAGGGACCCCTGCTCCCTGCAGAAGCGGCCCCTCTCCTATCACCGCTTCCCTTCTGGGGAAGTCATCCTGGGCAACAACACATCACGTCCAAAAGGAAAGAGAAAGCCCAACCCTCAGCACATTTCACGTGCCACCACACGCACTTCAGTCTCTCCCTTCCTGCACCCAACTTCACGATGGACGGCCCAGCTCTGGGGCCAGGCAAGGAGGCACAGCATCAAGTCCTTTTATGCACCGTTCCTTGAACACTTTCACTTTATGCACACACAGCACTTCACTAACCCAACCATATCTCTCGCTCTCCACACTTACATGTGCACACAGGTACACCCACGTCCCCGCACCCATACAGACAGCACCGCCAATACGTGGCTTCACACACACATGGTTCCTCAACCCTGCAACTTCTGCCCTTGCTGGCCCAGTGGGTTTCACTGACTGATCCTGCAACAATCCCTCAGCAACAGCTGCCCTCACAGCACCCTCTGGTCAGCTACAGGCACAGCCCAGGAAGAGGAGCACACGCTGAACAACCTGCACATCTCCACATAGCAATGGGCACATCTACACTGGGCACTTGCATCCTTCTCTTATTTTTTCAGAGATTTTGCTGCTGGTGCACTCAGCTTCAAAGAGTGAGAAGATGTGGTTGCCACCTGCTAGAAGAAAAAGACACAGGAGGTTCATATCTGCTTTGGACCCACTCAGTTTCAAGGTGACATCATGCGCCAGAGAAATTCGTAAGTGGCATAAAGTCTTGGTCATACAAAAAAAAAAAAATCCCAAACACTCAGGCATTGAGAACTACAGCAAAAAATGCAGTTCTGTCTACAACTGTGTTTCAAGCCACATTCATTCATGAGACATGGAAAAGTTGATGAGAAGCTTTTTGGGGCCTTTTTCTCTACTCTTTCTTTTAAGTAACAGACACAGTTTCTTGTTTTGTTAACATGACTTTTGAAAGTTCTCTTGCCTATACCTCCTGAGTTCAATCTTCCTGCTCAGGAAAAATTAACAGTATATCTACTACATCCAAAGAACGATGAAGAAAATTTAAAATAACCCGGGATGGCAGTTTCAAAACTTGGTTCAAAAGAATTAACTTCACTAAAAAAAGAAACGGAGGATCATGAGGGAATGACATCATGTCAGTATCAGACAGATTAGTTGTATACTAATACAATAGTCAAGTTACATCAGAAACAGCAAACGGCATATCATGAAGTCTATCCTCCTAAAACTATATTGTGAGGTGTAGTCACGAGGACAAGTTAAACGGGGTGACAGATACTAGGGTACAAAGGTTAAACTGAATCCAGTCTCAACCCACACCTTACAATCTTCCCATTCCTACAGTCAGCAATAACGCAGAAGACTTGCAAGGCAGTAATGGTGACAACACCGATACCTTAACAGAAAGCTACACAGCTCAGAGTAGCTTTCGAAGCTTTTGAAAAATCGTTTTTTCGTTCAGCTGCTTTAACATCAGGTCATTCAGCAGTTACGACATTCTCCCGGCGGTTCACTGCCTCCTGATAGCAGAACGCTTCCCTGGAAACAGAGCCCGAGCCGCCTTATCATCAGTAAGTCAGCGCACATCGCTCAAACCACCTCTGCCAGAATCTGAATCGAAACTTTCCTCAGTATGCTCAGAACAGACGACCCGTGCTGCGGATAATTAGCCCGGCTAAGGAAAAAAGGAAATGCGGACAGGTCTTCCGCAGGGAGAGATGCACTCCCTGTCAGCCTCGTTTTTAGCAGACTACAAACACTCCTCTGGGGAACACAGGTCTCCGAAAGCAGAAAGCATCCACTAACCCGCTGAAGACGGGACACTGTCACTGCGCAGACACTGAGGAGGAGCAGCCTCCCTCTGGCTGGCAGCGCCCGTCCCTCCGCGCTGCCTCTCCCCTCAGACCGCGAGGACTTACGCCCAGCGGGGTTCGGCTTCTTCCTCTCCACTTCCTCCACCCGGGGCTTTCAGGCACCGGCCAAAGCCTCTTCCCGTGCTGCTGCCGCAGCCGCCGCGGGCCGGGCCGTAGCCGGGCGGTGCCACCGCCTCCCTGCACGGGGCCGGGGACTGAGGGGCGGCACGGCCGCTCCCGGCACCCCCGCCCAACCGGCCCCGGCCCCCCCGACTTTGGGCGGCCCGGCCCGGCCGCCGCCTCCGCCCCGCCCACCCCTCCGCCCCCGGACGCATGCGCGCCACCCGTGTCCTGTCGCTCCCGGGAAGGGCCACGTGTCCCCTCGGCCCCGGGAGCCGGGCGGGAGCCGCGCCGGGCTCGGCCGGGGCTGCCCTCCGGCCGTGCCTTTGCCGCTTCAGGTCGTCGTGCCCTCTTTCCACGGAGCCGGGAAGGCCTCAGTCCTGTCAAAAGGCAGCAGCCAGAGTCGCCTTCCAGAGGGAGCGGCTGAGGAATGACAGCTCCGTGCTTCTCTTCTGCAGAGATTTAGAGACTGTTAAGTGGCTAGAAAGGACCTTAACGGTCATCTAGTCCAAGCCCCCCTGCCATGGGCAGGGACACCTTCTACTAGAACAAGTTGTTGAAGGCCTTATCCAACCTGGCCTTGAACACTGCCAGGGTTGCGGCATCCACAGCCTTCCTGGGCAGCCTGTCCCGGTGTCCCACCGCCTTCACAGCAAAAAATTTCCTCCTAATATCTAACCTAAATTTCCCCTCTTTTAGTTTGTAGCTGATTATCCTTGTCCTGCCGGTACTGACAAAGTGCCTTTTTGGCTTCCCTATACAACCGTTCAGATACTGGTTGCAATGAGGTTTCCACACAACTTTGTCTTCTCCAGGTTGAACAGTCTCCAACTTTCTCAGCCTGTCTTCATAGGGAAGGTGCTCCAGTCCTTTTATCAACTTTGTGGCCCTCCTCAGGACTTGTTCCAACAGTTCCATGTCCTTATGTTGGGGGCACTGGAACTGTATGCAGTACTTCTGCAGATCTTTAACTAATTCACTTAAATGCCTCAATTTCAGAGTACCAAAACCCACTGAATTCAGTTCTGCAGCTGGAGCTCTCTCTTGTCACCTTGTACTAAAACCACTCCACAGCTACATGTTCCATCAAGGAGGTGCTGCTGGGTGCCTGCCTGCACTGCCTTGGGCCTGCAGCCCTTCTCAGCAGCGCTGTGCCTGCCCAGCCCGTACCCACATTGCTGCCAGTCTCCAGGTGCTGTGCATCTGCACGGACACCTCGGGTATTGCTGCATACTTGGAAGCTGTAGACCCACAGGTTCAGCTTTCACAGTGTCCCACAATGTTCCAAGCGCATGGCTGATTTGTTCCCTATGCAGGTGGTTACTAGTGATGGAGAGCCCCTCAGTATCCTTTATCAAGGGACCCTGCCACCCTGCATCTCACCTGCAACAGCATTCCTTTCTCTGTAGGTGGCCACTTCTGAGACCCAGACTGGAAGCAGCATCAGGCCAAGCTGTATGGTCACTGATCAGTGGAAGTCTGCGAAAGCCAAGCCAGAGGCTGGCCCCACAGAGGGGCACATGCCAGGGAAAAGGTGGAGCTGCTGAACTTCACAGGGGTGTGCCTGCAAGGGGCTTCCAATGATGAGTACCACAGTATTTAGTGATAACCACCTTCTGCTACGGCCTCCAGAGACTGCTTGCTGCCAGAGTCCGGTATCCTCTGACCATGCATTTTTAGAGAATCCACACATGGAGGATCCAATGTTTAATACAAAGTTTACTCATTTGAGGCTATTTTCATTTACAAGGGCTTTCCATTTAGTAGGGCGATACGGCAGTTACAATAAAAACGCATGTTAAGTTTTGCAGACTCTTGCATTTCCAATATATTGCAGAATCACAGTAGTACAGTTGTGAATCTCATAAGTGGTCTCTAGAATATGCATACTGTTACAACACTGTCTTTAACTGCTAGGAGGAGATAGTGTGTTGCAGCCAGCTCAAGACTGGAGCACTCTCTTTCAAGGTTCTTTGTTCATAGTATTTGACATTTTTGTACTTAAGTATGCTAAATCTAGCTGTCACAGCTGAAATAAGTAAAACAAGCTTGTAGGCCAAGAGAAGTTCACACAGAGCAAGCTTCACAGCCCCCAGCCTGAGGTCTTGTAAATTCAGTACCTACACCACTGTCCAGAACACTATCCTGGGCCTTGAAAAGCAGGTTTTACTTTTTTTTCTTTTTCCTTCTCTTGGTCCAATGTGGCCATAATTTTGTACAGAAAATTGTTGGACATACTTGTTCTATATCCGATGAGATATTTACAGCACTAACACAATGATGTAATGAGAGAAATACGGGCCAGGTATGAAGGCCTTGAGAATCAAGAAGCATAGAGGAGTACAGGCATGAAGGGTGAAGAGATGGTGTCACAGAAATTGCAGAAAAAACAGGAACTCTCCAACAATGTATTTTCAGTGTTAGAGAATCAAGGCTTTATTCAATTACTTTATTCTGGCCAGGATGTTTTTCTGACCAGGATGAGCATTTGAACTTATTTTGTTCACACATGCCTGGATTGTGCAGTGAAAATCATTCCATCACACATGGTTTTTACCAGACTTTTCACATATTTATATATTAAACCCCAAAGAAACTCACATTTATTGGTCTTAAATGACACAATTCTTAGTATTCTATTTCCTATTTGTTATCAATCCCTTCACCTTGATGCTAATTACGTCTTCATTCTTCTGTTCTCTTAACAATCTTTTCCCAGCCCAGGTGTCTCCAACTGCACTAGAGGTGGTAATATTCATTAATGGTCATTAATGGTTTGTTAATGGTTTATCTCCTGTGTATCTTCTTCCTACTCCTGAATCCGTAGATGTTAAGATCATCGAACCACGCCCAGTGAACAGGGTCTTTTGAAGAGAAACTTCAACTCTGTTCCCCCTGGGCAAAGGCAAACAAATCCCTGACTAAAGTTACATTAAAAAATTTAAAAGTTGTATAATTTCCAGCAATTGCACAAAGCTTTAAGGCGGGGTTTGGTTTGCAAAGGCTGCCGTTGGCCCTCTGCCACTCTGAGCAGGTGAATGGGCATGATCACCCAGGGCACAGTCTAGCGCAGGCTTGCACTTCCGGGACTGTGAGACAAAATTCCAGACCAAACGAGTTTCACAACACAGACCTCATGTATCTTGGTAATCAGATACACCACCAGTAACAGGTCTGATCGGAATTTTGTGCTGTGAGAAAGGCACACGAAACAGCTGTGCAACTTCTTTACCCAGTGTCGCAAGTACACCGTTGTTGTGGTTCATTGGACTGCACAGGACTAAAAACTGCACCTGCAGGGCAGGTATCCAAAACTGCTGTGAGTGACAGTGCAGGGCTATTCCCTGCATTTGCTTTGATGCTGCAGCATCCATGAGAACCCCTGACAACCTCAGGATGGGACAATGGGCAGGCAGACATAGGAGAAGAGGACCTAGAATGCTTTTTACCATCAAACCTTTAAATCCAGATTGAGACTTACACATTTCTCTGGCACATGACATCTCCACAATGGGTGGGTCCAATAGGTAGAGAATTCCTGTGTCTTTTTCTTCTAGCAGGTGGCAACCACATCTTCTCACTCTTTGAAGCTGAGTGCACCAGCAGCAAAATCTCTGAAAAAATAAGAGAAGGATGCAAGTGCCCAGTGTAGATGTGCCCATTGCTATGTGGAGATGTGCAGGTTGTTCAGCGTGTGCTCCTCTTCCTGGGCTGTGCCTGTAGCTGACCAGAGGGTGCTGTGAGGGCAGCTGTTGCTGAGGGATTGTTGCAGGATCAGTCAGTGAAACCCACTGGGCCAGCAAGGGCAGAAGTTGCAGGGTTGAGGAACCATGTGTGTGTGAAGCCACGTATTGGCGGTGCTGTCTGTATGGGTGCGGGGACGTGGGTGTACCTGTGTGCACATGTAAGTGTGGAGAGCGAGAGATATGGTTGGGTTAGTGAAGTGCTGTGTGTGCATAAAGTGAAAGTGTTCAAGGAACGGTGCATAAAAGGACTTGATGCTGTGCCTCCTTGCCTGGCCCCAGAGCTGGGCCGTCCATTGTGAAGTTGGGTGCAGGAAGGGAGAGACTGAAGTGCGTGTGGTGGCACGTGAAATGTGCTGAGGGTTGGGCTTTCTCTTTCCTTTTGGACGTGATGTGTTGTTGCCCAGGATGACTTCCCCAGAAGGGAAGCGGTGATAGGAGAGGGGCCGCTTCTGCAGGGAGCAGGGGTCCCTGGTGGCAGCACTGCAGATTTGGGAGAGCCTCTTGCAGGTACGTGGGCAGGAGTTGCTCGCCTTGGTGTGCTGGAGGTGGAGGACTCTGGTGTTGTGCGTTGAGCTGGAGCACCTTGAGGAGAGTGAGGCGGCCTTGTCCTGAAGCACTGTCTCTGCTCATGTCGCCCATTAGTTGCTGGGGGGCAAAGACGAGGTGTTTGAGGTGCTGTGCTCAGTGCTGGGCCGGAGCCTGCTTGCAGGCTTTGGGAGCAGGGTTGTTCCTGGGTTGTGCGAGAGCTCCGTGGGGCTTTGGTCCAGGGCCATGGCAGGGAGGTTCCTGTGGCGGGAGTGTTCCCATGGAGCGCCTGGGAGGAGGACGCCCACCTGGGAGCAGAGAGCCTGCACGTGTGCCTGGCGCTCCCCAAGGTTCCATGGGCATAGCTGGGTGTTCCTGGAGAAGCCCCGAGCGTGTGCAGGCCAGTGAGTTGTGGGGCTGGGAAGGCTTTAGGTAGCGCTGGCTCCCGCTTTGAAACCGCCTCCCGCACTGCCCAGACTTCCTGGGCCGGAGCCCTGCCTGGAAGTTTTCTGCCACCATTTTGTAGGAGGGAGCTGCCATTTTGTTCAGTGTTGCAGCGCCTGCTTCCTTGTACCAGGAAGTACTCAGCTGTCAAATATTTGTATGCGGCACATGCACAAGGTATGTACATAGTTAGAGACGTCTGTATGAAGGAGTGTATCAGTAGATTGATACTTAGATAGCCTAATGATACACATTTATGGAGGTATGTAAATGAGACATTTGTAAGGGTAGAATCATAAGCTTGAGGTAGATAAAGCAGTGTTTCTTCAGGGCTGATGTAATGAATCAGTAGATGTGACTGAAATGCATTGCACGAAGATAAAAGGCAGGTTCAGGCCTTCACTTTGCGTGGCTGCAGAGAAAGCACTGAGCTGTTTGGGGAGCAGCCAAGAGGTGTCACAGAGCACTGGGATGTGCCCGGGAGCTGTGGAGCTGTGTGAAGTGGCCGCCAGGCAGGCCTGAGCAAGCACCGTGTCATGTCCCCGGAGGAGATCTGTCCCTTGATCCGGGCTGAGAAGGCTCCATGCCTGGGCAGAGCCCAGTGGGATGGTCATGCAGTGCACATCCATGGGGCAGGCTCTGGGCATCCCGTGGCCCTACCAGACATGAGCAACAGAGGTTGAAAAAGAGAAGGCCAGCACAAAATTCCAGTGTCAGAGGATCGTGTGCCTGGGCATAATGACGAAAAGACAGGAAGGGTATCCTCCGAAAGTCTGCATGTCATTCTTTATTCTTAGGTCACCTCTGTAGATAAAACACAGGAGACTCAGCATGCAATGAAGTCTGTCCTGTTAGACAACAGTTGCTGGTCCCTGAGGACCAGAACTCCTGAGGAAAAGGCAAGTGGATCATTTTGAGCATTGGGCTATTGCAGATCTTTTCAGGTCAGACCATGATTATTTTGGGGCTCAGAGGAGCAGAATGGTGGTGTTAAAAGGGCTGGGGAGTCCTTTTGTTTTGAATAACAGGGATGATTCTTTGCATTTTTATGGGAATCTTGTGGTGCTTGTGGCTGTGTTGGGTTAGATAGATGCAGAACTCCTGAGCAAGTCAAAAGGGCCGTGTGATGGACTAGTGTGGTCTCCACAGGGCAAGGTCACACCAAGCCATATCCTTTTTTTGGAGGATGAGCTTCATGTCCACATGCCCATCCTCTTCCTGTCTGAGGGGATTTTCAAATGACAGTCTCAGATTTCTCAAGGCCTATTCCAATCCATCCATGGAAACACAAACTAAAGGACTCTGTCCTGGGCACATACTGAACAGAGCTGGTGAGTGTAGTTGTGCACTGGCATGGGCTGGTCACAGCTGGGACTGCTTCTGAATGTTTTGTGTGCCCCTTTGAAACATGGAGACAGGAAGAAGAAGGGATTCTTTGCCTCCTTGCAGTCCTATTGCATACGTGCTGCGTGCCTATTGCATACGTGCTGTGTGCCTGTTTGAGTTCAAACACAGACAAAACTGCCTCTCCAAGCTCTGACACTGCTGGATTGCTGTTTTTGTCAGTGCTGAGTGTGCAGCAGGTACACTGTCTGATTTCTAAGCAGGAGCTTCTGGGGTAGGAGAGCTGTGTCTCAGAAGGTGAGGCCCTCCCTGCAGTGGCTCTGTGTTGCGCCAGCCCAGCAAAGGTGCTGGGTGTGCAGAAGAGGAGGGATGAGCTGGAGAGCACTGCTGGAGGAGTTGCCTGGTCTCTAGTGTTGTCATCCATTGCCCATATCTTCCTGGGCTGTTTGGGTCACCCTGGGAGACTGGAGAAGATCCCCGGAACAAGCTGCTGCTGCTTAGCAATCTCTTGCTTTTGTTGTTTTTCTGCTTTGGTTGCCCTGTCTTGGTTGTGAGAAAAGATGCTTTTTGGAGCTTCTGTTTGCTAAATTTCAGAGGTGCTGGTCAAGTCCCAGAGTTTCTCTTGCCCTGCTTCTGTGCAAAATTGTCATCTGTGGTGTTTGTTTGAGGCCATGGCTAGCAAGATAGCAGTGCTGGCCCCATGAGGGGCCATTTTTCAGGCTGTACTACCACCTTATAGGCAGAGCTGAGGTTTGCGGAGTATCAAGTGTGCAGTTCTGCAGAGTGAAGCCTGTGTCTTTCACCTGTGGCTTACCTGAGATGTAACCTGTTGTGGCATCTCCCAGGTACGTGGCTGTTCCGAGACTGTACAGGGAGACAGGTCTCTTTGTGCTGCAGTGTGGTGGTGGAGACTGTGGTTTGTGAATCCCTGGGTGCAAGCCACAATGCTGTAGCACAGAGACCCACAATTGGTCTGTGGGTATGTACCCCAGGACAGAGACAGATGAGCCTTTACCTTTCTGTATGCTGCCACAGCTACCCTAACAGGTGATGTGTGTGTTGAGGGTGATGGTTGTCTGCAGGTGGCTGCTCTTTCCCTCTTGCCTGACTTGTGTGTTGCAGCGTCAGTGTTTGTGTCCTTTCTCAGTGTGCTCGGAGCCAGGAGCCACCTGACCATGTTTGGGTGAATTGAGATGAGGGCTGGAGCTGCAGTTCTGCTGGGTTAGCGGTACATGCTGGTTTTCAGCCCCGTTTGAGCCTCTCTAATCCGGGTGGCTTAGTCAGCTGCTGCCCCATCATTTCTTTCTGTGTTGTTTTCGGCCGCCCTGGGCCGTCAGCTGATGGTGGTGAGAAAGTGTTTGCTGTTGCTCATTGTGGCTGTGCTAAGTCCGCCAGAGCTGTGATTGTGGCGGTAATCCTCTTCAGGGGGAGGACTCCAAGCCGGGCTGGGTTGCAAGTCAGCCTGGCGCTGAATGGAAATGGCAGTGGCGTGCCACTTCCACGGCGGCGTAGCTGTGAAGTGGCACAGAGCAGCACAACAGCTTAATCCTGCTGCGGTGCCTGCTCTTTCTGGAAGAAAACAGGCACGTCCTGCCCCAGTCACCTGCATGAGTTCCATGTGCAATCAGGGGTGCCGGAGTGGGAGAGGAGGATGTGCTCAGAGCACTCATGAGAGCAGCAGCTGCCCCAGATTTTGTGCCTGAGAGCACAGTGTTTTGCTGACAGCTGATAGCACTGCCACATAACCTTCCTGCTGCTTCTCCCCAGAGGGCCCTTTGCTATGGCAGCGTTCTACTGGATGTGCTTTTTGGACAGTTCCCCAGCTGGTGCTGATGGAGTGGGCAGGTGCCCTAGGAGGAGGAGGCAGCCTTGGGGCTGCAGCATGGATCTGCTGGGGCTTTGCTCTGGGCTAGGGCTCTTCCCAGGGGCATGAGACACTTCTTGTGTGTGGACTGTGGCCGTAGCAGCAGCTGTTTGGACTTTCCCAGCCAGAAATTTGGAGCGGTTGGGGAGTGGTTGGTGATGGCAGCAGAGCCGGAGGTTGTGAAGCTGAGGTGGGCATGAGGAGATAGGTGTCAGGAGCAGGGGGGAAGCCAGAGGAGCTGGAAGTAGCTGTGTGAGGAGTGGAAGCTTGGAGGTACGGACTGGGGAAGAAAGATGTGCTGAATGCAGCAGGTGAGGGAATGAGGCCAGTGCCCCAGCAGGAGCAGGGACAGTCAAAATGGGCCTCTCTGTGAGCACCACAGCTCTGATATCATGAGAGTGGACTGAGCTAACCCATATTCTGGTCCTGAGCAAGCTGGGTGGAGCTGCAGTGGAGAAATGTGTCACCAGCCCTGTCCTCTGTTTTGTCAAGGATACTACTGCACAGAGGACAGAAGGAGTAAGCCATCCAGCTGTGCAGGAGAGATTTGTTCTGCAGGTGCTTCCACCTCAGGTCCCCCTTGAGGCAAGCACTGTGGGAGCTAGCCCTCACTCCATGCAGACCCTGCCCCACCAACTTCTCTGTGCTCATGCACCCAAGGCTTGGCCCTTGGGCTCTTGGGGGCTTTTCTTCACACCTGCATCCAAGACAAGACACCTGGTGTCTGGCTGGGGTTGTGCCACCACTGTCCACCACCATGCCCCCCTGCAGAGTTCTGTGGGGCCTGGCCTTTAGCCATGCTGGGCCATGAATTTCAGGCTCTTACTTGATCGGAGAGTTGTGACACTCTTTCCTGAGGGCAGGCAGACCTTTACCATCAAGGTTGCCCAACTCTCAGCACCCCTGGAGCTGGCCCTGGAGCAGTGCTGGACTTTGTTCTCCACTGCTGAATGCTGTGACTTGGCCTCCATGCTGTCAAATGTCATGACCTTCCCCTGGCTGTGTGAAACATTGTTCCCCTATGTCTTGCTTTAACGCAGTCTGGCAACCAAGAACTACACACAGCCACTTGCTCACTGCCCCACCAGTGGGACTGGGGAGAGAATCAGAAGGGTAAAAGCTAAAAACTCTTGGTTTGAGATAAAGACAGTATAATAATGGAAAGCAAAAGCCATACACATAAGCAAAAAACCCCCAAAGAATTCATTCACCACTTCCCATAGGCAGGCAGGTCTTCAGTCATCTCCAGGGGCCCCCTCACACCTCACGGTGACTTGTGGACACGAATGCCATCACTCCAAACGTCCCCTCCTTCCTCCTTCTTGCACCCAGCTCTAAATACTGAGTGGGATGTCAAATGGTCTGGAACACCCCTTTGATCAGATTGGGTCACCTGCCCTGGCTGTTTCTGCTCTCAACCTCCCATGTACCCCCAATTTCCTTATCAGCTTGTCAGTATGAAAAGCAGAAAAGGCCTTGGCTTTGTGTAAGCCCTGCTTAGCAATAACTACAACATCTCCATATTATCAGCCCTGTGTGCAGCACAAACCCAAAACACAGCCCCATTCTAGCCCCTGTGAAGAAAATTAACTCTACCCCAGTAGAAACCAGCATACCCCAGCTCACCTCAAGCCAAGCACCACTGAGGCTGGCTGCTGGGCCATGCCTTTGGCTGCCCTGTGTCCACCACACACCTTTCTGCTGCTCCTCCCAGCAATGCTGGCTGCTGCTCCATGGGCTGGACCACCTCACTGCCTAATGAGACCCAGCAAGACCGACTGGCGACACACTCCTCAGCAACACTGGGAGAGCAGTCTTAGAAACCTGTGCCCTCAGTTTCCCACCATACTGCCATCTGTTTTCTTCCCCAAATGGATTATAATTTCAGAGGAGGATTACTTTAAGAAAGATGGAACAAAATTTTTAAATCCATGAACTAAACAGTTAAAACATAAACATTTTTTGCATAACTACAGCACACTGTTTCTCTTAAAATAGTTTTTACACCAGAGCAATAGCACAGCCAGTGTCTGGGCAGTTCCTGAAAGACTTTACAAAGTCAGGGGAGGGTCTTGCTATCCTCAGTCAGAAAGCAAGAGGGCAGCAACCTCCAGTTTAACAGTGAGTTAACAAGACGGGAAAATCATGAAGCGGTCAGTGCCCAGCAGAAAATGTCCGTGTTTGTATTAAAAAAGAATTGCTAGAACTAAAGTCCCTGTTTTAGTAGCATGGTACTTTATTGACAGTGCTTTATTTCTGTGCCAACACTCATAAAACTTGGCAGACAGACTCCTGGAAGGATATTTATGATTAACAGAAACTCAAGCAATTCCTTCTAACAGGCAGATATAATTGAGACCTTGGACAGGTTTACCAGGATGCAGGTTAAAGTTTATGAACAGAACTGCTGACACATCACACTTAAAAACTTTAAAAGACTGAAAAAATCTTCAAAATGTTCACTTGCAACCCAAAGAAGGCTGAAAAAGGTGTAAAATATTTCTGGAGGAGAGCAAATAGGACAAGCCATTGTACAGAGCAGTAATGCAGGAGCAACGACAAGTCCTGTGACTGGATGGGCTGATGAGGAGTTAGGAAGAGGATGGAGGTACCAGCAGAGGCCAAAGACTGAGAAGCTGAAGTGGGAGAGTGTAGAAGAAAAATGTGTCACCCAGTCAACTGAAGCAGTCTCCTTTTCCTGTAACAGTTCTGATGGAGTCTCTTCAATTCTGGCATGTCCTAGATGAGTACCGTTTCAACACCTTTGTTGCAGACATGCTGAGACTGTCAGATGGCCTCCTCAGCCTCCATAAGTTTTTTCTGGACTGGAGATGTTGGGGTTTGGCTGTGGGGACTGTGACTTATGAGACTGAGATTCATAGAAGACTTGCTATTAGCTCTGCTCCATGTTTTGTAGAGGAGGCTGCTGCCTCACAGGCCACCAAGCCATTCCTGTCGTGACAGAAAGATATGGGAGCAGGATGTTCCATGCAAGGTTGTGTAGTGACCATGTGACTGGATTAATTTCTTTCAACTTGACCAGTTTGAAGCAGGATGGGCAAGATCCACATGTCATTGCTGCTGGGAATGTTTTGTGACTTCTGAGCTGCTTGTGCTTTGGGAATTGCATGAGGGAAAGCTTCTCTGAGCCAGGAGGTACTGACCTCAAAACAGTGTGCAAAGAAGTGGAGTTGTGAGCAGCATCCCCAGAAATGCTGGGCTGACAGCAGCCTCATAGTTATCTGGCACAGACTTGAGCGCACTGCACCAGCAGGGGTGCCAGCACTTGCCTGTGAAAGTGGCTGATTGTGGTAAACGATCACTGATTAACAGCACAGATTGGCTGAGGGAAGCCCTGAAGGTGACAGAGCTTGTCCCCACCTCATTTTTCTGTGTGGAGTGAGGTGTTGGCTGTGTGCAATTTCACTGTGTGCATTTTCTGACGCCTACTCTGACCCCGACTATGCCCCTGATTACAAGGGCCCTGCATTAAGTCAGCAGGCTTTTGGTCAGAGCACTTGTCTGGGCAGACTCTGTGCCTGATCCATGCAGGCTGTTCTACCTCTCTAATCTGTCTATAACCATTTTGTTGCTGCCGGTTTTCCCCTCCCTCTCTCTCTTTCTGTGATTCCCTAGTGTGGAGAGGTAGGGACATGCGTGCGGAAGATATCGGGCTGTAACGGTCAGCCAGGACCCCCTCCCACCTTGCAGTCTGACCCTTGCTCCCTGTCCAGCCGCACCCAACCGGACGTGAGCTGAAGGAAGTGACACTGACTGCCCTAGCCATAAAAACCCCTGTGACCTTTCAATAAACGCCATTTGACCATCCACCACATTGGTGTCTGTGTGTCTATGGACCGAGTGGCCTGGGAGTGAGGCTGGGCTGCCGCGCCGGGCTTGAACCAGGTCGCCGCAACACCCTAGTAGACTTTTAAGCTGAATTTCTTGGTTTCCAGAACCTGAAAGCCAGGTTCTGGATAGACCAAGAGAGTATGGTGCCAGCTACAAGAGAAGTCTGGGTAAATTGTGAGAGACAGCAATTCATTCAGGAATGAATGTTGAGCCCCAATAGTTGGTAAGGGGGCACAGGTTTGGCCCACTTGTATAATTCATGTCAAGGCTGCTTGCCTGTATGTGGGCACCTGCATAGGCACTGCTCTGTGTCTGCATGGATTTGTTTTCAAGATGCTCACACCACCACCGCTGTGTGTTCCAGCATTTGGTTATTCAGCCCCAGCAGAAGGGATTGCAGCTGCTACAGTCCACCAGTTGTTCACAAGAAAGCATCTGTTTTAGGGGCCCAAAGCTGTCATCTGATTATCAATTTGATGTCCAAAATGGTTCAGTTAACCCTTAAATTTAATTTCGTTGTGACTTAATTATTTGTCTAAAAGGCTTTTCTTGTTTAGCTGTGCTTCAAAGAGTATTGTCTAACTGGTGACTAAATCCACATTGAAGTTAAGCTAGGATTTATCATGGTCAAACCCATCTTTCCCATTCTCAGACACCAGTTTCCCTTGATGAGAAAGTAGTTATAGCCAGATTGCAAGGCATGAGCCTGTATGGGCAGGGAAGGACTGCTGGAAGTTGTCAACTCTTCTTGCTGTTGTCTCAGCTCAGAGGAGGGCAGGGGTAAAATTCATTTCAGATTTGGATGTTTTGTGGGGTTTTTTTTCTCTGTATGAACGTCAGTGTTTTGCTTGCTTCCCCTCTTTTCCCAGAACTGTAGCCCCGAACTGAGTTTTTCCATGTATGGTTTTTAAATGTAATTGTAGCTGCTTCAGAGCTTGTTAATTTGCACAGTCCAGCAAGGAACAGTAAGGTTTCTCCAGAAGTGCTGGGACATAACCCAGGCCTCCTCAGTTCTGCAGTCAATTGTTGAACAGAGCAGGGAGAACCAATTGTTCATTGCCAGAGTCAGGGTTATTGCAGGAGGGACATCCCTAGTGGTGATGACCAGCTGATGGAACCCCCATCATCAATGAAAGGCAGACCTTAACCTCCAAGGAGGGGTGGGTTGTCCACCCACAGTGGGGCAGAGTTTCCACCTGGGCCTGGCTCACTGGACAGCCCTTCCACTTGTCCCAGCTGACTCCCTCCAAGCCAAGGTCCATGAGGTCTGACCCTTGAGTTGTGCAGGCCAGGTCCACCACTGCTCACCTGAGCCAAGCACAAGGCTATGCTTGGGCCTGTTACCCACAGCCTGAAAACAGCAGGTCATGTGTTTATAGAGAAGTGCAAACAGGGCAAGCAGTTGTACAAAACTACCTTGGAAAATTTGGATCATCATTAAAGTAACTCAAGACACCAGAAATGCTCAACACACTGTGTGTGGTGCTATCACGGAAAGACTTCACTAATTACAGTAAGTGCTATCCAGAGAAATAAGGGTTCTAGAGGTGCTTCAGTGTTGCAGGGATCAAACTTAGATGTCATCTTACAAATGAAAACATAAGAAATCACACTGTTAGAACACAGCTACCCTTTCACAGGGCATGACTCAATCTTAAACAGCATGCTACAGAATTCCTATAAAAGCAGTGCCCAGCTGAGATAAAGTGTTTGTCTCTGCAGAAGTGTATTCCGCTATTTTTAAAGCATAACTACTCCACAAGCATCCAGGGTAGAAGAGATGTTGTATTTTTCACAGCAAATACTAGTTACAGATCTCTGGAACTTGTAAATAATACTTAGAATACAATATTTCATATTGGTGCAAAATGTACAGTCAAACACAAAACATGTATTGCAAAATATACACAGAATTGTTCTAAGAACAGAACCCCAAGGATGAACAGATGTTTAAATATAAGAGAAAAGTCCATCTTTTATAAATTACTTTTTAAAAAATCTATTACTACACTAGGTATGTTATTTGTAGACAAGTTACCACAATATAGTGACATGTCTCGTTTGCAAGGCAGACACTGAGAAACGAGTTACATCATTAAAAGCTAGTTTTTGAGACCAATCCACAAGTAAAGGTGTGATAATGCATTACTGGTTTGAGGCACACAGTGTAGAAACGGTTTTCAACCACTTTAATGCTTATACTTAGGCTTTTTTTTTTTTCTGAGAATTATGCAGATGCACAAAGAATAAGCACTAGACAATAACTTGTCAGCTTACATTAGTTTATTGGGTCAGGATTATTTATTACCAATGTATTAGAACATTCACAAGAAATGCTATGAGACACCTTAAGAGTATCTTGATAATAAAACAGCATTCATACAACTTCACAAGTTGGATGATTTAAATAACCAGAGGTGAAAACCAGTTATTTAAGCGATAGTTAAGTCATAGTTTGAGAAGAATTAAGATGTCATCAGTCATTCATAAGTAGGAGAGACGCTGAAATCTATAGTGAATTACAAACTCTGATGCTCTGCATTCAAAGCAGAGATGTTCTCTTCCAATATTCAGAACTTGTAGCTTCAAGATACTGATTGCTATTAGCTACACCATTGCTAACTAAACTATCACAAGGATAACTTGCTTTGGGCATGTTTGGAATGCTAGAGGTTATACAGCTATTGCTATGCTACAGATCCCCAAATTTTGCTTTAAAATAGCAGTGAAGGCTTTATAAGCACCCAAAATTACACAATAAATACTCAGTAATACTTCAAGCACCTCTTGCTACCCAATTTGGCAAGATAAGCAGCACTAAGAAATGGATGCCATGGTGAGACAAGCTGTTAGCAGTTTGACTCAGGCACTCTTGATTTGGGCCTGCCTGCCTTCAGAAAGCAAAAGGGCTTGTGTGGCTTGTGCATCACGCTCTCTGTGATGGTGAGAGAGAGGACTCTAAGTGCCAGTCAGTCACCAGACTTACAACCTTTCTGCAGTCAAGCACAAGGGCAGGCTCTCTGTTCTTCAACATGCAGTGATCTGTACGGGGGAGAAGCCCTGCCTTGTATGGCTGATGTTTATATTAGGTGTTGCTGCTAGAGGTGTAATAGGGGATACACACAATATAAATGAAGCCATCTGAAGCCATTTCTGAAATCAGGTTGTTCATTAAATAACACACCTGACCAGTGCAGAGTGACATGCTAAATGGGTATGCTGCCAGGAGAGCTCAGAGGGATAACTACACCAGTAACAGTGTCCTATTAAAAAATACTTTGCTTTGGGATAGATCTTTAATATCTACACACATTTATTTCAAGACTTCAACTTTTTCAGCACTGATGTGCTATAAAACCTTCTCATAAATTATCTTCACAAAAAATAAAGTCACTCTTTCAGAAAACATGTTCAATATAACACACTTCTATCAGTAGAAATTCTGTCCTGTGAGTCCATGGCAGAGAAGCCATAACCCACACTTAAATCTCTCCAAAGCAACATAACGAGGACTCTAAAACCAGAAGGCAACTATTCCATTAACTACCATGGTAAGCAGAAACAATGCTTCCAAAACACATGAAGAGTGCACTGTTTCAGTGGACATGTATGGGTTTACAATCAATAGTCACTGTCCTGTAAACATTGAAACTGCCACTCTAACTGCAGGTTAAGATTAGTAATTTGCATTCATTTCACTGCACTCCACACATACAATGCCTACACTGCTAAAAAAAACCAACAACACGACAAAAGCATTAAATAGCAAAAGGAATGAAGGCTTTGGGCTGCATCTCTCCTGCAACTAAGTGTCAAATCAGTAAGTGTGAACATTATAAATAAAACTTGAACATTATTTTATGCGTTATAGAAGCCGTCTAGTAAAACCTAAAACTTAGAATAGCAGCGAATTTGCTCAAAAATGTACATGAACTTTCAGTCAGTCAGCTATAAATACATTCTGTGATGTGAGAAGCCATCTCTATCCCCAAGCAGGCTTTCAAGGAGAACACAGTGTTAGACATAGATGGGGATCAGGAACACTGCAGTCAGAGAAACTCCTAAACAATTGTATTCTACAAACTTGTTCTCATTGTTATCTGAAAGTGCATCTTTGTATCTGTAGAATCATCCCCATATTTACAACAAAAAAGTACAAACATTGCAATTTTGCCACACCCTAAGCCTATCTAACCTGTATTTTCTGTTAAGTGCAAAAAGTATAATGAAGTTACACATATTCTGGTGCATATAAGATCAAAGCCTGATAATGACACAACGTTGTCACTGGTGAATCCAAGGCCAATCAGTAGTTGCTAAATCTTTGCTGCACAGCTGTTATATGGCTAAAGTAGAAGCTGAAGCAGAAATTAAAGAATATTCTAAGCCAAACTGACAGAGCAGCATTCAGAGCAGGAACTCCATTCCCCCACTCTCCACACACATTCACCAGCACATGCTCATACTTTCATTACCAGTTTCGGTACAGAGCTAGGCCCAAAGGGCAGGAGGGCAGTCTGGCAGAAAGATGTACCAGCACTATGAAGGTGGTAAGGAAGAGATAATGGGGTGCAGAATTAAAGAGTATTTACTGCCAGGTCTCTCACGTGCATAACTCCAATGAGCCCCCAATACTGGTGCTGGAATATGAACTGGAGATTATGCAAGACAGAGCATACCTACAGTCGGTACATTATTAAATACATATGCAACCAAATCTGTTGTGTCTTCAACATAAGCCCTTTTAAAGTGTCACAACAGCTCCTCTTACCTTCTCCTCCCACAAAAAGAGGTTTCATTTGATAATGACATTTATATGCCAACAGACTGCTACAGAATCACATGCATGCATAAATGCTGAGCAATTTGAAACAGCTGATATTCAGATTAAGTACACTATTTGCTCTTTAAAGAAATTAATTCAGTACAATATTTGTAAGAGGGTAACTGTGAAGATTAACAACAATTGTCTGTAACAGTTTGTTTAGTTTTGTTCCTTAGTTAAGTCTTGCAGTGGACAGCTTCTTCCTGGTTTTTAAAACGCTACTATAGCCACTGCCATTGGTTTTAGACACACAGATACTAGACTAAAACCTAGAAAGAGCAAGCAGAGCTCAAACTGCATATAGGCAGAGACTGTACTCTAAACATAGTTGTGCTTTCACTATATTGCCATTATGTCTTGTTGGAAAGTGCAAGTCCTGCCTCATGTCCAGAACTGGTGAGAGAAAGACCCAGAAGTGAGTGCTATCAGAACGTAACAGGGTAAAAGCTGTATAATTAGGCACTGTGGAAGGAAATACAGTAAGGCGTATTCTTAAAGGGTGTGTGCATATGTATGTATACACGTGTATGTACACACACACATATACACAAATATAGACAAAAAGTTTTTGGCAAAATAACCATTTCACCTAATAATCAATGCAGTGAAAACACCAGCAATTTAAAGTGAACAAATCACGGGTAATAACCATGGGGAAAAAAGCAGCAGATTTTCTGAAGTAGCACCCATATCTCAGGGATGAGCTTTTGAATTTCGGTTCTACTAATTCAAGACAGAGGTAACGTATTTATCCATCAAAACAGATTTTAACCAACTGACCACCTGCACTAATCTGCAACACTGGGGTATTTGAAAGGAACCACGGTTTTCAGGACCCTTCTCTCTCCAGTGCTGGCAATGCCTAAGTAGGACACTAGTAAAAGGTCAGGAGAGTGTATCTCAGCAGGAGAGATGCTAGTTGTGCTATTTGTGCCTGCTGTGGTTTATAGGCAAGGTAAAAAGGCAGTGGAGAGGGGATGAAGGAGTGTGCTCAGGACAGCAATGAGCCGGCATCTCTTCCCTGTCCACAGTTATACCTCCTGGTGCTGCATCCCTGATGTTCATTAACACCTGTCTTGACAGAACTGAGCCTCTTCCCCAACACTTTTGTTGCTGCATTATTTAAAGTACTTGGCCACATGACCACTAGGTTCTCACACAATACTATTCAAAGAGTCAGTATGGAGAATCATCTGTCTGCCCACTGTCGCATAAATTATACTGCATTGTTAAGTCTTAATGTTCCATATTAACAGCAAAGAGTTATCTCCTCCCTTCATGCAGGCCTTGCATACCATGGAAGAAAATATTAGGCCTTCTCAGACACCATATGTAATGAAAATGTGAGAAGAAAAAATACATACACACATATATTCTTGATATAATGACCTTTACAGAACCTGCAGTTGAAACATCTTAATAGAGGGGTTAATGAGTGAGTTTGTCCTTTTAGAAGCTTTACAGGGGGTTTTCTATCTCAACTGCCCAGGAATCTGTTTTGTCATCAAAACACATTAAGCATCATCTTTTGATGCACAGAGGTCTTAAGTGTGTTTTTCTTAACCTACGTTTTCATTCCAGTGTGACACTCATCTGCTCAAACAATATATGGCAGTTGGTTTCTGGAAAAAAAAGGAAAGAAAATCAAACTCAAAGCTTTCTTGCCCTCCACAGAGACCCCCTCTGGAAGTTAGGAAAAGAATACACTCATACTTCAGTGTCACCTTGCTACCACAATGCTACCCTAAAACAGGCTTGTACAGAGTTCCAGGGATGGGAAATATCCAGGAAGAATATGCCACAGCAAGGGGCCCTCTGATTAAAATATTGTGACCTGTGAGTTTCATGTTATTTCAGATAACAGATACAGAGCAAAAGGAGAGACAGCCAGGTCCTTAACGAGCCAAGAACTTGAAACACTGTCAACTACGTGCTGCAGGATTGTATATGCCTCAAAAAATAGTAAGACAGGTTTGTTTATTTATTTGGGCTGCAGAAGACAGTCAGTACCAGCAATCTTAAAATTTATGCATGTTTTCTGTAACAAAAAGTCCAGCTTCCATTACTGAGTCAGCAACTGGAAAGTAGACCATGCATTCTTTCTGCTGCCCCAGGATACAAAGCAGTTTCTCTGTCTTTCTGGACAATTAGGAAGCAGCAGCCTATTCCAGATTTCCTCTCTTATTTGTGAGCTTCATTCAGAGAGTGCACATCCTGAAATACAAAACTTCATCCTCCCTACTTGTAATTGCTGGTACCAGGATGCCAGAAGAGGTCCAGCTGATCCCTCATGCGCAGGTTCTAAAGAAGACAACCCTGTGTTTACAGATCAGGAAGACAAGGCTTTTAGCTCTGTACTATCCAAACTATTTCCTTCATAGCTTGAATCCAGTTTTCATGTTGAATAAAAGTTAAGTTGTAGTCCACACTGTGGGACCTGAAAAACATCCCCAAATTTAAATTCAGAATTTAAACAATTAAGAAAAGGTTTCACTGAAAACAGGAGTCATTCCTCCAACTGCATCTCTACCAGAAAACTGAGAAGGAATCACTAGATTGAAAGGAGAGCTGCAGGCATCTGCCATTTTTCCATAACTGATTTGTCTCTCTTTATAGCTTTAGCAGCACCATGACTGGAAAGTAGAAAGCACATGTAATGATCAACTGTTGCTGAAGCTGGCACAGTGCTGAGAGTACAGGCTCATCAACAAGACCCAGCAAGAACTGCCTCAGCACATAACTGGCTCCATCACAAAACAGCTTTTGCATATTCCAAAGTTACACTTAAGCCCCCTGAAGCAGCTAGAGATGTTTTTCTAGACATACTGGCAAGAGGGAATGCTCCTAAAGCTGACACTCTAGTGATATATTCATGCCACCCACAGCTGAAATAGTTATTACTGTGCAACAGAGGACAAGTAAGCCCACTGTCTGGCTAAGTGGGCTCTAGCCAACAGGGCTTAAGTAGCCCCAAGCAGCAGGTGCGTACAAGTGGCAAGACCTTGCAGGCCCCACCCCCCACCCACAAATGGCTGACAGAGCCCTTTGGGTATACTGGTGACCTAAAGTGAAAGGTTCAGTCCCTGGGGAACGATGGTGAGATGAGACAGCAGAGATGTGAGTGGAGAACAACATGACTACAGCCATGGATAGCAGATACAGACAGTGTATGGCAGGACGAGTATGGCTGCTCCAGCACCAGTGTACAGCAGGAAGCTGTAAAAGGAGTACTGGATCCCCACACCTTCAGCAGATGGGTAAACACAGAGAGGTGATCTTGGCCTCACAGGAGCTGATGGAGAAACAGCCTCTGAAGAGCACACATTCATCCAAGCGAGAAAAGACAGTCACTGTGTCCCTGGGCCCACACCTAGTAACATCAATCAAAGGCTTGAGAAGCCTGATGAGGTAAGTGAATTTTCATGATGCCTCTCGCATTCCCAGTTATTTGAAGCCTGGAGCATGTTACATGCACGCAACAGGCTTCAATACCTGCTAAGGCTCCTCAGCAAAGCTATGCTGCACATAATTCCACTCTAACATGTGACTCTGCTAATTTACTTAACTGAACACTAAGTGGTACTTCTTTTAACCTAATTAATGATGATTCTTGAGCTTGCTGTTATATAATAGTACAAATTCATGAAAATGAAACAACACAAGTAAAGTCAAGACAAAAGGTCTGGTGTCAAAGATAATGGTTTCAGTGATAGAAAAATATTGGTGTAACATAATACTGCCTTGGGTATTCTTGTTCCCTTTTTATTTTAAGAGTTGTAGCTGATGAAATTCAAATGCCTTTTAAAACAGGCTTTGGCTGAATAATGAGAAACTAAGCTACAGTTGAAAAATTGCTCTACAGGCTGTTTTCCCTTCATTCATGCTGTCCAAATACTGTTGAAGTAAACGCTCTGAAATATTTTGACTCAACTGTTCTAGTACTTTCTCTCTTCCCAGTGCATTGAGATCCTTTTATAGAAATAATCTCTCCTGTGTTTTGTATTTTTCTCTTTACACTTGTACTGTTTCAGCTGTGCCATTTGGACTGATCTAAGGAGTTCTCAGCAACTCATGTTTTTGCCTTTTTTTGGGTAGGATGCTATTGTGAGCATTAACTTAATGAAACACATTTTCAGTTATAGAATGAATAAAAATTATCTATGGAATGATTTTCTTTAAGAAGGAGCTGAGAGGAGGGAAGGATTTTTTGTGAAGGCAAATGCAGAAATCTCAGCATCTTGGAATCTCTGGCTGGGAAACAGCTTACAGAAAAGCAACCCAAAGTAAACATTTCAGATGAGACAAGTGGTACATAACAGTTATTTGTGACAATGAGGCACTATCTTTGAAAGACAAAGAGGAACCCAGTATTATCAAAATGTAATGAAAGGCACGCTCATAGGCAACACTCTTCTCGAGTTGTCTGCACTCAGTTTTACGGAACCAGCGTGGTATCTAGGTGTGGACACAGGTCTCCCCTTAGCGTCCTCCTTCAGAGACTGACATGCCATCCACTTTCACCTCTTTCAGGCTTCCAGTTTTTTTCTGCTTCTGCTTGGATTTTTTCAACATATGGACCTAAAATTGAAAAAAATTTAAAAGAAAGTGAATGACTATTAAAATATCTGTAGTCACCAATAATGATCTAAGGCACCTAACTAATAACCAAGTAAAAAGCTGGAACTGCAACAGAAAAACATTTAAAAACGCAGCTATCTGGTGCACTTATCCTTATAAAGCTATAGGATTTACCGCTTTTTTTACATAAACATATACACATTATGTATATGTATGTGTGTGCATATATATTCCTGTACACACATATATCCATACCCATATAAAGAGATAACTAGTCAGTAACCTGGTAGAATAAGAAGTGTTTCTCACTGAAGGACAAGTTAGGTTTGTTCTCTCTCTCTCTCTCTCCTTCCATTACCCCCCAACTTCTCATTTAAAGAACAAAGTTTTAACATAGTCTGAAACTTTGAGGTATGACCCACTCATTTCTCCTCAGCAAGGGCAATTATTCTGGTAGCCCTCCCTATACAGCTACATATCCTCTGAGCTTGCCTGTAGCAACAAATTTCTGTGAGTTGAAAGGGCATCCTTAAGGCAGCAGGCAAATGGGTAGACTGGTGTACACCACAGTCACCTACTGCAAAATGTTTATTTTACAATTTCAAAGTCAAGAGGGAAGTTAAATTCTTAGGGAGATGATGCTGTCTTTTATGTACACATTGAGATAATCAAGAAAAAACAGACACTGGTTACTCCAAAGTCTCTTTTTCACAGACTCTGCTCCTCCCTTACTCATTTTTCTCCTTTGCTACTACTGTCTGACAGACCTTCCCTTCTCCAGCAGACTGATTCCTACCTTGCACACTGCACTACTGCCACTGCCTTTGTAACTGTGCCCTGCTTCAAGACAAGCCACGCTGCCTGCAGACCTCAATACAGGGGAAAAAATTAAGTCACTAGGCCAGAGCTCAGGGACTATTTTTTAAACACAAACCTCATCTGAGCCACTAGAGAGAGCCCTCAAACCATCCTCTTTAGAAACTTACATGTCAATTACGACACAGTGTTGAGCAGCTCCTTTAGGGTTAAGCATCAGAACACACAGACAAGCAAGATAATATGCTAACATCCAATGCAGGAACAAAGTCAGCTTGCTAAGAGAAACCTACAGCCAGTACCTTTGGTCCTGCAGCAGAAATTATAATCTGGCCAGGGGCCTGAATCCAGGGCTCTCCATCAACTTGAACTGGAATTGGCTTTAGGAGTGTTACACGGAAATACGAGCCTTGGGCTATTCGGATTCCTGATCGAAAACCACCTTGGACTTGACCCTGTTAGGGAATAAAAGCCAGGATATCAATCACCCCAACCAACAAGAAGTACAAATATTAGCTGCAAATAAAGTGGGTGGGTATTACTTTATTCTCACTTCACATTTTAAGTTTCAGCTAAAAAAACTGCCTAGGCAAAACTAGGATGCCTTTAGTGCCCCAGCATTAATTATTTCAGCTAGTCCAGGAAGGAGAACTTGGATACCCCTGCAGGCTGTGGGAGGCAAAACAACTTCCACAGCAAAGCCATTTGTACACAAAGGTTGGCCAAGGAGCATACACTCACAAAGGTCTTGTTTGCTTTGGTTTCCCCCTCCATAACACAGTAAATACTTCTAAACACACCTAACTGTACACACAGACTTCAGCACATGTGAAATTCTAAAGTCTAAAAAAACTTTATTAATCAGAGAGCTTTTCCAAACTCAACTCCATACAGCTACAGAAATACATACATATACACACTGAACTTCTGACACACATACTCAACTACAACTTAACAGCTGAGTTAACTTTTTAGAGTTAACTGTAGAAGTGAAACAAAGTGAACTTTGCTGCTATGCATACCGTAGGGGAATGTGTGCAGAAACCAAACATGGGAGTAAAAACCTTATTGTCACAAACCCAAGGCACAGGTTTGTTAACATTTATACTCCAAAGCTGCTTCTACTTTCACAAAAGATTTAAGGATCTCTACCAAAACACTTCTTTAGTGTCTTTTAGAAGATCTAAATTACAAAATGGTAAAGTTGACCAACACCAAAGATTGATGGAGCTTCACAAAATTTAATGACCCACCTTTCCATTTTTGGTGGCTTTATGTGTTAGTTATCTCTAGTTACCTGACTACATATACTTTTTTTAGCAGCACATTTCTTTAAATAGTGGTAAAATATGAAGACAAAAATAACCTGTGATCCCACAGGACTGTGTTACTAACAGCAGACCTTTGTAAAAATATGTAATACATGAAAGAATTAAAGTTGCGTGAGTTGAGTCATAATATTCTTTGCAGAACAGCACACCACCTGCTTGACATAGCATTCAAATCAAGAGCAGTGAGTATCAAATTCTCAGCAACAGAGGTTGGAAAGCCTGTGGCAGATAATTATAAGGCAACCTGTCTTGATGGAATCTCCACTGTGATTGTAATGAGGTACGACAACATTTTTCTCAGCTACACTAGGTCAAGAGGGCATATTTTTGTAATATTAGAATAAAATCTTGTTTTCATCCCATGAACCCTTCCATTTGGACACCATGATACCTGTTATGAGAAAGCTAGTGCATTCCAAAATACATACATATATTTGCATTTAATATTGCATTATATATGTATTTGCACAAATGTATGTTCCTGTACTTGGTTCAAAGTCTAGTTAAATCATGAAGCATTTTCCCATGGATTTTTAACAAGTTCTCAATTCCTATTACTTCTTCTAATCCAACCTTAACAAAGAGGTGTAATTTTTAGGACTATGCACTTGCAGTGCACTGTTTGTTACAGAAATAAGCCTGTCCCATAAAACGTGTGTTTGTTCTGTATTTATGCTGGGATGCCAACTCACCATGTGCACGACGCCAGTCACACCAACCACTTCCAGCAGGCCGTCATCGATGCGTGGTTTCTCAAAGCGGTTGTCACTCTCAGACCCCCAGAGGTCAGCTCCAGAGCCCCAGCTGTGTGGAGAGCACATCAGTGACCAGTGGTCTGCCCTGGGGCACACTCCCTGGTGCCCTGCTAAGGGTGGCTGATTTGTCAGGCTTCAAAAGCTACACACTCTGCTCCCCCACCAGCTGGAGGGAGAAGTTTCCCTGCATTGTAAAAGCAGAAACTTTTCCTAAAATCTGGAAGAATTTTGATCAGATCTTTTAGTAGTAAAAGGAGCAAAGTAAATAGCTTCCATTGGAAAGAAAAGGTGTAAATAGGAATAAGGTAACTCTTTAGAGTTTTAGTTTGCTGGGAAATACAGGTTACAGCTACACTAACCCTTAACTTTCAAGTCTAAAGAACTAACGTAGCTCTTACTGGCCTTGACAACATTCATGGAAGCTACTGAAGAGGAACTAAAGGTAAAACAATTATCAAGATTTTATTCTTGTGCCTGGCCAAAAGCACTTGTAGTTAGGCAGATATTAATGCACTTCAGTCCTGTGAAATGCTTCTGACAATTTAAACCATGCTGCTTTTTGTGCAGTACTCACCCTTCCCACTCAAATCACTTGCTTATTGTTTTGGTGCATGAACTACTCATCACTCACTTGGGATCTTTTCTTCTCCACAGCTCTCGTGCAATGTATATTTGTGTACATGTGTGTACATGTGCAATGTATGTGCACATGTGTGTACATGTAAAAAGGCGTATTTGAATAAAATATTTTCAGACCAAAATGCAAAGAGCTACAGGTTGTTTAAGACAAGATAGTACTTGAAAAAATAATAGTATGGCAGTATTAGGTACTTGAAAAAATAATAGTATGGCAGCACAAATTACCTGCTGATTTTGTGCAAACGAAAAACCTGCCTCTATCAACATCACATCTAAGGAGGCCAGATCTCCTGTGGATTTGGCTTCTATTCTTCCACAACAGTAACTCTAGCTCCCTGCAGGTGTCAAGGAAGCACTCACAGGCCTGTAAAGGTATCTGAACTGTGGGTTTTCCACAGCTATCCAGGTGGCATCACACACTACATGTACATTGACCAGCTTCCTGTAGGACCTGGGCAGTGTCTGACAGCTGAAATTCATCTGGCCTTCACTGCAGGAACTGCTTACGTACCTGGTCCCTAGCATGTCAGAAAGCGTGTGCAGGCTGATTGTCTTTGATCCTGCTACCTGTTACCTAACTATTTGACATTTAATGCCCAAATACCAAGCAACAATTTTACACATACAGTCAGGCATGCATCCACAAGGGATCCTTCCTCTCCTTTTTACCTGGGTATATTAATAAAAATGAGTCCTTCTATACTTGGTAACTCCACCTCGTGCTGGTCCACTTGCAGCTTTATGTCCTTGTGAAGGTTTCTAGTATGACTTATCTTCTGCAGCCCAACTTTCACATAAACTCCCTTGTTGTGAAACCTAGGAGCAGACAAGCATCTTGTAACCAAAACATAAGGCCAGGCATAGCACTCTTCCCTGTGTGTATATCACTATTGTCCTCTAGCAGGTATGTTTAAAGAGTTTTTCAATTAAAACTCATTTCAAATTCTTCTAGATTTACTGCAGAAACAAAGCATAAGCCATGAACTGCTACTTTACATACTTTTACTTAAGGGATGATTCTTCTGTTGAGACATGTACAGATTGTGAAATTTTATTACAGAAAAATCATCCCTTCCCAAAGTGTTGCCTGAATACAATGCCTCTTTGAAATGTAAACTCCTGGGCTGGAAGATGACATTTTTGATTAAGACTTGGAGGTCGTCATGACCCATTTTAAATTGTTTTCTCATGCAATGCTCCAATACTTATGGCACAAAAACATTTGAAAATCTTTGCTTTACACATTCCTAATTAATTTGAAATATACTTAGCTGCAGCAAATTAAAACAGACTTAGTAATCTCAACTTGTGACAGAGCTCTAACATCTCTAATTTTAGAATAAAAAAGATGAGGAAAATTTTTATGGCATCCCTAGAAATGGCAAAATATTTTAAGAATAACATAAACAAAAGATAGTTAAACACACAGACTATTTTCTTCTATAATGGAAACCTTTGGATACGTGGCCTTCAGGGCAACCTTAAAATAAAAAGCATAAATTTCCATTATTTGACCCTACTAGCACATGGGTGTCATTGGAATTCAACTCTGCAAAATCTCTCCAGCATTATGTCTAAATACCATAGACATTCAAGTGGGGAAGACAGCCAGTGCAGGTTACAGCCAAGTTTTCAGACAGAGACTCTTCAGTCATCTTAAATTATTACACTGGGAGTGATTAGTCCTATGTCCTAACAGTTTAAAAAATCACCAAATTAAAGGTACCTCATGTAACACCATTTAACTTCTCCTCCAGACAAGATGTGTCTATGCTAAGACAGGTTTTGTGTAATTTGGATACAATTGAAAAATACTGGAATATCGGTAGGAAACAACACTTTGAATATCCCCAAAAAGTATTAATTTTTGTTGCATGAAGAAGGAAGCCTTCAGAAACTGAAAGAATAATTCATAGTCACCTAACTGCAGAACAGTTGTCTATCTCTGTAAAGTAAGTCTAAACTTGCAGAATATTCTAACCTTGCAGCTCTAAACTGCTTGCCACAGCAATCTCCTGCCATTTTGGATGGCACAAACAATATGTGATCTCTTCTGTAATACGCAGTCCTGGAGACTGCTCCAGGATCCCATAGGAATGATGTAGATGAAGAGCCAGATGCCTCCTAAGCAAATTCACTGACAACACAAAGCTGGGAGGAGAGGCTGATACCTCAGAGGGCTCTGCAGCCCTTCAGAAGGACCTTGACAGGCTGGAGAGATGGGCAGAGAGGAACTGTCTGAAATTCAACAAAGGCAAATGCAGGGTCCTGCACCTGGGGAATAATAATCCCATGAACCAGCACAGGCTGGGCGCTGAGCTGCTGGGAAGCAGCTCTGTGGAGAAGGACCTGGGGGTGCTGGTGAACCACAAGCTGTCCATGAGCCAGCAATGAGCCCTGAGGGCCAAGAGGCCAACTGGATCCTGGGTGCATTACAAAGAGCATTGCCAGCAGGACAAGGGAGGTGATCCTGCCCCTCTGCTCAGCCCTGGTGTGGCACATCTGGAGTGCTATATCCAGTTCTGGGCTTCTCAGTACAAGAGAGACATGGCCCTCCTGGAGTGGGTCCAGTGGAGTGCAAGAAAGATGTTTAAGGGACTGGAGCATCTCTTTAACCAGGAAAGGATGAGGGAGTTGGGCCTGTTCAGCCTCAAAAAGAGAGGGAACCTTATCAATGTCTGTAAGTATCTGAAGGGAGGGTGTCAAGAAGATGGATCCAGGCAGCAAGCAAGGACAAGAGGCAACGGGCAGAAATTGATGCATAGAAGTTCAACCTGAACATGAGGAAGAATTTCTTTATTGTGTGGGTGACCCATCACTGGAACAGATTGTCCAGAGAGGATGTGGAGTCTCCCTCACTGGAGATATTCAAGAGCCATCTGGAATGCAATCCTGTGCCAAATGCTCTGGAATGACCCTGCTTGAGCAGGGAGGTTGGACCAGATAACCAGATGTAATATCTTCCAACCTGACCCACTCTGTGATTCTGTGAAGGCAGATTCCCTGATCATTAAATTTTACACTGTTAAAAAACCTCATATAGTTTGGCACTCACCAATGCAAAGACCATCACTGTCACAACATACACTATTTTTATCTGTCCCTCAATTGAATTCCTGCAGGGATGTTAGCACTGCACTTTGAGCTGCTAGCTAAGTGTAAGCAGTCCAGAGCACGTAAAGAGACTACTGAGTGAGGCCAGAGAGCACACAGCTTTTGGGACATTTATCAGTTTAAGGTCTTGCTTCACAAGAGCACTAAAGCCCATATTTCTTCCAAGGACTACCTGCAATTTCTGTTGCCACAACCTGAAACTTCCTGTTCTGCACTCAAGAGCAGCCAGTTCACATGCCAGCAGCTGCTGCATCTTGCATTAAGTAGATATCATTTTTAGTTAATTTACTAGAAATAATAATAAAAAAAAGCTTATATTACTGACAAAAGCGTGCACTTGCTTATCATGGGGAAGCAGAAAGCCAACTATTTTAACAGTCATTGTCAAAGGCAGTCAAAGATAAATATCATGTGTCAGCCTCCACAAGCTTTTTGTCTTCCGCAAAAATGTATCACAGTATCAATTCATTATTTCATGGGTTTTTTTTCAAAAGGTTATAGCCCTTCAGATTTGGGAAAAAAAAAAAAATTCTCTTCTTTCCCACAAGCCCTTCAGGTCACCCTGCAAGACTGATATCAAGACGTTGTCCACTGCACTACTGATGCTGCACACTGGGAAGTAACTGAGATGAAGATTACAGGGACAAAAAGCACACAGGGCAATAGCAATCAAAGTATATCCCTTAAATGCAGTGGCAATAAGAAGAGTATGCATCTTTTGAAATGCTGCAGTTTTGCTAACATGGAGTAGTATATTTTGAAGAAAGAATGAACATAACTTGTACATTATATTAACTGCATAAGCCCATCTAGAAAAGTTTTGTGTACCACAACGGGCACTGCAATTATTGCCTGATTTTACTACCTATGACACTTTCAGTCCAGCATATTGAAAATGCAAACCAGTTCCTAATAGTAACTTGTGTACCAGGAACCACCTAGGCTCACATCAACAACTGTATTAGTCAGTTTTTAAGAAAAGCACCATGAGCAATGCCTGTAATGATAGACAGAACACTGCAGGATAGGTCGGATTACACATCATTGCACTCATAACTGGTCAGAGAATATTTTTAATAGTTACAGTTTGAACACTGCATAGCTGTAACTGGCTGTAACTCTGGCAACCAAGAGACAATTTAGAAGGCATTTAATCACAGACATAGGGGAAAGCAAACAAAACCAGTTTCTACCACGAGTTATTGATTAATTACACAGATGTGATTTCTTTTACTCATCAATGTCAGTGATTATGGGAAGAAGAAAAAGTCCCATTACTGGTTGATGTGCAGAGAGGAGGAAGGTCTCTCTCAACACCTTTTCAATAACATTCTCACTTGAGATACAGAGAGTGTTTTATCCTTAATATCATCATGCAGGTGCTACAGCAGCATTAAGCAAAACTGGAAAAGGTACAGAAGAAGTTCTCAACAGTGCTTATTGCTCATGTAGCAGCACTGCCCTCGCTCTTGCTAAAGGCTTTGAGCAAGAGGTATTTCCACTATCTTAAAATTTCACTGAACTCAACAATTCAGGTATTGGCAAACTAAGAATACTGAAGAACAATGACATGGCTTCCAAAACCTGCTTCGATGCTCTCTCTTAGTAGAGGAAAAAAAACCCAAACCAAACCCAAATCAACAAAACACAGGAATTTTGTGTCTATGACTTCCTGGCTAGCTTAATTCCTCCTTGTCCCAGCTCTGCCACAAGCAATATTAGTCTGTGGATATCTGTAGCATCGGAGATTATCAGGTGTAGTGTAAATTGGAAGTAATGCAGTACCACAGAATTGACCTTCACATCTGGTTTCCCCAGGATTACCTGCTATTAAATTTCCCTGGTTCTTCTTCTCTAGCATGATGAAAGTCCAAGCTCAACTCTGCATCGATGCCAAGACCACAGTAATTGTTCATCTGTACAATCTGACCAAAAGGAAAAAGAAAGGTGTAATTTCCTGCTTACATTTATAGATGAAAAATGAAGAAGTCCAAAGTTTTTCAACAAAAGCAAGTTTTGTAGATGATTCTTCCAAGTCACTTGCATCTTGACAGATTCTGGAAAACATTTTCCAGAAACACTGCACTAAAAATAAAGTTGCATGAACAACTGTTGACATGTGTAGTCATAATTTCCAAAGTATCAAAAACTTCAAAATTTAATCCTAATTAAAAGTAACAAGCATAATAAGGCAGAAATAAAAACAAATGCAGAAATAAAACCAACTCAACCTCATAAAACTGATTCTATGCAGTAACTTCACAAGCTGCTGAACACTGATGCTACTATTATTTTTGGCATCAGCCATGGATTTATATTACATCATTGGGAAGACACTCTTACTTACTTTGGAAGGTGACCAGCTTACACTAGATGAATGAAGAACTTGACTTCACCTACTCAAGTGTGTTTTAACTATCTCCCTATACGCCAACCTCAACTTTCTACGGATTTCGACCATTTCTTCCGTTAATTCTTCCTTTGCATGCCAGTTCATTCCATAGAGCTTTTATCCTAGTCCTTACTCTCCCATCCTTCACCTTTAAAAAGCAGATGAGGCACCATGGGAAAATAAGCCTCTGTCTCCACCAAGTGAAAAAAAGCTGGAACCTGAGCATCTTAAATCCTCCAACTGACTCATAATGCCTATGATTTTCCAGTGACCAGACTAAAATCTTGGACAATTGCTACCATTGTCACAATTTCCTTCTTTTTTTTTTGCAAGCCCCGTGTCCAATTTCTTCCTTTAATCTGAAGAGAGACAGAACCAGGATTCACATAAAGCTCCAAAGTCACCATCTACAATCAACTTTTTTATTTTCCTAAACAGAAACAAGTTCATATGAACCAAGTGACAGTGATTTTTCACTCAAAAAAAATGCAAATAACAGCTAGCACACATATAGACACACAATGGCAGTAAGATGATAGAAGGATTTACTTCCTGAATATGCTAGCAACTCCTACTAATTTCTTAAACTGTGAAAGGAAAAATTAGAGTACCTTTTGGGGAAGGGAGTGCTTTTTGGAAGATAGTCCAGTTTTACAAGTGCTTTGGAAAGTGTTTTGGCATTCCTTCCAAAGCCTTTTCTTATTTGAGAAATAATTTTCTTTCCAGCTGAAGCAAATAGGAATGCCATTGCAATGTGAATCTTCATTAATCCTCTATCAGATGCTTTTTGCTAAACAGCTACAAAACGTGCTCTGCAGTCAAGCAGCCCTGCCAAAACCGAAACACTAGGTCTGGACGTGTGCTGTACTCACTAGGAAACAGCTCAGTAAGGCCCAAGCACAAAGACAAGTGAGCAGTAAAAATTAAACTACGTTAATACCCATCATTTTTGTGATTTTCACTAGAACAGCAGTTCCTAAGAATCACATCCAAATGGTGCTCAGCTCACCTTGGGAGGCTCAGGTTCTGCTATGCCATTTTCTGCACCTTCAGCTGGCTCTTCTGCATCCAAAAGGATAGTCCAGCGATCCATAAGAACATCATCCGCCTCATCCACAGAAACCAAAATGGAGTACGGGTCCTCCCCACTGTAGCCAGCTCCCCAGCGCAAGACCCTCCCCAAGTCATTACCTGGGCAACAGTGAAGAACACCAAAAGATGACCATGTCTCATAATCAGTGCATTAAAACTGCATTTGCAGTTTTACAAGTCACACTGCACTAAGGTGCTCCAATCAAGTCACGGAATTAGTTCGTTTGGAAGGAAGAGCTAACTAGCAGAAAAAACATCTAAGTTGTGTTGTGTCTGCACATGTGTTTACTATGGCATACAGACACACTGGAACGTTTCCACAAGAAGTGGTAGAAAAACCTGTTAGGGAGTTGAGACACCAGGGAGCAACTGAGTTTGCTGTCTTACAGCAATGGCTGATGCATCCATGGTTGTCAGGAGGAGGATATTTTGCCCTCCCAACTCCTGCCCACTCACCCACACCCATATCAACACTCCTGCTGCTTGTTTTTCCGGATGCTGTTTTTAAGAAAGCATGACTGACATTTCCTTGAAAAGCTGTTATTTTGGTTTACTTTCCAGCACGAGCCAGAACTGAAGCTCACAGCATCTCGGCTGCAAAACTTAATCCTGTGTCACACAGATAAAGCTAAAACTTTCTGGAGGACTTCTGCCCTTGGCAGAAGAATGGTTCTTGCTGTGATTCTCACCTGTTCCTAAAGGTAAGATGGCAACTGAGGGTTCTGAGCACACCAGCTTGTGCCTGATCTCCTCGAGTGCACCAAGGACCCAGCCAACGGTGCCGTCCCCTCCGCACACCAGCACTCGGAAGGAGGGGACTTTGGAGAATGTGTGAAACCTCCATTGTGAAGTGAAGCACAGAGGAAAAGAAATGTTACTATAAAATATAGGAAATGCAAAGTCCCAATATGCTATTTAAAATAACACAGTATTACTGGATTTCTGCCCATGCCCCTTTACCATCAGTTTCTGGATCAACTTCAACAAAGTGAATGGAAAAACATGAAGTTGTAGATAAAGATGATTTAAAAAAGAGTAAAAACCATTTTCCTCTAAGATTCTTCACAGACAGATCTAAATGGTTAATCACTTCCTTTTTCAAGGGCACAGAGACCTTACTAGTCATAATTTCAATGTGAACATCTGTAACTCTCTAAATCCTAGAGGAGATGTTGATTAGTGGTGGTGTTTTTGTACTTAGTCAGAGGAATCACAGTACATTTTCTTCTTCATAGTACTGTTTTCCTGGTGACGCTTACCTTTTGTGGCTTTTCATCCTACATACCAAGATATCGTGCAAAAGAATTGTTATTTCCCATTGCACAAGAAGCAATGAACAAGCGGGAGCATTTTGCCATAAAGCCACAGAAAGATTCCAAAGCCAAACAAAATGAACTGGTTACTGAAGTTGCAGCTTGAAGTGCGTTAGAAAGACAACAGAATGATACAGTTCTGACAGAAAAATTAGTTTGTGTAGCTTGTTTATCTTGTGTCCTACATAAGCTGCATTCTTCCCACAAAGCTTTTGTTCTGCAGATCTTGTCATGACAAGTTTTTTATTAAAGCAGTAGTGAAGAAATGAGGAATAGGCTACAACCATCGCTTTCAGTTTTATGAAGCTGTAACAAAGTGGGATTGATTAAATCAAGTCATCAGTTCCTGCTTTCCTACAAGCACATTATGTCCTGTTCCTTGTAGAAATGTTGCAGCTGTGATCAGGCAGGCCCTGTTAATTCTGAAACTGTGGCCAAGATTCAAGAGTCAAAATAGAAAATTTTATTATACTTTCCTGGTAGTTCCCATGAAACATCTGAAGAAATAAAAGCAAAAATCCACCCTCATCAGGAAATGTGACATTTCTCTTTCCATCTTCATTCAAATATAAAATCTATTTATTTTTAATAATTATTGAATATGTGCTATTGTAAAGTGCATATGACTTTCCCCAGGCCAGAATCTGCCAGATTTGACAGAAGTATATACATAAGCAACTACTCTATTCTCTTTTCTTTAGAGAACCGCAAAGTTTAAATCTGCTCTCCCTGTAAGAACCAGTCAGAAGGAAATGATCCACTGCCCTGGTCTTCAGGCACAGAACAGAAGCAAATTAGATCTTCAAAATAAGTGAATCTAGTCCACCTTTTTAAAAAATAACAAAACGATGTAAATTACAAAAAAAATTAAGACATGATGACTTACCCGGGTAGTGGGCCCCCATTGGTAAGTTCAAAGACCTGATGTGGGTTTAACAGCTTTCTAAAACTGTACAGCAGATCCCGACCTTTTAGACCACCACTTTTTGGATTCACAAATACAAGAAGTGGGCAACAATTCTGTGGTATCTTGGAAGCCTGAAAGAAAACAAGAAAAAGGATTAGTCAATGCCATGAAAAGGCAGGAAAATTACTACTGCATCTCAGAAATATTACCTGATGCTTCCTTGATGCCTAGTAAAAAAAATCCAGATTCTATAAATAAAAAGATTCAGTGTCCAGACAAAGGACAGGTTAGCTGCTGATCTTGCTTCCCTAGGAAGTGAAGGCTCCTTAACCCACTCCAAGTACACATCTGAGCCTAACATTAGAACCAAAGGCATTGTAAGTAGCCCTTCCTACACATTTTCAGTAACAGTCTTGGCCAAAGAACAGTGTGAGGGATAAGAGTTCTGTACGATTAAAACAGTTTCCTTGAAAAGCGAGAGCTTCTCCCCAAACCAAATGAAAAATCTTTCTTTAGTTTTGTGGTTGTCTTAGAATGCATGTCAATGCACTGTCTGCTTCTAGATGTTTGAGGCAGTCAGTGGTGCATCTCTCCCTATGAAGTTAGAAGCTGAAAGCTTCTTTTAAAAATATATGAGCAAAGCTTTTTCATCATGAGGATTTACTCAGGGGTGCCATATCTTATGACCTACTGAAGCTGCTGCTGAAAGGACACTCAAAGCCTCTAGCAACCACTGCAAAGGAGGCCGCTGGACGTGGCAGAGGTGAGATTTCCTGGGGCACTGCGTGGGCTGCATGAGAAAAATACCTGCAGCCTCACTGGAGGTCAAAACTTCCTGCCAACAGATGCACTCCCTTGGGACTGGTTTTCAGCCAGCCTGCCTGCCCATAAATAGTTCTGTAAAATGATTTGTAAGTAGTTCTAGAAAGATCAGAAGACACTAGCACACCTTTCATCCATCCTGCCACAAGGCTGGGGTGCAGGTACATGCCGGAAAAGTCTATTGGACATTTCAACAAGTGCACTTCTAAACAGAAACGTTTGCCATAGTCCCTAAGTTGTGGTAATTCTTATTTACAAATTGGATAGCATTCAGGGAACAGCAATTTGTCACGCAGCTGACCGGATGGATTCAGGGAACAGAACAACAGTGCTAAATATAAGTCAATTTAGACAAGAATGATTCAGGGGGCGGTGAGGCAGCAGCATGACCACAGTGTGCAAGCATGTGGAGAGATACCAACAGCTACAGATGGGAGGAGACTGCACCCAGAGAGCCTTCCAGCTGCTGCCTTTGAGTGACCACCAGAGACCATGGACTAAGGTGAACAACAGAGAAATCAGGTCAAATTAATGAGTTAAATTTCTGGGGATGCAAAATGGAGTCTGACATTGAGATACCCCAGACCTGTGAGCTGATTTAGGCACTTAAAAATGATTGTTTGGGTCTTCACAGAACCTGAGAGATTTCCTCTAATTTTCTGTTCTTAGAAGAGCTGGGTGCTAATCCTCTGTAAGTCACACTCTGCCAGATGTGTCAAGATTCTGACAGACACATAAAAATCCTTCTTCTCTAACACTGCCTGCATGAGAAATGCTCTCTGCCATCCAGTGTGATTTGTCTCTTGACAAAGAGAAAACACACTGAGAAGAGGAACACTAAGCAGGTACAAAGGCTGGTGAAGCAGGCACACACTGCCCCTTCTTTACTCGTCCTTCAGATTCTACCAGAGACATTCAGTTTGAAAATACATCTGTTTTCTTGACAAATAAATGAGCCAAACAAGGGCTGTTTTGGGGGACAAAGAGCCAAAAGAACCTCAACATTTTATTTTACTGGAAAGGTTCTACTGCTGACAAAACAAGTAGGTTGATGAGAAAGAGGCTGCGAAGCTGTGCACACAGCTCTCTCCAAAGGAACCGCCTTCATACTGAACTGACAACTGAAGTCAAAACACCTTTCACCTCTACATTCAGGCCTTACTGGAAAGGGGGAAGCAATTACTCAAAGCATGCCCAACACATAACAAAGGTAATATATTAATTTCTGTTAAGCACATGGAAAGGATATTTGTAGGCAGCAAAGAAAGTCTATGGAAAATAATGCATGCCACTGTCACAAAAAGGAAGGATTCCTTGAGTATTAAGTCAACAGCTCAAGATCCACACATCCCAAAGAGACAAGTGGATTTCGTCCCCTTGAACCATTCCAAGCATTAATGGAAGAGTAACCAGAGCTCTGGTGTTTTCAGAAGTAAAGGCCATCTTGTTACTCCATCAGTTCCTGCATCATCATCTGCCATATCCCACTTAAAATAGTCCTTTGATAATCAAAGAATCATCAAGGTTGGAAGAAAACTTTAAGATCATCAAGTCAAACCATCCACCCAGGATTGCCACTGTAATGCCTAAACCACTCAACCACATCACCAGCACCAGATCCAGATGCCTCTTAAACACCTCCAGGGATGATGACCTCCATGGGCAACCTTTTCCAATGCCTGATCACCCTGACAGTGATATATTTTTTTTAATGACTAATCTGAATCTCCCGTGTCTCAGATTAAGGCCATTTCCTCTTGTCCTCTCGCTGCAGGCACGGCAGGAGACTGACCCCCACCTCGGTACACCCTCCTCTCAGCAGTTGTAGAGAACGATGGGGTCATCCCTGAGCCTCCTCTTCTGGAGACTAAACAACCCCAGCTCCCTCAGCCATGTCTCATAAGACATGTTTTCTGGTCCTTTCATGAGCTCTGGACATGCTCCAGCACATCAATGTCCTTTTTAAAGTGAGGGTCCCAGAACTGGAGACAGAACTTGAGGTTCTGTCTCACCAGTGCTGAGTACAGAGGGACAATCCCTGCCCTGGTCCTGCTGGCCACTCTATTGCTGATACAGACCAGGATGCCACTGGCCTTCTTGGCCACCTGGGCACATTGCTGGCTCATGTTCAGCCAGATGTTGACCAGCATCCCCAGGTCCTTTTGTGCTGGGCTGCTTTCCAGCCACTCTGCCCAGCCTGTAGTGCTGTATGGGGTTAAATCCCACGAGCGACAAAAGGCAGAGCAGCTCTGAAAGGAAACATCATGTCCCATGGGGTAACAGAGCAAACTGTTCCCTTCCAGCACTCTTTGTTTAGCTTTTACTCTGCCCTACCCTCTCTCCTGTCCACTTCCCATTTCTTCCTCTTCAGAGCTTTTTTAATACCTAAATTTAATCTCCAGCCATTTCAATTTTCTGAACAATACTGGAAACCTGAAACCTCAAGCTCGGTATAATGCCTGGAAACTTGTTTGGTTTTAAAAAAGGGGGTTAATGGGATAATAAAAAGAAAAAAATACGAAGTTCTGCTGCTCGAAGTAAACAAAAACTTTTTCAAAAAAGAATAAGAGCAAAGAAACCCAACTTCAAGTAAGGTATTTTTTAGACTTCAGCCCAACACTGAAGTCTAAAAAATACCTTACTTGAATGTAACAAGAACATTTGATTATCTTCTTCAGGAAATCAGTTTCTAAAAATACTGGTTTGGGACATTTAGAAGTGACACACTGAACACATGTTTTATATTACTTGCTTTTACAGGCACGTTCTAATGCACTGGGTTTAAAACCAAGTAACTGAAATAATTCAAAAGCAACTTAAGGGAATCACAACTATTACTGAGACATGGTACACTCTAAAGCATTCAAGAGCACAGCTGTGTTTTGTAAAGTTGTCTGAGATCTTACCCAAGTAACATAAATTGTTGCAAACACATATTTACAGTTTCTACTGTAAATTGCCAACTAAATTTCTTGTCAAGGGTCAATACTGTACCAAACAACCCCCAAAACAGTTAAACATATAACCTGACTGCTCCTAAGATTCAGAAGCAGCTGCAGCAAATGCCTGGAACTAATAAAAAATCTCTATGTAGTGTAAACTGAACAGTCCTACTACTCAAATCCACCTTTGTTAAGGTATCTTCCAATGTAAATTCCTAACTATATGCACTTAGTAGTAGATGCAGCTATTCAGAATAAAAAGAAGTGTTCAAGAAAATGCTTATCCTTACAGTGAACTTGCTTCCCATCCCAACTCTTCAATAAGCTTAAAGGTGTAAGAAACCCTGCTAAATCCCCAAATAAAGGCCAGCTTCTAAGAAAACAATTATTTTTTTGGTAGGGATTAAAAACTCTTGACAGTTTGTACAGTAGAGCAGGGCTGTTGCTGTGCTTTCTCAAGAGCACACTCTTTGTTACAATTACAGAGAGCCACAAGGGCAGCACCCTTATGCTGCACAATTTTTAAAAGTTCCTTAATAAAGCCCCACCGGGGACAGACGAGTGAGTTTGTTATTGGGCAGAAGAGAGTATGTGACTCACAGCCCGAGGACTCTCTTCCCCCTTTAGCCCTGGCTTCAGTGCTGTGCTTGAGGAGTGAAATCTGCAGAAGGGTTTTGTGTTGGCTGGCATTCAGGAAGGAATTTATTGCTCCTTTCTTAGAGACAGCAGAAGGAGGCTGCGTGATTTAGATACTGACAGTCACTGTGAATTGCTTAATTTGTCAGGAGTAGCACAACACGGCTTTAGACTGGGGCAAGATGTTTATTATCCATGCGAGTCCCCCTTCCATTGACTGTACCGTGTAATCACATTTCACAACAAAGCAGAACAAGGCGTTCTGTGCCACCAGCCTAGCAATGTGACAACCACGGCGCAACTTCCTGAGTGGTGGGCTGTCTCCAGGAACTGCAGATATCTCTGACAAGTAGAATTCAACATTTGCAAGCAACTCCCAGCAGCATCTTCCATGTGCAAGGACTCACAATGCTCCAAGCACAAAATTTCTCCACCCTGGCCAGAAAGGACTCATTATCTGATGAGGAATTATGTGCAAGGTGTCACAACACAACTGGAGCAGCAGCTGTGTCAACCCCCAAACCTTTTCTTTATTTTTTGGCATATTGCAGAAATGGAAGAATCACAGAATCGTTAAAATTGGAAAAGACCTGTAACAACAAGTCCAACCTTTGACTGAATACCACTTTATAGACTAGACCACAGCACTAAGTGCCATGTCCAGTCACTTCTTGAACACCTCCAGGGACTGGTGACTCCACCACTTCCCTTGGCAGTCCATTCCAGTGCTTGAAAACCCTTCCAGTGGAGGGTGAAAAGGGTGACAACCCTTTCAGAAGGGTGAAAAGTAATGACTCATGTTTTGGCTAAAAGGCTCATTTAACTACGATGTTTTTAAGATGTAAATATTTTTGTGAGGATTTAGTAGAATGAATGAAATGGAAAGTTTCATATATTTGGGAACCTTCTACATATTTTCCTGCTACTCTTAAGGAATCTAAACACAGTATTATCAAAGGGCACTCCACTAGTAAAAGGCACTAGTGATAAAGCCACAAAAACCTGTGCTGGTATTGGTCTCATTCAACTGTCTGCTGACTTCCTTGCTTGCCAGTGCTGCACAACAAGTTCTGAATTGAAAGACTTAGTCCTGCAATGTCTTTCACCTTGACATGATACCAAAGAGTGAAACCAAACTGGCCCCTCAGTTCCTTACACACAACAGCTAAACTGCTTTATGAAACACTGCAGGGGTTTTTTTCACACTCCAGTGAAGAGAGTCTTTTCATTTATTTGAATGTTGTGAAATGAAAAAAATGTTTGATTAAATTCTTAAAGGCCTGAAACAGTAGAACAGATCAACACATCTGATAACACTAACTGCTTGACTTTCTAATAAGCAGCTTATGCAAACTGATTCTGCACTCAAACTTCAAGGTAATAAGAGGGTGAATTGCTTCAGGTAGTCCTGAGCATGCCAGATTAGAACTGTGCCTCCTCCTTAGATGGCATATCAGACACAAAGTAAGCAAATTTTACCTCAGAAAAATAAGACTAGCACCCTGCTAACCACTAGTACTTCTGTGCTTTTACCAATTTTTAAGAAGGGCTATTTTGGTTTGTTGTTTTTCGGTTGGTTGAATTTTTCTTTAATTTAATTGGCAATTTCGAAAAATCATTTGCCCTTCATTCCCAGTTTCTTTGTACTTCACTCACAAAAGGAATGTTAAACATGGTGTAAATTTAGTATTGTGTCAGTTCCTGTGTATTTCCTGGTACTGTATTTAAATCATCACACATATAAACAAAGACTAATGTTATCATAGGCTAAAAAGATTGCCTGGGTTGGAAAGTACCGCAGGAGGTCATCTAGTCCAACTGCTACCCAAAGTAAAGACAATAATCAACCATTAGTCTACCCTGGGTAATTAGTAAGTGGCATAAGCTGGGTGGACAAATCATGTAAAAAACAACACTTGAGGTACCATTTAGATTAACTCTTGGCTCCTTTCAGTGAGATGACCAAATATAAACAACACATGCTGAAATGGAAACACAATGTTTGTGCCCTGGTACAGCCCCTCTCTCCTGCTCACATATTAGAAATTAATCCCTAGCAGTCCCCTAAACTGGAGTTTCTAAAAAATAACTTGCATCAGCTAACAGCAATATCCACATTTTCCTGGCATCAAGAAGTTCTCTTCAAACATATCCAGTGTCAGAAGAACAGACATACGTAATCAGCAGAGTGAAGTATGTCCAACTTCACACCGCAGACACCAAATATAGGCTCATAATACATTTGCCTAAAAAACTCCCAGAAACAAGTATCCAAAAGTTCATGCTGCTTTCTGTTTCTCATAACAAGCACTCTGAAACCTAGTTTGGACAAGGGGGCCCTGACTTCTAAGGACTTCACAAAATGTAATTCCTATGCATGCATATGAACAAGGCTCTTGCTTTTTTAGGAGGGGTTGTAACTTTTGATTTTGCCAGTTGCATGTGAGCACTACCACTAGTATCTACTCATACAAAAACCATAATTTTGCCTTCAGCCTTGACAAGTGTAGGACTCATTTTTAAACAGTGAAAGCAGGTAAGTGAGTAAGCAACTATGGCCATTGAACTGATACCCTCCTATCTAAAGATGTTTCATAATTCCCACTAACAGTATAATTTTTTAAAGTTTTTGACCTTCTATGAAGTTCCAAGAAGTCAAACCAAGACTCTCACTTCACTTGCCACAATGCAGCTCCAGAAAGATAATAACTGCAAGATACACAACACCTCAGCAGAAAGTAACTACGGCAACACTCCTTTTTGGACAGAACCTACATAATCCTGGTTAAAAATATCACTTCACTTAGTTAATAATTTTCCTCTTCTCCTGTTGACTCTACTTTATTAACATGAAACCTATTATTAAACCAACCGATTCATATGAAAGTGATTTGTAACAATAAGAATAAATCAGAATCAAGCCTGAATTTGTGAAAGGACTCCGGCACTAAGTCTTTCAGAAGACTACGTTCTTCTGAAATCCTCAAGGGGTAAACAAGGTCAAACTGCCTCTGCTACAGAATGGGGGAAATGAAGACAATGTCAACGTGAAAATAAGCAGAAGTACTTAACCTCATGGTTAGTGAGGAAACACATATAGCTCCCATAACAAAGTTTTGTAAGCATTTTAAGACATACCAGCTGAAACTGAAACCCCACTTAACGTTTTGATCATTGAAAGAAAGAGGAAAAGAATTGGTTTTCTGCCCTTTAGAGTTGCACAGTTAGGCAGCTATAGATTGACAATTCAACAGTAACAGGACAAGTGACTTAACTCACTGAATATATCATATACATGAAGTACAGTCTCTGAAGTATTTTTTTTCATCACACTACTTACAGTATGGCCTCTTTGAATAAAGCATATTTTCATTTAGTTCTAGCAGAAAGAGTTTTAAGGTAGTTGTTTTTTTCTTCTAAAGACATTTTTTAAATTCAAACCTGTCTCTTACCATAACTGCAGGAATCACCACAGCATTCAGAGGCTTGTCATTGACAACAGTATCTTTAACTAGCATATATATTCTTTCAGCTTCAGAAAAACATGAAATTTGGAGTACAACAGCACCTGTAAAGAGGCATCAGAACTACTTTTTATATTTTCTATTATTATTATTAGAAAATAGGTCTCATATTACAGCAAAAGTTTACTCAGTTTACTGAGGACATTATTCAGCAAAACTTATTCTGCAGTTGTTTGTTATCAGTTGAATTGTGTTGTGTTTTTAAACCTACCTTCCTACCCTCAAACACACCTCAGATTTTTGTTAAAGCAAAGCAACTTGAAGACAAGAACTGCAGCACAGAATTGATGCATATTTAAAGATTTCCTTTGAGCTTCAGGGGTAGGGCCTATTTGCATACTCTTTATCATAAGTAACATTCTGTTCTCGTCATGTACAAGTGACAGAGGTATCCAGTTTCATTTTGTATCTGATTATTAAAAATCCATTAGTTCCGTTCAGTAACAATATCTCAGTAAGAATTACTGCAAGCAAATATTTGGGCTGATAATCAAGTTTAGATCTTTATGTTGGCTTAGGTTCTGAATGGATAAGTTGGGGAAGAAGCGAAGACAAAAGCGAAAAAACAAAATAAACAGTGACAAGTTAGTATAAAGTAAGATACTTGGTAAGGAAGAAAACAGGGCAGAACAAGACAAAAATGCATGGACAGTATATGAGCAGTAGGCTGGTAACATAACCTGGCTGCAACAAAAAGGGAGAGTTAGGAAGTTATGAGAACCACAAAAACACAAACATAAGAAGAAAGTGGCAATAAAAGTCACATACAAGCAGAAACATCTAAAAAACACATGCATGTAAATTTGGTTAATGACGTGACATGGGAAGAGTATCACAAAATTCAGTATTCTCCACTGACAAATATGGAAAGGAGAAGGTACATTGAAAGCTTTACAGCTTTTCCTATGAAAAAATCAAAATCAATCAGTGTCAATTAGTCATGTGGAGACAGCAAAAACACAAAGGAAGCATACATCACTCTTCAAAACCATGCTATAGAAAGATCCATTTAGCAGAAATGTGGAAGTTAAGCCTGCCAAAGGATGTGAAACATCCCAACTACAGACACCTAAATATGCAGAAAAAAAAATTCCACACTTTAAACTTTTACCAAATACAGATCTCCACCTGACCATTGCACTAAAGCTGCCCAGAGCCACTGCTGCTCCAGCTCACAGAAGCGTCATGGCTTCTCCGACCTTGCTGAAATAAAATTCATACAGCAAAAGCAAAGAAACAGCTCAAAGGATGAATGCAGATAGGAATGCATTTATTTTCTTCAACTTTCAGCCACTGAACTCTAGCTCTTAACACTGCTAGGAAACAGTGACTATGAAACAGTCCCACTGAGTCTAAAAGCAGTACCAAATTTTAGTATTCTCGAGTCAAAGAGAGAACATTTGAAGGATTTTTAACAGTTCAGTGGTGTTAGATTATGCAGTTGAAGTGCAACTTCAAAACTCATTTTTATGATGAAATATTACCACCTTCTGGTACACAAGGCATGAAGCCAACCTTTTAACTTTTTTTTAATAAGGTAACACTAATCCACTGCTCTTCATAAATACAGTGTGTTATATTTTACCTCAAGGGCTTTTTGCTTATGCAGTAAGACTAACATACTCTGAGCTTCCAGCCTCTACTATTAGGCTGCAGTTTTGAACACAGACATTGTTTGCAAGACTAAAAATTTTAATGCTTACCTTGTGCTTGATAAACATGACTCACAGATACTACATTTGCTGCAAAGGGTAAAAATATAAACATATAAAACCTTGGGTACATTTAGAGTAAATATTTAAAGTATTTTTAAAAGTTACATAAATATAATATAAATAAATATTATAAGTTATACAAATATAGGGAGAACCTCCAGCTAAAACTTTCCCTCTCAAGTTTACTTTGCAAGTAAGAAAAGCTAAACTGATTTTCATAAAAGGTGACTAAGAATTCTTTGTGGCATTTCAAGTTTAATTCCTCTTTTAGTGACATAAAAGATTGGGAAAAATGCTTTGTTTCCTGCAACAAAAAGCATGACACATTCCTGACACTGTTTATACAAAGTATTGGTTGAAGGAATATTATGAAAATTCAATTACGCTTCTTTGAAAAAGAAAAATAAACTCTTTTCCCTGAGTATTTGTCCATATGTGTGTGCACACACTGCTCATACTTCTCCATGACAGGGCACAGAGCTCATGAATAACATGGAGAACAGCCCAGGCAAAAAGTGTCAGAGGTTACAAAAGGCAAGGGACATTCTGCACGTGGTTTAAGGTATGTAACAATTCTCCTAAAGAGTGATGCTTTTTCACACACACAAAATAAAAAGTGTAGTCACATATAACTCAAGTAATGTAATAATTATTCTGTAAATAATGAGCTGTCACATCTCTCCTGCAATTGTGAGCATGTTAAAATGATTTAAAAAGCCCGTGAGAGTAAAAGGCAGAATGATTTTTTAAAATAAGGTCAGAAAAAGTTAAAATTATAAGAAAAATGACCAATTGATGCTACTGCATTTTGTTCTGTACAAGTTAACGTGTCTGAAAATGCACCTGTTTACTTACTTTTGATAGCTAATTCTTCCTTGAGAATATTTGTGTATTCTTCAGGGGAAAGCTGAGGTGGAAGGCCACCAACAAATAAATTTACTTGTACAATGGATTTGCTGTTTTCCACAATGTAAAATCTTGTTTGATTCATCTGACGTATTGAAGTCTACCAAAATAAAGGAAAATAAATGACACGACATTTGGCAAAAAGATACTGTGAAGCATAATCCAAAGTAGTTCTGCACTTAGCAATCGTGTCCTCTATGCCTAGAGAATGTCAGAAACAGAAACCAGCTTACAAACTTCAGTTCAAGCCCTTAGCTTCTCTACCCTTGAGCCTGCTTAGGAGATAACCAATTACTCACTTCTTCTGTAAGAAAGGGGACTCTGTACTTGCTATTAAAAAAAAAACCCAAACCATCATGTTTCTTTCTCAGATTTACCTTTCTTATGTCCTTGAGTCTGTTAAGAATCAGCTCCTGATTGTCCAAGACCATGCGCTGAACTGGAGGGGGCAAGACCATTAATCATGTCAGAAAGCAGGTAAATTATTATCAGGCTCAATTACACAAAACCAAGAAAAAATTTAGGGAAAAAGTACAACTCTGCATACAACTAATTTTATCATAAAGGACCATGCAGACCTGAGCAACTTATTATCCAACAGAAAAAACACGTAGGTGCTTGGAATAGTCTGCCTTCTTTCACAGTTCTTGAACACCACCCTCCTTAAAAAAAGACAGAAACAGCCTGAAGCCACTCACAAGACAAGCAGTACTTTGGTAGTAATCTAACTGTTTGACAGAAGACTTTAAAACTATATTCCCTAACAGGCACAGTAATAACCAACTTCTGTGTTTTATCAAAATATTAAAACAATTCTAACAACTTCCAGTTTAAGTAAGGTTGCAAATCGTGCTTTAAAACAGAGCACCAGAAACCAACCAAGGTTATGACATTCACAAAGCTACAATAACCTTATAAAACAACCTCCCAATAATGCTCACAAATAAAACAGAGCATTGAGATAGTATTTGAACTACAAAGATATTTACTCAGCTGCGGTCAGAGCATTAGACTATTTCAATGTCTTTATTTATTTCTCCATTCAACCTTACAAATACTGAAGCACAAAGGGATGTCAACTTGGAGAACACCAGTCCAGCTCCTGCAGGATCACAAAACACTTGAGCAATACTAGGACTGCAGATTTCTGTTCTTCCTAACACACAAACATGTTACTTGGACTGTCTTAGGATTCAAACTTACTCTTCCATGGGGGCTGTGTAAGGGGGAAAGAAGACAGAAGAAGGGAGCCATTTGAACTTTAGAATTAATCTTTAATAAATAACTGCAATTAAGAAAATTATGTCTGTTAAACATAGCTCCCCAAAACAGGGCAAAATTGTCAATACCCACCAGAAACCACAAATGAGATTTTACGTAATAATGAAGGAGAACCTTATTCCCACAGGACATACAAGACTGGAAAAGAACCAGCATCACTCCTGATTAAGTATTTCAACATCATCATGAAATTTCATTTGTGTTTTTTATTGTCAAAAATGAACTGTGACTGTGTTTGAATGGGGGGAAAAAACCCATGGAGATCAGATGTGCCTTTGGCCAATGCTCCTTGACTTACCTTGCTTACTGCCCATAAGAACTTCCACCAATTTGAAATTCTGGAGGCACTCCGTCTGCCAAAAGATACAGCATGTAAATGCAACTTCTGAACGACATAATTTTGTCAGATGTTTACATTATTGTGTTATATACTGTACACAGTGTATAACAGCATGGAAAATTAAACATTTGAAAAAAATTAAATATTTTTAAATCAACCATGATGTTCTTCCTCTAACCAACTCCTTCCAAGACAGGAATAATCTTCATTTTACATACTCATGGCATCATGCTACCATGCTCCTAAAAACATTGGCACCCTCACAGCCACATTGTGAAGGGGCTCCTGTACAGCATGGTTAATCCCATTCCTGATTCAGCGATGAACAGCTCATCTGGGGTATTTCCTTCCAAAGAAAGCACGCAGGACTGGGAATGAGCCTGCTCTTTGAGAAGACAGCCCAGGAACCAGCTTGACAAAAAAACGCTGACCACTCCCCATCTCCTGGGACACTCCACAGGCACTGGTGGAACAAAACTCTCTTCATGTGCCACAGTCTCTTCTCCAACTGTCGGGAACCACTTGAGTCCCTTGCAGCTGGACCAGAAGAGCTGGCACAGCCAAGAGCTGAACCATTTGCAACAATGACTGAAACCCTGCAAACATATGACACTCAGGATTGAGGAAGGGTCTCAAGTTTTGGCCTTCAGACTCAAGAGACAAATGATCTTGCTTTACATGTTATGAACAAGAGCCTCAACTGCCTACATGTGCTTCGCATGATACTTGATGAAAGCAACTTGGAGAGCATTTTCAGCACAGGCAAATTCTGGATATTAAAAAGAGATTTCCTGTATGGGCATGTTTATACAGAGAAACAAGTAGAGCATTGAAAAATTATCACTACTGGAGAAATTGCAACTGAGCCAAAGAATTAAGTCTCGTACAGCATATAGCTAGCTTCCCAAATACAGAGATGTAAAGATCTTTCCCTAACAGAATTTCCACTTATACTGTTTGACTGTTGCTTTTTTTCAGATGAGGCAAAACTTTGAACATGGTTGTTTCGATTTTTGTCAAAAGGTCCATAGCACTTGAGGAAATGGACTGACAACAAATCCTGGAAGCATCCTATAGCCAAAACAAGCTGCATGCTTTACACAGCAGATACACCTAGACAGATCTATGATTATCTCTAACTGCAGATAGCTAGTCACATGCATGTTCCTGTGTACCCTGTAAATAACCCCAAAGGGCCGCAGACCCCTTTGCAAGCATGGCTGTGCCCTGGAGCAGTGGAACTGTGCTGATTTCCTGGTGTGCTCACAAGCCTCAGGTGCAGAATAAAATGCGCACGCTACAGCTTTGTCTCCCCACACTGGTGTGCTCAGGCCTGCCAATGGCTTGGCACGCAAGCAAAGTCTACTAACATGTTTCCTGAAAGTCACGCTGTGTTGGCACCAACTCTGAGAAAGACAGGCAGACTGAAAAGACATTATCTCCCAAGGAAAGCATGTGCATCTACAAGATTACAAGATGTGTCTAGTAATTTCCAGTGATGTGGGAAGGAATGCAGACAGTAAAGAACATGGGTGCTGTTTCAGCCTTGAGTCCTTCCTTGCAGCCCTTGGGGGCTACAGAGATGCTGCCTGCCACCGCAGGAAGAAAATTTCTGCAGTGCTCTTTAGTGTTTTTATAAATTGTCTGTATGAAGGAATCAAATGCACTGAGAGTTTCCTGACGATACTAAGCTAGGAGGAACTGTGGACTCCCTCAAGGGTAGGGGACCCTTACAGGGAGATCTGGAGGAGCTAGAGAGCTGGGCAATCACCAACCATTTGAAATCTAGCAAGAGCTACAGCCAGATTCTCAACCTGAGATGGGGTAATCCTGGTTAAAAATACAACCTGGGGGATGAGAGCTGGAGAGCAGCCATGTGGAAAAAGATCTTGTGGACTGGGTCAATGGCAAGTTGAACATGAGTTGTTGTGCCCTGGCAGCCAGGAGGGCCTCCTGTGTCCTGGGGGGCATCAGGCACAGCATCGCCAGCAGGGCAAGGGAGGGGATTGTCCTGCCACTGGGGCAGCCTCACCTCGAGTGCTGGGGGCAGTTCTGGGTGCTACAGTGTAAGATGGACATCAACTCATTTGAGTGTGTCCAGAGCAGAGCAACCGAGATGATGAAAAGTCTCAAGGTCAAGATTTGGAAGGACCTCTCTGAGGTCACTTGGTTTGTTCACCCTGGAGAAGAGGAGGCTGAGGAGTGACCTCATCATGGTCAACAGCTTCCTCAAGGCAAGGAATGAAAGGAGAGGTGCCAATCTCCTCTCTCTGGTAACCAGAGATAGGACCCAAGGAAAAGAGAATGAAGCTGCTTTAAGGGGAGCTTAAATTTAGGGAAAGGTTCTTCACTGAAAGGATGGCTGGTCACTGGAACAGGATCCCTAGGAAAGTGTCCATGGCACCAAGTCTGTGAGAGTTCAAGAAGTGTCTGGACAATGCTGTTAGTTATACACTTTACTTTTAGGAAATCCTGCAAGGAGCAGGAAGTTGGCCTCAGTGATCTTTATGGATCCTCTCCAACTTGAAATATACTGTGATTTCATAATTTCCTTCAGAGCAGCATAAAGAGTTAGGAGACAAGCAAGATCATCCTAACAGTGATTGCCAGTTTCCCAGCAAGGTAAAATTAGCAGAGTAGCTACATACGTGTGTTTTAAATATTTCAAGACATAAATAACCAATAAAAATATGCTGCACCCCACGAATCATGGTGCTCATGCAAGTAAATATGCTTGATCCAGAAACACTGATGGCACCTTCCAGTGCGGAGCACTCACGCCCACCTACCCTGAAGATTGCATTAAGCTTTGAGCAGCATGCCAGTCATGAAAGATCATCCACCAAATGCTAACAACATTTACATCAACTGCGAATTAAGGGACTGCAATTTTTCTGAAGAGAAAAATATATACTTCAGGGTCACTCAGGTGGTATATGGCCGTGCTTAGGATCTTTCACTTACCTGCCTTCCAAGTAATGGGAGCACTTCTTTGATCACAGTCTGCACAGTGCTATCCTTATTTACTCGTATAGAAACATATGCCATTCCCACCCTAAGGAGAAAAATACTTATTTTAGGACAATCATTTGACCTATTCCGTGTGTACCTTTTTAAACTAAGCATAAAATTTTCTCTGGGGGTAGGCACGTATTTGAATTAGTTGGAGAAAGTTGTTCACTGAGGCTCATGGCAGATGTGGCATCAGTGCCAGAGACAAGAAAACACTTTCATCACAAGGAACTGCTAATTACAATTGTAGCACTGCAGATTAGCTTCTTCCTAATCACAAAGATAACCTGCAAGTCTTTCATAAAACTTGGCAATGCAGTTGCAACAGCAAAATGACCACATGGTGAAATTTTATCCTACAGATCTTCAGAAATTAGTAGAAACTAGACCATTTTGTTTCCACTATAAATACGCTTAAAATTCATATTGTCCCAGTGGTAAATATGGGGGGGTTTATTATGCATTTTCTTCCTCCTCATCTCACATGAGAAGTTACACTGTAGTTCTTCCTACTTCACATTTCTTTAAAAATCCATCAATTTTTCAAGTGACGTGTATGTCATCATTTGTTTACAGATGTAGCTAATGTAAAGTTGCATCTTTCTCACCAAACACATGACAATAGAACTGCACAAGTTGCACAGTATATTCCACACATGTAAAGAAACCCAGGAATTTCCAGGCATGGAAATGAATGTTATGCATACTACCCACTCATAAAAATGAACAGAAGAATGCTGAAATACAGAAAAAGAAACTACATTCTTTGTTAGAGTTCTGCAGCTTCAAGAACTAAAACAAACAGGGCTAGACTACAGAGGACAAATGTAGCCAAGCAGAATAACCTTGTGATCAAGAAGGAAAATACTCACTTTAGCCAGGCAGGATAAATTCTGATCACTTCCTCGTCCTTTGGTTTGGCTCTGATGATCCAAGCTTCAGGAACAGATTCTCGGAATACTGAGCCCAAGTTGCTGTCCTCTGCAGCATCATTCCTGTTGATAACATCATCAGAGAGCAGCACCTGCTGCGTAAAGGTCTGAAGCTCATACTCCTGCTGGTCATCATTTATGTAGTACGCCCTCAAAGCAGCCTCCTAAAACACAGCAAGATAAATTAACATTTGCTTGAAAAGACACGATTAATACCTATACAGCCATAGACATTATAAATTTATGAAATGAACCCTTAATGCATGTTCTAACCGCAGAGCAGTGGATACATAGCACTGGCAAAAAAAACCAAAACAAAACAAGAGTGAAGTTTTGAAAACAAATTTTAGTGAACATGAAAGAAGAAAACTTGAGATACCAATGTATTTGAACACAATCCACAGTATTTTTGGCAAGTGATAGTAATTTTAAGACCAAATGTAAAGATTCAGGTCCAATAAATCTACACTCATGCATGTAAAATTTACTCCATGAGGAAAATGATAAATTATCCTTGATTGTACCCAACTCAGTCTTCTTGCACTAAGGGGATGCTAAAAATTAGTGAGCTTCTCAGCCACAAGGCTGCCCTGAGCCCACACACCTCTGAAGAGGAAAGGGAAGGGCTGTCCTTGCAAGATGCACACAGTCACAGGAATTTTACTTCCATTATAGGCCCATGCCTGCAGCATCTCTGCTAACACAGATGCTGCAGTCAATACAGCTCACTTACAAGAACCTGTATTCATCTTCCCTAGTATTAAAAGCACCAGCCCGGTAAAATGTGCTTGAAAGGCAAGTAGCACTTCTAAATAAAAGTATTTTCAATCCTGTACACAGTTTTTCTTAAAGATCTTCGATATGCAGAACACTACAAACCATTTTCAAAACTCCTGTTGATTTTGAGCACAGCATCAAGATAAAAATCCTAACAGTCTTTTGCTTTAAATTGTCAAAATTCTGATGTAATACATTCTTCAGACTTCTCTGCCAAGTCTGTTACGACTCTGAGACCTCACCATGCTCAGTTCTATTGTGTACCACCCTATTCCCACTCTGGGATTTATCTCTCACAGCGTGGGGCCTCTGCCTAGCCCAGTAAATAAAGATCCATACAGCACATTTGATTTAGTACTAAGAAATTTTTCCACCCCAGATGGAGCACTGGAAAAGCTAGGGAGTGGCCAGTATGTGATCAATAATGCATTACTTTCACAGCCAAAGGGTGGAGATAACTATAGCAAGCTTTAGTGTTCAAGCGCAGTAATGGTGGCTGGCCAGGATAAATATCAAACCACTGCTACAGAAAAGGAGCAATATCTAAGGAGCTGGTTATCCTGTATTGCTTGTATCAGCAAAATCAGGCTTCAGAGTAACACAGGAAAGCAGAATGACTGCTTAACATGTGATACTGTGGTCGCCATCATGCTACAGATATGTAAGCCACCATTTCTTCAGATGCTCTAAAGTAAGAGCACTACATGAAGAAGTCAAATTACATTGTAATATTATAGCCCATTTACAGATTTTTGTTGTTGTTGAGTTACATTTCTAAAACTTAGCTTTTTACTACTGTAATATGGAATTATATATATCACACTGGAAAATTGACCCTTGTTGGATATCTTACCACAACTTCTTCATTTTTTGCAATCCTTGGAACTGAAATAAGTCGAAATTGATTGCGTTTCACTGCATCATTCCCATCAAATATCTTTAGTGTTTGTTTACCTGAATGGAAACAATTGTATTTCATTAACACACACCTCAAATCAGAAAGCTACCTGAATAGGAAGGGTATAATGTAACCACTAAAAACCTCCTTTTAACCCACCAAAATGTTTCTTCATGGGAACATTCCTTCTCATAGGACAAACTTTGAGGCTGAATATTTTAATTTTTGTTTAGTTACTGTTTGTTTAAAACAGGGGTACATTCAGAGAGGAAAGAGAGATGAGTAATCACAGTTTTATCCTGGCTTTTGATATAACTATTATAACCATACGGCGTGTGTTATCACTTCTTCATCCTCAGCATTCAAGACTGCATTTATTATTGACAAGTTGAACAACTTGAAGACCAAGACAAAGTGCCATCCCCTTCAGAACAGCTCCCAGAGCACTGCCAATTCTGAGAACGTGCTTCCAAAGAAAGTCTTTAAAATAGCTGTTTGAGTACAGGCAACAGGAAGAAAATACAGGGACAACAGAAAAACTAAAAGAAAGAAGGTACAGCAAATGAAGACCTTCAGCCTTTTGCTGTGTTTCACTTCACTAAAGTCTTATCAAGTCCATGCTCAAGCTGCTGAGCGCAGATTGTTGCCCAGACAGCTGTGAAAGGAGTGAAGAGTGAAGGATCTCAGGTTCACCTTTCACCAAGACGGGTTATGACTTAGGTACAGGCTGCTGTATGACAAAGTCTCTCTCTTAAGGAACTGTTTTAAGAGTAATAGCAAAGTGCAAGCAAACTCTCATAGAACAGGCAAAATTTGAGAGGTTTTAGGAACAAGTTAATATTACCAGTCCATTACATGCATCTTTACTGCCTCTGGAAAGGAAACCACGTTAATCTATCTAGACCAAAAACGAGATTCCATGAAGACAGACCTTTTGTCCTCTCCTGATCACATCTTTATGAAGACACCTGATGAGCTGCTCAGCTTTGCAGGGTCTTGCAGGTCCTCCCCAGAGAGCTGATGCTTTACAGCAGACATAACTATTCTTCACAGACAGAATATGCCCTTTTTATTGCAGTGTTGGACTGAAATATTAATGAAAGTCACCCATTGTATGGCGCAGTGTTACAGAGTCTCTCTCTCTTGCTGCATTCATCAGCAAGCAGTACAATCACTAGAAGCTATCGCCCTCAATTCTTGAAATGTTAGCAATATTCAGTGAAAGCCACACACACCAGCTGTAATGCCCACACAACTGGTTAACCACGCAGTCTGTTAACACACTTTGTAAAGGAGATATGCTACATCATGGAGTCTATTTCCATGCTTCCCTCATAGCTTGGAAATACTTTGTAGTACAGAATAAAATACTGAGAGCCTTTTGCTCTCAAATAATATCAGCATTTAGGTTCAATGAAACACATTAGCAAATTGCAATTACCACAGAAGGACTAAAAAGGAGAACTGGAACTAAGAGGAAGAAAACCATTAACCACCTCTAACTGATAACTGAAAAAAAGCAAGCAAGAATCCAGGCAGAAATGTGCATCACTGGGTATCTCAATGCTGCAGTGACAGATTATGAGGAAAGACTGCAGTGTATAAATACTTAGCAAGGACACTTCAGTGCGAGCTTTCTTGAACCACCAGAAATGAAATATGTTGTGTCTAATCCACCTATTTCTACTTCAGTGTACATTCTCCAACTTCAATCAAAAGCGGGCACCACAGAACTAAAGGATTATCTAATACTTACGTGTGAAAGCAGTCTTAAAAATGAGATTCTAACCCTCAAAAAAATCACGATACCTTAATTCTCATGATCTTTATTTCTCCTTATTCTGAGATGTGACAGCTACACTTGGACTTATTTTTCAGTGTAGACTTACTCCCTTTTTAAGGATTTTTCTTCATTATCAATTCCACTGGTCATGGCACAACGTGTGTGCAAGGACGTTCTCATTATGTAACATGAAGACCTCATTGCATAACAAAGCAGTCCCCAGTAGAGGTTCTCATCCTACTCTAAAGTCATCCTAGTCTCCCTGGGACAAAACTGGCTATGTTGACTGGTCTAGTGAAAGGTGTCCCCGTTCATGTCAGGGGGGTTGGGACTAGATGATCTTTAAGGTCCCTTCTAACTCAAACCATTCTACGATTCTATTATGATACTGAAAACCTTACTGAACATGACAAACTGCTCTGAGTGACCTTGCTTGAGCAGGAGGTTGTCCTAGATTATCTCCATACTGCCTCCAACTTCAGCCATGCTGCCAACCTTGGGACGGAAGCCTGTATAACAGATGCATATACAAAGAAAAACAGACAGACAGAAACAGAATAAATAAAATCACAGAATCATAAAATACTTTGGGCTGGAAGGGGCCTTCAAGGATCATAGAGTACAAGAATCATGACATGGACATCTTTCCCTAGGTCAGGCTACTCAGAGCCACACCCAACCTGGTATGACACCTTGTGACTTGTCAATTATTTTTGTTTATATGAAAAGTAGAATAACCGTGGATTTTCAGTTTTCCAATTATCATAGTAGTTGTGTCTGTTGTCAATTTCTTCTTAGTCACAATATAAGGAAGATTTAAATATCACCAACTCTTGCTTCTAAAGCACCCTTGAAACTCAGCAACCATTGCATTGAGACTATAGCACACATCAGAAAGTGACCTACTCCTTTAAATTCTGCTGGATTTATGCCAGAAAGAGTAGAAATCTTTTAGAAGCAGATTTCTTGTCAGAGTGATCTCCATGGTAACTATAGCATAGACGAACGTTAACCAAAAGACACACTGTGTCCTGGGTGACCTTCTTTAGAGCTAGCACAACTCAAGAAAACAAACGAACACTGGTTACTGACAGCACAGCTGAAGTTCTGAGTATGAACTTTCATATCACTATCAAAATCTCTGCTGTTTTCTCTAGCAATCCAGAGAGTAGACAACCATCTGAGAATAAAAACATTCATCCAAGTTCTAGTACTTGTTTTCATTCGAAGGGCCTTTGTAGTCTGCTCTTATGAAATACTAGCTGGCCTAAGAGAATCCCTAGCAATTGTAACTGGAGAATTTTTTATGAGCTCTCCATGTCTTAAGAACAGTCAAAGAACAGTAGAACTGACTCTCAAAATAAACTGGTTTACAAGAAGAAGTTTAGATCTACAGACCAGTAGTAATGTCCTAAGCTCAAGCATATTTCTTAGTTAAATAAACATAATGCTTGTAATCTGGTGTCCATCACACAGAAAACCTCCTCAACTTTATCAGTGAAAAATCACATTTAACTTTGTCACTGTCCTCCTCACAGGGGACACTTTTGCTGCAACCCAGTGAAAAATGGCTTGCTTGCACATGAGCTTCTGGAAGGCCATTAACAAAAGAACAAACAGCTACATACTGGAATTAGTCACCCAGAAATACATTTCTCCACTAATTCAGGAGCACATCCAACACATGTACATTAAGGGGTGTCTTATGCCAGTCTGATTTGTCAAACTAGCCTTGGCAAGAAGCTCGACTATAACCACTTCTGAAGTTAGATAAAGCTCTTCCTTCCATCTGTTCCAATTTTTAAATACTAGAAAATTATCCAGTTACAGAAGTGAAGTCTACATACCCCTACTTAGTATATCTATATAACCCCCCTTGCTAATATGCAACAGACTCACTTATCAAATTGTGGTATTTAAGGGAGTTACTGCCTGTTTCGTAATACTGGCACTTCGCTGCTAAATGTCTTTTATCTTTTCCTGTTGGATCAGAGTACACAGTATCAGGACTTTCTCCTGAAAAACACATTTTTTTTTCTTACCATGGGATACTGATTTGAAAATAACCCGTTATTCATGCTTACTCTTTTCAAGGGGAAAATAACTACCAAAGGTTAACTCCACGCATAATTTACCAAATTGTGGAATTTGATTTCAGAGGCTAAGATATCAAGTTTTCCTGGGAAAAGGATAAAACAGCATTGGATGAGTCCAAAGTTCATGTTTCCTTTGACTTCCAAATCCCCACAGACAGGAAGGACATGGCTTCTGAAAAGACTTACGTGTGGCTTGTGATTGAGAGAGGAAAATGATGCAGTCCTGAATGGTTTTGCCACTTAAGAAAGCTAGAGGCCTGTCCTGCATGTACTTGTGAAAATCACTTTTAAAAGACTTAGTTCTAGCAACATAGCTTACCAAGAACCATTTTTCCCCAAAAAAACTTGTGTTATTTACATGCTTTATGCTCTCCTTGTTTACTGCTGCTTCGTATTACAACAGTGGGGACTATCAAATTTTGGTTTATTTCAGTATTAGGATTCATAACCTGCAAGATGGCATTTATGTATGTAAGAATTATGTATTTTTTCTTTTATTGCCCTTGAAGAGAGCCTTGGGTCTATGTAATAGAAAACCATTTTATCTCTTACTCGGCAGATGAACAGCAACCTGAGCAGGGTAAAACAGAGGCTGTGGAAGGACATGCTGTGAAACCTCTGTTTGCTGACAGCACTGCAGCCCCCATGTCTCTGACAGACAGATTCCCCTAAAACCTCCTCCAGAATGAGTTTTCTTTGATGTCTGAATTGTGTCCTGCAGAAGATGGACGCATGCTGAATCAGACAGTTCACTTGCAGCCAGTGAGAGACACTCACAGAGCAGATAGAGTCTTTTTCCAAATCTGCGTGTATGTCTGTTACATCTATCAACTCAGAAACTGCATGGTTGTTTTACATTAGTTTTATGCTTTTGATTTCAGTATCTTGGTAGGCTAAATATAGTGGTTGATTTAACACATTTAAGCTACCAATATATTAAGCCTTAGATCTTCTAACTTTACACTTCACTCAATAGGCCCATTACAATAGAAAAGAAACAAAAATGAATGTAGACCACTAATTCAAATCTTCTTCCAATACTAAACTACAGACTTTGTATCCTTTTCTATTGATTTCTTTCCTATGGAAAAAGTGTGTCTTTCCACATCAATATCATTCAATTTGTTCTGACTTGTTTTCACTGTTTTAAAAAATAGGTACCCTAAAAACATACCTGGAATTAAGAAAAGCTAAATATTCTGGAGTGTAATTGAGTTCAGACACTCCTGAGGCAGAGCACGGTAACATCCCAAAAGATGTGGCAGATGTACTGAGTCAACACATAGAAGCAGTGAGCAGCTCCTTCTTGACACGTTACACAAATGGTGTTATCTAGAGATAGGTGAAAGTGGTACAGCCCCCTACAACCGTGTCATTGTTGGGTTAAATTCAATAGGTTGTGACTTCCCACACACAGAGAGGCACAGCAGCTCAACAGCTGGCAGGTGAACCTCAATAACTTTATCAGGTAGGTTATCACAGAAGACACATCCTGAGCTGACACAAGGTCATCAATCCCATGGTCTGGGGGTGGCACACATCATTTCAGTCCACAGAGAAAGTTCTGTGGGGCACCTCACTGACCAAGGAGGTCTCTCAGACTGCGGGGATACACGAGATGCATGTGAAAAGCATTCTGGGATGGTACAAGGGTTGTTAGGGGAGCTTTAGGAGAGGAATCAAAGGGAGAGATCGAGGCGGTTTGGGGAAAAACTAGTACGGGAAAATAGAGGGGTAAGGAGACAAAGGAACCCGGTCACATTTAAGGAAGTTGCTGGCTGGTACCGCATGGCCATGCCCTGGACCTCATCACCACAGTCTGTCCTGTCTTATCAGTAAATGCTATTTCTGACTCTTTTTGTGAGTGTGGTTTTAGCTGAGCTTTCTAACTCACAGCAAAGTTACTGTGCTCTACACTGCCCTTCGTTTTGTGAAAATGCATTACGAGAAAGCAATTTTTTATGCCATAGTTCTATTTAAAACACAACTAACAATACTTTACATGACCCTTGAAAATATACCATCTACTGCTGCTTTCTCCAGTCCAGAGGTGGCCTGAACAAATGACATATTAAAGTTTGTATCCTGCCCTGAATTTTCATCTCTTTTTTCTTCTTTTGGAAGGCTAAACTAAAGCTGAACTGGCCTGCACTAATACTTTCAATGAATCCAGTTGAAATATCTGGATACATAATTTGCTCTTTTTGACAGTAGTAAGGGAAATAGGCTTAATTGTTGAAATGAAGAAGTCCTCACACTCAACCATTTAAGTCACTTTAAACACTGGAAAAAGTGAAAGTTGTTTGGATAAACTGCAGTTAGTCAGAGTATTTTCCCATAATAAGGAAGTATGGTGGTGGATCATAATTTAAAGTCACTCAGGAACTAAGAAAGTGAAACAAGAGGATGCTTGAGATTTCTTCTATAACTGATTTAATTACTTATTGAGCTGATTTTTTTTTTTAAATCCAAATAGCATTTGCACAATTGGCCTCTTAATTTTGTAAGAGCCTCAGGATTAAAAAATAATTAGTATTTATTGATTTGAAACATCCTTTTTTACAACAATCCGTGCAGCTACATTAGGGAGCAAGCACCATGTTGTTCTAGTTACTAATATTGATATGGGGGTGGGAAATTCTTAAATTGCAGTTTTACCTCATCTTTTGAAAAGTAAGAATTTGGTAGTTACCAACCCCAGAAAACTCCCCATGCTTAAAAATTTAACTGCGTGGGAAGCAGCCAGTCCAGCTCAATCCTGTTTACTGCAACATGCCCAAGCCAAAAAAAAAAAAAATTCACCTGGTGTCCTTAGCAAAACTTGGATCCAGCGAACTTACCAGCAAAAGGTTTTGAAAAGACATTGCTCTCTGCCCTTTAAATTGCTTATTTATGGACTATTAACACCATGTTTTCTTTCCTCAGTTACCGAGTTGAGAGAAATGACCTATTAGTCAAGGTAATGAACAGATTGTCACTTATGTCAACCTACCAATGGAAAATACCAAGGAGATATTTGTAAGGCTCTGGATAAATGTGTTGGACCAAAACTTTGGACCTGAAATTAAAACCTAACATTAGAAAAATAGCCATTTAACACTTTGTCATAAGGCAATACAAGTTAAGATTATACGAATAAAGACTGATGGGTGACTATTCACTAAAATTTTGCTTACTTGAATCGGTTGAAATTTGGATATCTTTTGTTGATCCTTGTGTTGACCCATCAACATCATCATCTTCATCTGTAAAAGCAGAAACATTTTAAGAAAGGATTTTTGTTGATTTGAGTGGAGGGGAGGGAAGAAGGTTTTTGTCATTTAAGAACAGCTTCCATCAAACAAGCTAACACAGAAAGAACCAGTCAGAAAAGCACACTTTCTTTTTTTACCTATCTTATGATAATAATTCATAGTATTAAAACAGCATTAAAAAACCAAATCTGCACTGTCATGTAACTACAATGAAGGCATACCTGAGATCCTTATACTATTAACTTTAATATTGCAACTACTGCATTTCATTCTTTTCTAAAGCTGTGATGTCTGCCTGTGACCAAAGTATGGATGGTTACTATTAAGTTTTAAATTACCAAATCAATCCAGGAATTGCACTAACAGCCTTCCAGTCAGAAATACTGATGTTATAGAAATAATTTCCGCAAGTGAAAACCAAAATTTTTGACACCCAAAGTGATGCTTGAAGAGGACTTTGCAAGTAGGCTCATCACTCTCACTAAAGCTAGGAGCTAACATGTCAGAAAACAATGCACCCTTGTAAAACCATACATAAAATACTAAGAAAAGATTAAAATAAATACTATGAACATTTTGCATTTGCTTCTGTGAAGAACATCCTCACTGTGTTCTCACTCCTGATACTCAGGGCCATACAAGACCGGTGCAAATCCAAACATGATCAATTTTCCTTCTCTGAGGGTAGCAGTAGAGTGCAATGCAAGTGTTCATCATATAATGGTATTCATACTCATACCCACTGAAAACCCCAGTCAGTCTTGACTGGGATGCAGGCAAAGCTGCCAAAAGATATAAGCCAGGCAACATTTTTGTAAAAACTATGCCTTGCAGCTGAGGGAAAAAGCAAGAGATTGAAGCACGAAACAAGAAAGAAAAAATAAAATAAAATCAGTAAAGGCAGACCTTCAGACCAAAAGAGATACTGGGGAAGTCAAAATCCTAAAGCAGGAGAACCTTCCAAGAAGCAGAATCATAGCATGTCAAGAAGGGTACTAGGCAGTAGTCTTAAACTTGACACCAGGTAACTCATTGAATGTTTGGGTAATGCTTCAAGTGTCTACAAGAAACACCAACAATAACGCTTTTGAGTTGTGGCTTTTAAAACATAAAAAGAGTGTTGAGATATTTTCCCTGCTATAGCTGACAGACAAACAGATCAAGTTTCAAACTGGACAGAAATTTAGACAGTATGGTGTTGAAACACCCTGAAACAAGAGAAAGCTGAATGCCTTCTTGAATTTCACTCCAGACAACTAAGTTAAAAAAAACCACTAAATATAACAATAGGAAATGACTGCTCCTGATTGCTCTCAACCCTCTTCTTTCTCAGTTTAAATGGAAAGAAGTTGACTTCTTTTATTAGACTTTCTCCTTCAGTCTGAATAGTAGGGAAATCTACACCAACAGCATCTTGAAACTATTCCAGTGAAGTTCAATGACTTCTCTGAAACTCGTGATGACAAGAGCCATTTGGAGGAAGGGGCTCCACACTGCTCTACCATTGCATCTCTCAGTAGCTCAAGAGTTTTAAAGAGGCCTCTTTCAGCACAGAGATGTTTGCTGAATGTTGGTGATGAAGCTCAGCATTTATGCCATGGCAAAAGCTACTTCGGACAAATGGTCCCCAGCAGGTCAGCAATGATAGATGTGGTCATTCCCTGCACAGGACAAGTCATCTGGCACTTCCCAACCACCAGCTTGGGAAGAACTATGCCTGCAGCAATCAACTCATCCAGGCAACTGCCAGCACTTTGGTACCTCAGACTGGTCTTTCCACAATCTTGTGAGCAATGCCCTTTGTCAGCTGTGGCAACAGAGGAGCACCCTCTGTGCAAGCCAGGTCAGGAGAACTTCTTAATGAGCCTGCCACCACACAGAAGTGCTAATTATCTTCCAACAAAGGAGTTCCTTGCTCCCCTAAAACATCCCTAACAGGCACACAATCTTCAACAAGATCTGCCATCCAGAGTCTATGCCTTTCCCCTAGAAAAGCAGCAGCAACCCCTGGGGCAGCCATCCTGAGCTGCTTCATTGTCAGAGGAGCATCAGATACATCCTAAGAGAGTATCAGGGAGCTGCTGGACCCATGAGACATCTTGGTAACTTTCAGCACATGCCAGGAGCTAGTGGGGTTTTGTAAGAAAATGAAGGTCTGTTCTGTGAATATGGGTAACAAGAAGGACTAAAAGGCACTGAATTTCCTCGACACAGGATGATGTGAGAATTAGTCCAAGATAATTCTTGGCTCTGCCTTTGAGGAAGAATCTGGGCAAAGAAAAACAGCATATAGCAATGGTATTTGGTGCTTTTGACAGCGACCTGCAGACACCTGATCTTCAGCAGATGACTGAGAATGACAAACATCCAGCAACAGGTCTCGAAGCAAGGCTCAACAGGATGTGGATGGTGTGAAAGGAGACACATGAAGACACCAGACTAGTACGTGAACATTCAGGATGTTAAGTGCTAAACCAAGGTGCTAAACAGCACTGTCAGCTAAGGAAACACAGAACAAAACACTTCATGCACAGCAGAGTGCAAGGCAGGTACTGCACCACAAGTATTACTCACCATGCCTTGTGCTGAGCCACAACTGTGGCCCACTGACCACGAGAAAAAAAAGGAAGATGTCAATTGCTGCGGCAGCTGACAAATTCACAGGTATGCAACAGATCAGCAGCAGGAAGAAAGGGGAGAATCCCCATGGCTCAGCCTCTGCTCCCCTGGGTATCAGCAGCCCCTCCATCCTGGGAGGCAGCTGCTCACTGGATGACAGGGAGCTGAGCCTAAGGGGCAGAAACTCATAGGCCACAGAAAAGAGATCCTGTGTTAGAAGCGAGGTTCTTCAGGGTGTTGCTATATTCTATCTCTGTTATATACAGGCTAAGGACTATAAAAATGCATTCTGGCTTTCCAAACAAGGTTTTATTCAATTTCATTTTTGTTTCCCTTCATATCACAGTAAAGCACTGGAAATGGTCCAAATTAAGTTAGTGAATATTTCTCCATCCCTATGTATCTGCATCTGGCCACAAGCTAATGGCTGCATTCTCTCAACTGAAAGTATCAGGCATACTTTTTCCTTAAAGAAATGCAAAAAAGCCATTCTTACTTTAAAAAAACTTTGACTGTGTGTAACACAAACTCACGCACTTAGCATGTAGCACAAATCCTGAAATAGAAAATCTTTTCTTCCATCACTTAAAATATTGAAGGAAGAGACTAGAAGGTGCAGCTGGATTCTTTCATTTAAGGTGCTCCATGTTCAATTTTTATTAAGAGGTAGTTTAAAAATTTAAGAAAGAGGAAGTTTAAGTCTGAAATATTAAAAGAACACACCACTGTTGAAGAGAGAAACTTGGTTAACATCACAAAAGTCAAACCAAAGACTGCTCTTAATTACAAAAATACAACTTTATCTTCACTTAAACCTTTGGGACACTTGTGAAATACCTAACAATAGACTTGAAGCAAAGTTCACAATGAGTCTTGCAGCAAAATCAAGCTCATCCAGACTCTTCTGTTACTTCTTATGCTGGAAGCATTAGGAACTCCATGACTTTCTAGGGGTGCTGTACTACATCTCTGCCCACTAGCAAGCAAATTCACTAACAAGAAAAATAGCTCACTGACAAAAAACCAATTCACAAAAGCAACCTAACACCTCCTCTCTGCCTTTACACTCTGACAGGTCACTGGAGTGTGCCTGGATTACTGAGACCTCGGGACATACAATTCATGCAGTAGCAGGACTTCTGGTACAGCTTCTGCACACAGAACACAGGGCTCTTGCTCGTGATCAACTCTCCTCACCAAAACCAAACCTATGTGTTCAGAGCAGAAAGTTCCAGAGCAATCTGCCAGGTTGAGAAAAGAGCAGTTGCAAATATTTAACTTTCATGAGCTGTATTTCGCCTGCTTTTTATTTCCTTTCCTATTCCATTCAAGCACCAAAAGAAAGGCTTGACAAGAGCATAATAATAAAAATATAAATTAAAAAATACTTGTGAACTTCAGGCTTAAAAAAATTTCTCATTCCTAAAGAGCTGTTAATCAAACATTTACTCTAGATGGCAGCAGAACATTACCCCGAGTAGATACATGGTGTCGTTTCGGCACAGAAATCTTAAAAAGGACAGATGCTTAATACAAGAGACAAATAAAAGTATCTGTACACATGACATGACAAGTAAGTGTTTGTAGCAATGATAACACTAACACCACAAATTTTCTGATTTTAGGTTTTGACTTTCTTTGTTTCAATAATAGTGCACAAATTGCCCTGCACTAGTAAACAGAAGCTTCTGCATTTTGCACAGCATCCATTTAAAAATCTCTAACCTGTCCCAGAAATAGCAAGAAGTTATAGTATTGCCACAAAAGCCAGTAAAAATTAGCAATAATATACTTAACTGAATTATGACACTAGGTTAAATATGCTCACCAATTAGTTGTATTAAACTTTGAAATGCTTACCTGATTCTGTTTGCATATTTTCTGATATTCGAAAACAATGCAATTTGCTGAAGTTGCGAGAAAACAATTGCACACAATTTGGAGGAAGAATCATATTCCTTAATCTTCCAAAGGTACATTCTGGTGTGACAATTACATAGCAAGCAGCATGAGCCTATAAACAACAGCATAGGTTCAGTTAAGAACTTGAGATACACAAAGAAAGTAAATTTATTTATAACAAACTATGACTGCAATTGTATAACTCAGGTTAGGGATTTTATAGACCTTTTGTAAATCACCTTCATTAAATGAATGGCCCATTTTTCACCCTAGATTTTTATTTGTTTGATTCAGGTTTTGCATAACCAATAATTGGGAGTTTTAACATGTCAAGAAACTTTCAAGGATCACAAACCTGCGCCATTAAAAACAAAAGGTTTTTATCAGCTACATGGAGAAGTTTAAAATTTTGGTCTCAAACTCTGATCTTCCATTCTATATGGATATTTACTGCAGGAAATGGAAAAGGTGCACAGGTTATACTGAACAGCTTGAAAATAGCCGTATCCTCCTCCACAGTCATATCCACATGTCTGAGGTAAAACTGCTTTCAGTTTTATTCCAAAGGGTGACTGGATAGTTTCTGCCTTTACACTGTTGCAAATCTTCTGCCATTATTAAATACACATACCTTTGTATGTATGGCCACATAGCACATTACATTTCTTAGACTGTTCTCAAAAGCAGCCCCTTGGAAATTATGTCTCAGATTAAAATACAAACATCATAATATTAAAAAACCAATTAAAGGCACTGAAATCATACCTGAAATACTGAATAACCTCTAGAGTTTTATTTTAAATCATTATTACATGGAGTACCTCATCTAGCCTTAAGGGGCAAATTCATGATTTCTTACATATAGTTTTCAGTTCTCCCTTCATCTGGTGCTACTTTGCACTTCCATCATATTTTAATACGAAGTGGCATTAAGTGGATGGACTACTTGTTATCTGCAGAGCACACCTTTTATCAGTGTGTGAAAAGCTGTGGTTTCCATAACAATCACGGAAGGGTACCATCAGCTTGCACAGGAAATAAACATGTGTCATGTGAATGGAAAAACACAGAAACTGATATTGACAGCTTAACAAAACCCCAACCACACAGGTTAACACCTATTCTATACTGAAACAAGAGTAAACATATTAGAATGGTAAGTCTTTAACCTTGCAGAATTCATGATTTAAAAGAAATTCTGACTTAACACAGAAGGTGACTGCAAGCTTCTAACCACAAATCTATAATGATCAGTCCCTGTTAAATTCCATTGGATTTACATAAAGCTTCACTGAGACTTTGAGAGTTGCTCATTAAAATGACTATGAGGAGGATTTAAAAAATCAGATTTCCCATCTAACACATAAACATACATATATACATAAATAATTGTATAAATTAAGTGTATTTACAAAGTGTATACAATATATATATTTATAATACGGTGTGTGAATAAATTATGTTTATATCAAGTGTTTAAATAAGCACATGCCCATATATATGTGGTTCCCACAAATACATGCAGCAGCACAACATACCAGGATGCCACACCATTCACATCTCATGCCAGAGAGCACCTCAGAAGACCCACAGGTTTTCTTGCAAAATTCGCAACGAGCACTTGAAGAAAGGTTTCCCTCCCTCCAGTGGTGGTGGTAAGTATCCTGAGGGAACACATCACAACTTAGCATTACATGAATCAGATATAGATGCATCTTCAATCCAACTTTAAAATCAGTAATTCAAACAGCTCTGAGGAAATAGCAACGGAGACTAGGGCACTAAGTTTTCCTCAAGATAAATATGAATCTTATCATTCTTACATTTCACTAAAAGAAGTTTTATCAAACTATCAAAAAATTTATCACAGCGTTTCTCCTTCACAGTCCACTAAAAGAAAAATTATTTTCCTGAAATATCAGTATTCTGTATCTACTGTGCTGTGAGAAGATAAGAAATTAGGCAGTCTTGTCTTAGTCAGACTGCAGGAAACATGAGGACAAGAGAATGTTTGCCAGGGATGCAATGCAGCCAACAGCTCAACATACAGAAAAAAACCCCCCCGGAGTTCCATGCCAGCTTTTGCAAAGCAAACTTTTATGTAAGATGCTTAATTTTTAAAAAAAAAAAATTAATTCGGATGTTGCACACATTCCACAGACTTTTCAACAAGAGTTCAAAAGCGTCGTGACTATATCAGCATTTAAGTTCATCTCACTCTTCGTCATATACTCTGAAGTCACACACCCTTTGCCTGCCAATAAGCAGTAAAAGTGCTTAGACAACCGGCAGCATGTCAAAGTAAAGAATAAGCCTGCTCCTTCTCTGGTCCACAAAATGCACAACCACCTTCCCCTGCAGAGGCATCTGCACTTACGTGGTCCAGGTGCCCATCCTGGTGACACTGCCGGCAGTCACTGCAAGCAAACAGGATACAGTCTGTGTGCACATGTAGCTCACAAACTAAAAGCACAAAAACAAGAAAACTTTAGGCTGGAAACCCCAGGGTTTTTCCACATCTCCTTCCTCCCTCCCTTCAATACTCCTCCACTACCCTTTTCACACCATGCTTTCTCTCCTTCATGCTCTTTACATTCAGCAAAGGTAGACAATAAAGAGGTTTACCAGCATTGTTCTGTGTGTTCCTCACTTCCTCTCTGTTAAAAAGATGCAGCAAATATAAAGGAAAGGCTGGCAGCACTTGTCGTATTTCCTCCAATTACAGCAAGTTAAATGTGTTCAACTGCTTGGCTTTGTCTTGCAGTTTCACAGGAACTGCTGCCTACTCCAATATACCTGTGCCTAAAGGCTACTTTGATTCAATCACCATATATAAGGTAAATCACCATTTCATTGTCAAAAAAAGGAAGTAATTTTTTCAGAGCACTCTCCTAAGTCAGATTAACATTGCCTTCCAAAACACTGTGGGTACTGTAGGTGGAAGAAGTTTTAGTGAACCCTCTAAAGGTTTAGGCAAGTTTTGGTTTTAAAGTACCTTCATGATTTAAAAGCTGACTTGAAATACCAGATATGAAAGAAAAGAATCTGCAGATAGGATGCAAAGGATGAGTTACAAAAAGACCCTCAAAACAACAACTAAAAGATCTCAAGACCTAGCTTCATCATTTCAAGAGTTAGGAGGGTTCTCTATGTGCCCCAGAGACAGAGATGGATGACAAAGATCCTGTAGCTGCTTTGTAAATACCTGTACTGCTCTGGGAAGGCATCTGATTTTTCATTGAGTAAATGAAAGCAAGAGACAAGCATCAAATTTTTCAAATATTTTTTTCAGTTCTGGTCAAACAGGTTATTTCTCCAAACATATCACAAAAATATGAGAACTGTAACCTGAAGATTGGAAAGTGGCAGCTGCACACACTAGCACATTATCTGAAAGTATCTTGAAAACAATGTTATTAATTTACACAGAGAATAATACCCAATTTGAAATCTCTCTGGTGAAATCTCCAAAGGTGAGCAGAATTAACATTGTGTTACTCTAACTCCACAGAAGACATAATCTACCATCACACCAAAGCAAAGACTCGCAACTAAATCAACCACAAATGCACACAGCTCCCCATGCTCAGTGTCTTCACTGCACTCAAGAACTTCTCTCTTGAGCTGTGGCACAGTCCCTCCTCCATTCACATTCCTCCCTGTTCATGGATGTAACAGAAATATTTTGCAGTTTTTCCAGTTCAAATACCAGGCGAACTAGACGCTTTGAGTCATATTCTTGCTAATGGTAGAAGTGTCTGTAGATGAAGTTACAACTTCAAGGAATTTACAAAAGCATTGGGGGTTTTATTGCTAATTCTGCCAACACAGGCATGCACTGCCCTTTGCTATACTTCGGAAGAACACAGAGGGGTTTTTACCCTTGGTTTAATTCACATCTGCTGCTTCTAGCACTAACCCTACCCCAGAATTAATAAGAAATTTGTTCACATGAATGGCGGGAGTGTCATAGGAGTTGATCACTTAAGCTAACTATCCTGCTGTAGGAAAGAGGATGCTTCGGAATGTAAAGATCAAGTCAAATCAGAGGTCCTACAAAAAGAAATTCCATCTTCATCAGCCATTCCATAATCTGCTTAATTTTAAAACTCACAACAGAATTACGATCTTCTGTTCAAACTAGTTATGAAAGTTCTTTTGATGGCCAAAAAACCCAAACTGATTAATTTCAGATACATAAACTTGGAAGAAGAACCTTTATGTCAACTGCCTCCTTTCTCCAGTAAATCTGCTGCCCCTGGTCAATGCTTAATAAGAAACTTTTGTAAAGAATTTAGTACCAAAAAAATGTTCGGGTTACTCCAATTTATTTTTTTTTACTTTCCATCCCTTCTTCTTGGAAATAAAAGGAGAGCAACTCTCACCACCATGAGTCCAGGTTCAACTGACACCAGTGAAATCTGGTAACAAGAACAGCTAACCAAAGCAATCAGTAAATGACAGCAGAATCTGGAGTCCAACTATTGTAATTTTTACCAATGAAGTGTATGTATTTATTTGACCATGGGTTAATACACATGCGTGCTCGTTTCTGAGAACAGGTCCCCCACTGTGCACCCATAACACTTATGTGGGTGAAACCTTTTATTTCCTTTCAAGAAAGTTTATTCTATTTTAAGATATAAACAGTCCAAAATAAGTGACTAGAATTATTTTACAAGTACATTTAATGATGTCAATCATTTGCTTAGAAAAGGTAACTCCATCTTAACACTCTTTTTTATCTTAATTATGGTAAAGAGTCCAGAAAAAGTTATTAATGTTAGTGTCAGACATGAACATCATAAACAAGAGTAGATTTGTAGTATTGAGCCAAGTCATTAGAAGTAAACAAAAAAATGGAAGAAAGTTCAGTATCTCCATGTGGATTTAAAAGCTCTACAGCTTAAAACACTAGACTTCTAAAACAAATTCCAAAAGCATTTTTGAAGAATAAAGGAAGAACCTTGTGCATTTTATGAACTTCAGCTGCCCCTTTTAAGATACACGTTAAAAAATTATCAGACAAACAAATTGTAAACTTACTGGTATTCAAAAAAAGGGGTACCAAACAAGTCGCACCACACAAAATAGTAAAACCATCAAATCCATGTGAGGAAAGCAATTCACAACCTTCAATGAACCATAAAAAAATTCTGTGCATCTGTAATACCTAAATACAACATGTGATTTCATGTGTTTCATGTTTACAAACACTTAAATAGAAACATCTGAAAAAAATATTCCTTTGCACTTGTGTGCTGGTTTTGGCTGGGGTAGAGTTAATTTTCTTCACAGGGGCTAGAATGGGGCTGTGTTTTGGGTTTGCGCTGCACACAGGGCTGATAATATGGAGATGTTGTAGTTATTGCTAAGCAGGGCTTACACAAAGCCAAGGCCTTTTCTGCTTTTCATACTGACAAGCTGATAAGGAAATTGGGGGTACATGGGAGGTTGAGAGCAGAAACAGCCAGGGCAGGTGACCCAATCTGATCAAAGGGGTGTTCCAGACCATTTGACATCCCACTCAGTATTTAGAGCTGGGTGCAAGAAGGAGGAAGGAGGGGACGTTTGGAGTGATGGCATTCGTGTCCACAAGTCACCGTGAGGTGTGAGGGGGCCCTGCTGTTCTGGAGATGCGAAACACCTGCCTGCCCTTGGGAAGCAGGGAATGAATTGTTTGGTTTTCTCTGCTTGTGTGTGCGGCTTTTGCTTTCAATATTATACTGTCTTTACCTCAGCCTGTGAGTTTTCCAGCTTTTAGCCTTCAGATTCTCTCCCTGATCCTACTGGTGGGGCAGGGAGCGAGTGGCTGTGTGTGGTTCTTGGCTGCTTGCTGGGGTTAAACCACTACAAATGGATACAATGCTAATGCAGGATTCAGAGAGTAAGAATATGAAGGCAAAATTTAGAAAGCTTTAACTAACTGGATCACTAAACTAAAGCTATTTGCAACAGTTAAGAGGGCATAACTAGTGATAACTATTTTCTTTTCAAATTTCTGTGTGTATCTCATGCCACACAGGTTATGAGTCTTATTAAGACAGATCACTAGAAAATTCTCTGTGGTATCTGTAGCTCATTGAACATCCTACCTATGTCCAGGTCACATAGTAACTATATTAAGTGACATAGTCCCACTAGTCAGAAGAACAGTTCGGCTCCATTATGCAACTCAACAGACAAAAGTGGAAACAGAAATACTGCACCATTCTAAGTAAATGCCCAGGTCAAAGAGGAGTGCTTCCCCTACACATACACACAGAAAATCATATTAGATAAGACATTAGCAAAACAGCAATTTTGGAAGCAACTCAATTCCCTGCAGAATTGTTTTTTCATTCATTAGACTTTTTTTTTTTAACAGTTCAGAGGTAATATTCCTATAAACAGTAGATTCTATTTAACTTCACAACTCAACTGAAAAACAGCTAATAGACATTTACGACAAGTGAGAATTAAGGAGCTGTCCTACATCAAAATCAGTCATGTACTCATGCCAACATGTATTTCAAATAAAAAATCTGGTGTTTGGGTGATTTCTTTAATTACTGTTTTTTCAGGGAATCCATGTCAGAACACTCAGAGCAGTACTATTTTGACAAATAATATTTTCAAATATCTTTCCATTGAAGGTACCTCATCCTCATTACAAGTAACAGATATCTGAGACTAGTAACACAGGAAATTCTACATTCTTTTCTAGAAACATGAATACCTGATGATTCTCTGTATCAAAAGCTTCCACTGGAAACAGAAATAAATTACCTCAATAAGACAAATCTTAATTTCACCATAATAGCTCCTCATTCTTTGCACATCTCACATGGATTCATCACACACCATCACCACCCCAGACTTGCTCAAAGTAAATTGGAGGAAAGATTAAAAGAGCGTACAGGTTTGACAAAGTTTGTGGTTTACTGAAGGTAGTTGATTTATTTTTCCTTAGTTCGAAGTTCATCTTCCCACGATCAATGAATGGACAATAAACAAGCCAAAAATGTCTGGAGCACAGTGAGTGGATGTGTGTGTACACACACACACCCTTGAGGTGTGCAGTGTAAGGGAGGTGTAGGTTACTGGGTGACACACAGATGGCCGCACAAGGAGGGTTTAAGTTACCTTCACATCGAAAGGCAGGTGACTCTAGAGACTTCCTGCACACAGTGCAAAACTTTCTTTTGTAATGTCCTGGAGGCCCAAAACAGTGTGCAACTGGAACCTGTCAGCGAAGAATGCATAAGACATCATCAATTTCAACTTTCAAAGTGTCAGTTAAAATTCATAGAAGCTTGCACAGAAGCTTTATCTTACAACAACAGGGCAGTATATACAATGTGAACTTAACTAAGCACAACAATAAATAGACAGGTGAATCATCCTTTAAAAAAATTCATACTTATAAATATATTTTAAACACTTCAATGTAACTGTTTTTTAAATTCTTGGGAATTAAGGTGTATTGTATATATTTTTAAGTGCTGATCAGCTTCTTGATGATTCACAGCAACATGAATCCAAAGGCTTCCTTTGGGACCTACCTGTAATCGCAGCTGTTCTTCTAAGTGTTCTTAAATGAATCAAGGACAATTAAAGAGTAATAACTGCACAGGCAAACAAAATACCCTAAAGACACATACAAGACAGTTTTTAAAACCTCAGTGCTGCCACAGTTCAGTGCTCTCCACATGCCTTTCGCTTCTTCTCTGAATATAGCCTGGCCAACTGCCTGATCAGGCCACAGGCATTGCTTGGTCTCCTCTGCCTTATCCAAAGCTTCAAAGCCTGAATGCTGCAGGGATCCAGCTCCTGAAGTACATCCAAACTGAGGTTCCTCTTGACTGTAGGTGGAAAATGATACACTACACTTTTCTCTTGCAAGAGCTTTCTGTACCAACAGTTTTGGCAAATGTGTTTCTGGGATATTATTCACTTATTTTAAAATGTTTTTTTCTTGCTTAGTGATTAATAATGAAGATGGGAAGTGATAGTACCAAAGGAACAACAGATGAAAGAAGCGAAGTGAAGAATAAGAAACATACTTGAGCTTTACACCTGTTCTAGAGACTATTCTTCCTACAAGATGCACAGCTTTGCTTAAGTGACATTCACATGAAAGAAGGAACATAACTGCATGTATAAAGTCCTAGAATCCAAATGAATTCCACAGAAGTTTGCCATGACTTAGGTATTTAGTATTATGCATTTCACATGCCCTTCTTGCTGTAACAAACACATCAGATTTACCTTGTGGTTGTATTTCTGGTAAAGTCTGAAAAATTATCATTTAGGTATGAAATGAGATTAATTATTCCCAGTAAAATGCTGGTAATAACAACTTCAGATACATGTAGTCACAGCAGCTTTTCCTCTCAGATACACTGGTAAAAAAACTTTCAAGGTTATTCATCAGAATTTGCATTTTTCTCCTTTTATATTGGGGTTTTCCTGAGAACTATTAGCAGAAAATCTGACAAATACTGTGAACACAGAATTTGATGACCCAAGGAATTGCTTCTAGTTATAAATATCTAATTCCCACATGAATTTCTGCCTCGGAAAGCATGGGGACAGTTACATCAAACAATCCTGTAATTCAAGCATGCACAATGAAAGAAGCGAGATAAAGTTTCGCCAGATGCCAACACAAGGAGAAAAGAACACTGCTGGAAGTTTATTCAAGAAAAATCAGTAACCCTCAAACTGCAAAGTATGTGGTTCCTCCAGTGCTCCTCAGAATTAAGCTTTGGGAGATAACAGAGGATGAAGAGAGGTACGAGATATGCTTGTGTTACCAAACATGAACAGGATTGTACACAGCAGGTGACCACTGAAACAGAGTCACCAGCTCACTGCCCCAGCAGACCGTATTGTCCGGAGGAATCCTTGGTCCCTGACTGATCAGGAAACTGCCCGTTCAGATCCCAGCCTCCCCACCAAGCTGGGCTGCCAGCCAGCCTACAAAAAGGATTTCATATCCTTCAATATGATACATAACAAAGCAGCATTGCCTCCAAAAGCTTCAAATTTTAACAAGCCAAAGAAACTTTGTTTCTTGTGAGTGGTCCTTCTAACATACTTCAGAAGATGACAGGTATTAAAGCAATGTAGAGCCTGATGGAAAATGGGATGGGAATAAGATGGAAAAAGAGAAAAGGAAAAAGAGTGAGTACAACATAGTGAACACGTCAACTACATAATGTTTCTCCCAACATTTTTTGATTGCTGAACAAGGTCCAAGCACCTAATATATATAAAAATATATATTAAAAAGATATTTAAAACTCAGACTAGAAAAGCCAGCAAGACATCATGAAAGAATACAGAACATTACACGTTATTGCCTAGTTTATATTCACCTGCGTAAGTACAGCAAAGTACAGAGGCATAAGGTGGCCTACAGAGAAAATGCTAATAATTTATGAGAGTTTAAAACCACTTTTCCAATCTAACTACTTAAATTACTTTATGAAAACCACTAAAATCGATTCCACAGAAAAATACAGAAACTTTCTTCTAGTAATACCATTAAATGGCATCTAAGTGCCCTTATGATATTGATCAGAAGCATATCAACAGAAAGTATAATGGTAACACTCCAGCATGATCTCCAGAATGACTTTGCACTCTGGTACAAGATACTCCTAGTTCCTGTTCTATTTCCTGCCATCTGTTAGGGAATGCAAGGCATTAGAGAATGTAATACATATCTGTAAATGTTCCTATCAGCCTGTAATAAAATTTGATCCCATGGAAACCTAAGACTTAGATTCTAACCCCTTCAGTGCAATCTGTGGAAATGCACAGCAGTTCAAAAAGCACAGCAACAAACTGCTTTTAGAATCCAAACTTTGCAAGAAAAACAAAGGGTAGAACTGCTTTCTTTTGATAGCACCTTTTAAAATTGTTCCTCATCCTGAAATGTCACAGGATATCAAGCATGTGACCAAAGTATATCACAAATTCAAGTACTCTTCCACTAAGGTGGAGTCACTTTGTAAAGAGTGGCCCAGCTACCCCTCAGATCCTCTGATTTGTGTACAGAGTCAGGCCAGGGTGTCTTACTGGTCTGCAGCCTTCAGGATGTCTCAGCAGGGGAAAAAACAGAGCTCCAGGAAGGCCTGTTTTTCACCCAGCAGCAGCTTCTTTTCTACCAGCTCAGGCAGAAGAAAGCTTCATCTTGAATCACAAGGCAAAGACTTCCAAGCTCAAAGCAGAACGAGAGAAATACAGATACACCAAATGCCAACATGACAGCTGCTGTCTTGGGCAGTCGTGAAAAGGAACTACCTAATTAAAACTTGTCTATCTAGATTATTTTGCCTGTGCATCTCCTTGCCCATCACGTCAGGGTGACTTGCACTTGGCATGACTTTGTAAAAAACACCAGAGAGATTAAGAAACCAGGGTGGCAGGACCTAAAGTAGTGTGGGGCTGAATGGCTTTCAAGTAGGAAAGGGTACACAGAAAGAAGGATACTAACAGTCTCAACAATAGCCTCCGAAGGTTGAGTAAAATTAATTTAACTTAAGATCACTAGTTTGCAGTTCAAAAGCACTATTGCATTTTAAGGATAAGCACAAGCAGCTTGGAACAACCATCTTCATTAGACGCCCACAAGGGCAGTCACAAGGAGCATTCTCTAAGACTGCTCCCAGCATAAGGCCAAAAAAATTTGCTGATAAAAATTAAAATGGTGTTTCTGAAACAAAAACATGTATGGATGTTTAAGTGCAGAAGCACTTCCCTATCTAAAGTTTCTAATGTTCTCTCCAACACCATAAACCTTTGCTCCAGGGAGGTAGATAGGGTGAACACACCCCACTACACCCCACGACTGTTCTGTCTAGGCCTAGACTACACCCTCTCTGAGAGAAGCTAACAACTTTGTGATTCAACTTTTGTCCTTATTGACATCTTTTCAATTATTTCCTTATTACTCACTAATCACAGACAGCCTTTCGATTTGTTTGAAACCTCTCTGATTTAGCAACAAAATATTTCTGCAACTTGAATACACTGCTTGTTCTGGAATGCCCTCCATTTCTTTCTCCTTTTAGGGACAATGCCTATCAACTACTCATCACTTGTGCCCAAACTGACATTCTTGCTCTGAGCACTTGATTTATTGGCTGGTGTTTAAAGGCAATGTAAGTTACACTACCATTCCATATGGTAGTTCTGAAATGACATAAGAACACATAGTTAAATGGTGTCTCAACATAGGACAGGAGAGACAAAATCAAATACTTAATTATCAAAAATTTAATTGGGGCTAATACAAGGGAATTATGTACACATCCATATGCTATCCCACTGTATCCAGGATTATTCTTCTCCATCCTACGGATCTCTGTGACAGGACATTTGGCCTTATATACTCCAAGGTTTCAAGGACCCTTTGCAATGGGAACTGTATAATGCATCCCCTACTATTTCAAACCAGAGTTATATGATACTTCTACTCAGAAGTAAGATTTGTGTAAAAGCTTTCCACTGCAATTAAGAGTTGCTTGGACTAGTATTTTTTATACTGTAAAGAAAAAGTTATATGCAAAAGTAACTCACTCCCTACTTTTATTGCTACAGAGGAAATCACTGTCCATCTTTTATCAAGATAGAGATTAAGAATTAAAACAAACACAGTGACATCCCATAATGCTTCTGAAACGGAAGAGTCACTGATACAGCTGCAGAGCTCATCTGGGAGTTCAGATCAAGTTTCAAGAGCATAATAAACTCTCATGAGTTTATGAACTAGGAGGTGCTAGCCCTTCCTTCCCTTAAGACTCTGAGGTTCCACTTCAGGGAGAAAAAAGAGAAAACCTTGGTGCAGTGCCAAGATCACCAGCAAGCAGTTTTAACCCTCATTTGGATTCTTAATTATGTCGTGTGACTGTCTCCAAGCAACTGCCTTGCTGAAGCAACACAAGCATGGGTCAATTGCTGGAGAACTGGAGAGAGACCTTCTTGACAGAAGGTGGTCAGTGCTACCCAGCAAGGGCCCAGGTAAAATCACAGAGTCACAGAACATCTTGGGTTGGAAGGGAACCTTTAAAGGTCATCTAGTCCAAACTCCCCTGCAATGAGCAGGGACATCTTCCACTAGATCAGGTTGCTCAGAGCCCTGTCCAACCCGGCCTCGAACACTTCCAGGGATGGGGCATCTACCACCTCTCTGGGCAACATGTGACAGTATTTCACCACCCTTATTGTAAAAAATTCCTTCCTTAAATCTGTCTGAATACATCCTCTTTTAGTTTAAAGCCATTACTCCTCATCCCGTTGCTACGGGCCCTCCTAGAAAAATCTTCTACTTTCAGATCACTGGAACTGACCTAGATAACCACGCTGCACACAGCCAAACCCAACAACCAGAGGGAGAAACTCAGGTTGGCAGACAAGGGCAAGAGCAGAGACCCCTGAAAGCAACACAGCCTTCCCATTCCTTACCTCAGCCCATGAATGCAGCAGCTTTCCTTACACAGGAAAGTTTTATTTTTAGCACAAAAAGATTCAGAAGCTAATGACCTAGACTAGCATTTTTCCATTCTGGGCAACCTGGCTTTAAGAACAACAGCACACAACAAAGTCTCACGAGCAGACTTTAAAACCTTCTTAAAATGGAAATGTTTAGAAACCATTAGAGCAATGCACCAACACATTAACAAGGAAAAATAAGCATAGCAAATGCTGAACTTCACTAGACCATTTTTCATGTGGTCTCATTTCAATTTAGTTTTCCAAGAACAATTATATAGAAAATACACACACACTTCCACAACAAACCCAAGATGCTGTAATACAGCGTCAACTCCAACCTAACGAGGGAAAACAAAACTTCACATTTCATCCCAAAAAGGTTTTGTTTTTACTGTTATTTTGTTTTGTGTTGGTGTTTGGGTGCGGATTATTTTTTTGTCCTCCCTTCCTCCCTTTTTTTAAAAAAACATGTACTGCAAAGTGGGTAAATACTTATGGGAATGTACAAAAGAGAGAGTTTGAATCTGAAAAAGTTGCTGAGACCTTACCAGTGGAACAAATCATATGCCCTGCAAATTCTTTAGAAGACTGATCCACGAAGGCTTGTTTAGAAACATCGTGACCTGGATCCACTCTGGAATACTAAATGCAGGTGATAGTGATTTACAGTAGAGAAAAAAATTCATAGGTCAGCCTTAAGAATGAATTCATCAAGAATGATCTGAGGCTGGATGCAGTTGCGGCATGCTTGCAACTCCATGGGCCTTTACTTGACCCTGGGAAGGAAACCCTACTGTCAGGAATAAAAGTTTCCACAAAACATCTGCTGAAAAATTATTCTCTAATGGGTTGACTTAGTATCAAATGACACATGCTCTGATGAGCTTTAACAATTGCCATCTTCTCTAGATGAAATCCAGGCAAGTAAAAAAAAAAAAGTCTCATTTCTCTAATACACTGAATATTGACATAGCTGAAAGAACTATCAGAAAAAAATCCCACCAGTGTTCCCTCCTACGTCAGACCTTTTAATAAATAAATAATCTGAAAGAAGAGATTAGGAAAATAAACTTTCCACAAATTGTATAAATGACTGTCATTTGCTTTTTGCTCTGTTATATTTTTTACGTAAATGCCAAGTCCGGTATTTGCTTTGACAGAGCCTGCATGCAAAACGACGTCTCCCATATGGCAGACTTCACTTGTACAGCTGATCGGGATTAATGCAACTTGGATGACCACGTCAAGGAGGACATGACTGTCCAGAACGAACAGTACAATCCAGAGTTTTCAAAATAAAATCATTACAGCTCAAGACAGAAAACACAGAAGACTCTTTGTGGCTAAACACAGCAATGCTGAACCACAAACAGTTTCAAAGACTGACAACACCACCAAGATAACTATCCTTGCTGGGCAGTACAATTTGTGTTTATTGTTTACAGATAAATCACAAGATAAAAATCATGTTTTGGGGCAGATACATTACAGGGACTGACAGAAGAGAAGAAAACTACACTGACATCTACAACAGAAGCAAATGGGAACACCAGTAAGTTTAAATGGAGGATTTCTACCATAGAAAAGCGAAAGAACAAATACTATTTTGAACAATGAATTAAATTTAAAGCAAATCCACAAAAGAACCAGTCATAAATGTTTACAGCACTCACACTCTGAATTAAATTACTGTTCTCCGGTTGGATTTTTGCCATCCCCCTAAAGGCTCTTGCAAAAATACCTACATAATCTAATTCACTATTCCTTTTGGTACAATGACTGATTGCCAGCATACTGAAACAGCAGTAGATGTTAATTCTTAGTGAAAGCATGTCTCACTACCTACATGTCCCTTTACCATGGGTTCTAAGACTGACAGCAGTATTTCTTACTATTTCACTGGCAAATTTCTATGTATCAGACACCTTTTTGACACCTCTCAAGATGAAAAGTATGCAAGGAAAGAGGAAAAGCAAGAAAGAGAAAAAGCAAAGATTTGTGTTGGCAAAGCTTAGCAGCTTTATCACCTAGACAAAGCATACTGAAGAAAATCAAATGGCTAATTTCTCTCTATCCAATCCCTGTAACTCAAATTGCATATTGTTTTCAAACTTTCGCATCTCTAACCCCCTACACAGGTTTCCACAACATAAAGGAACTTGTAAAATGTTTCACGGCACAAAGAAGGGAATCAGCTCCCCTTCACAGGTCTACACAAAGGATTCCCATAAATGTGCTTTGATTCAGTGAGGTCTGTAATGAACATGACTGATTTCACAGACATGTCTCATTCAACTTTTGCATATGGCTCTTTAAGGTATTTGTAGTGTTTTACTACTTCTCTAGTAAATTTCTCATGTCTTTCTCCCCTTTTGTTCCTCTTCTGTCATCCTTTCCCAAGTGGATAACACACTTTGTTTTCTCTTCAGTTTAGCTTCTTAATACCTTAGTTGCATCCTATTATCTTCTGTAAAGTTGATTCATGTTTCACACCCTTTAAATCAATCTCTTACGCATGAAGTCTTGTGGGAGAAGGTCATAAGCCATCTGAAAGCAAGTACTTTATTACTTACCAAAATAAATTCTGAACTACTGTGATCAATTGAAGTCCTGCCCTCTTTTTTTTAGCCTTGAAATCCTATACTTACAATGTAATCACTTTACTCTCTAGACACAATAAACAAGAAGATTCTGAAGATGCAGCAATCAATAAAAGACAAACACAGCTCCTTTGCTAGGCAGAGCAGCTTAATACGTAATATCTGTAAAAAACCTGGTGATCTACACAGTTCATCCTTATGACACATGGTGCAGTTTTCATCAGTCACTCCCTCCAACACTGTGAGTCTTCCAGGTAATGACACACAGTAAGAACATCTAGTAACATTTAAAGAATGCAAATAACTGGTCTTCAAAGACAGACTATCCACAGTTGCTCATAGCAGAGACTTTTCAAAGGAAGTGCAGCTTTGCCTGTAAGCAGCTATAAAAGCCTCAGTGATGACTAATGCAATTTATGCATTACAATTTAAAAAAACCACAGCTATACTGCACTATGTTCATTAGTGATAAATATGTGCTATTATCCCAAGAAAGAGACAAGCCAGTGTCTCTTTACTCACCCTTACAAGGCTGGGAGCAATACAAGAGCATGGTATCTTGACATTCTTGAGGCACTTTTCGTGAGACATGAAGTTGCAAACTGTGGAAATAAAGTAAGAACCATGAGCAATTCTCCACAGGCAAAGGACTTTAGGAAACACAAACAATCAAACAAAACCCAAAAGGGAGTCAGATACAATGAGGAATACATCTTTTTAATCACATTTGATATTCCCTAGGTTTGAGACCATACACAACTGTCACACTCTCTGCAGTGAGTGAACTCCAAGTTGTTTTGCGAAGATGCTGGCAATGGAAAAGGAAGGAGAGTTTATCCCAATACAGTACAAGTCCACCACAAGTCATGTCCTTCTACATTCTCTCTCTCCATGAGCATCAAAACAAGTTCTTAAATTTCGAAAAGTTTTAAACAGTCCAAAACAGCTCTTTGATGTAGCCAAAGCAGATGGACATGTTTGCAAGTGAATTATTCTGCAAGCTAGTACATGTGACTTAAATGCGAGAAAACAAACTATTGTTACAAACTGAGTGTAATGGATGAAGGAGATAAAGGTTGCCAATTATAGGCAGCTTTGGAAGTCAAGAGTTACTTACTATTTCTTTTATTACAGGTTTATAATTTCATCCAAGCTCCACAAAGCATGCTTTCAAGCAAGACAGTGTTTGAAAAAATAATTTCTCATGGGAGGGATATTTTCTACAGTTTCTTACCATGAATTTGCATTACATTAAGCTGTGTGAAGAAAACAAGGAATTCTTTATTTCATTCCCAGCACCTCTGATTAATTAGAAGCTAATAAGCCATGCAGCTATGGATTTAAGTCATCCTCCTTTCAGAATTGCTCTCTAACAGTTCAAGTGTGGAGCTTTGTGCAGATGCTCAGGTCCTGACCTCTTGTGTGGAAGCTCAGACCTCTCCCAGTGCCTGGGCAGAAGATCACTTGCCAGCGGCAACTGTTGCTGTACACAGGGGGCTTTCCCACGTTCCTGCTTTTCATAAGCACACTGTACCACTTCCTAAGTTTCACAAGTATCTGACAACACCCCCAAGTGCTTCAAACTTCCCATCTTCAGTCCATTGTTGCCACCAACCGTATGCACTAGTGCTACCAAAAGCAGTCAATTTCCACTCCTCCCTCTTCTCCAGCTCATTGACTCCTGATTGCACAACACGCTTCTTCCATGCCAACTGAAGCAATAAAATCCAGGTCCACTTCTCTAAACAGCTTATTGCCAGAACATGCAAAGCAGATTTTCCTTCTGGCAGCCAAAAAAAAGGATGACACCTTTCCCACTGGCACTTATCTTCCCATGAGCAGTCGGCGCACGGTTTTTTTCAAGTCAGAAAAAGAAGCACTGCAAGTCGCTACTGTGTACAAACGTGTTATTCATCATCCATCGTTGAACCGGAATGATTAACGCACTGATGAAATACAGTGGGAAGGAGCAGACCCAAATCTTCTGCTGGGTCCTATGAAATGTTACATTTATCTCTAAGGTTTATGACTGTTTACAACTAAATAGGGCAGATCAGGGAAGGAAACAGTCAAAGAAAGGATGATGAAGTGGATTCTTACAGCTGCAAATGCAGATGCTCAACAGATTTGGAGGTGATCTCTATGGTGGGAAGGAGCACACAGCCTATCAGCACAGAGGAGACCAAAGAAAGCAAAGTCATTGTCCAGGCAGAGGAAAGATGCATCTCCTACTCCAGAAAAGAAGTATGACTCCACACAGAGAAATGGTGAATCCTCATCACTGATATGTTATCTCAACACGGACATAGCAGTAATATAATAATAGCATAACTAAACTCACTCTCTCCTTAGGTGTCAGCAATATTTCTGCTGATGCTCTTAGCAGGTCACCTGCTCGCTGTGAGAGCAGGTCTGCAGAAGCTACAGGAGAAAAGGGTCAAAGGCTACCTGCCCATTACCACCTATAGTCTGAAATTTGCCACTCACACCCTGAAGATATCTACCTCAGACACTTGTTCAGGTGACCTCATCACCATCTCAGAGTGGTGCCCAAAGCTTATTTGACCTGGCTGGGTGAGGGGAAATGCCCTCTGAAGGCAGAAGCATCGTGACAAACGTTCTTGTGGCTCCGATCAACAAAAAGCAGAGTATGAAGCTTCAAATATAAACAGGCAGATGTCAAGAACTTCATAAAGAAGTGAGAGCTAGCCAAGGAGGAACCAGCAGTGACTAATGAAATTCAGTGAAATAACTGTTTTCCCTCATTTTTCTAGTTCAGAAGCAGGCTGGCTAGAAAGGAAAGAAGAGACCACAGTGCTGCAGATTGATCGCAGGAATTTTATGATCTGCAAGATGCAGCAGGCAACTGAAGTCTGCAAGACCACTCTCTCCAAGTGGCTATTAGATTTAAGTGCACACAAACTCAATGCACAAGTTAACTGAGCCCTACACAAACACCTCAGGGAATTCAGAGAAACAGTTGATGGAAGGGATGCTCCTTCCATGGACCTTGAGAGATGTTCTCTACTTATCTGGACAACCCAAGTCACTACACGATACCACAATCTTCTCTTTGCAGTGACAAACCCAGCAAAACATGGTAAAGACAGTACCATATGGTTCAGCTAAGGAAACATATCATGACACAGAAAAATATACTAAATCAGCAACTTCAGAAAAGCAGTAAAAGCAAACAGTGAATGAATGTTTCAGACAAGGAGCAAAATAGGAAGGTGCATAAAGATTTTAATTGTTTGAGTGCATACAGAAGAAGACAACACAGAAAAGAATTAATTTCCTAAAATGTCAGCCAGAAAATTGAAGCATTTGCAAATAATCAAATTAAGGAGTATCAGGAGACAAACAGCGGAAGATAAGCAGTGCCCAAACATAGACGGTAACACTCACAGTGGAAGATTCTCACATTTTTCAGGAGCTATTCACACAACTCCTCCTCTGCTTGTCACATTCCTCAGGACGTGAAATTACTTCTACAAATCACCATTTTGTTTTTATTTTGCACATTCCACATAGAAAGAAATAAACCCAAAATGGCAGGGAACTGAAGCATTAACAGTATTGGGGGGGGTGGCAGAATCCTACATTCATATCAATAGTCCCAGAGAGGCTTAATTAAGTCTTAAGTTCTGACAGTTAGGAGAGGTTTTGTGGGTTTTAAGGGGTGACCTTTCATTAAGAAAAACAAGCCAGAAGACACTGTGGGTAAAGTTTCAGTAGATGAAATGCAAAATTCTGAGGAAAAAGCATTTAAAAGAAGAGGACAGGCTGTTCTCTTTAAAGGATGAGGATTTCTTGACCCATACAAACCCAGTGATGAGCTACAAGCAGATACATCTATGTGTTGAGCAAGTCAAAACAAAGCAGTTCCAATTGCAGCTTTCAAACACTGTACAAAACATTTACTTAAATGTTTAGGGGGCTTTACATTGTCTCTCCAAGCACCTGGTCAGGCGTACAGCACCAACCATATTTGAAAAGTTTTCCTCGAGGCCTTCTGCTGCTCAATAATAAATTACTTCCTTCTTGTGAAAAATTAGATATTGCCAATGCTCAACAAGAAGCCATGTGTCATCACAGCACTGTTCCCTGTCCACACGGAGCAGGAGATCCGGCTTTACAGCAGTCTCTGCCCATAAGCCATCATTTCCTGGGCCACTTTTCCTACCACATCCTGTTTGACTTGGTGTTTTAATAAAGATAAAGGCAATGTGTGCATATGGCAACTCTTGGAACATACAGCCAGTAGCTCTCCAACATACACTTGAAAAGAAACAGAAAACATCTCTCTCCAGCCCTACCCAGGAAGGCAGGACATAAAAGCTGGGAATCACTGTAACGCATGACCTGTGTAACGCTTCCTAGAAAAATGAGGGCTATTTATACCCTCCAATATGTCACACTTCTTCCACATATGTGTTTTTCTCTCTGTTCTCAAGACAGATTTCAAAGCAGAACCCAAAAGTACGAAGAAGAAAAAAGTGGATTATGCCCTGTAGAGACTCTAGCTATGTATTGGTGTCCCATGCAAATGGTGTCTGGGTAAGAATTGCTCATGAAATACCAGCTATAACACATAATCTTCTCCCCCTTATGAAAAGACCACTCAGTCCTCAGAAAAAGTCTAGAAGGTGTTAAAAATTACATTTGTTTCCTCGTTAGGAAAATACTCACCATAATTCAGTTTTGGTGTTCTTCAAACAGAAATTTATTTTTACATTTGTATTTTAACATGTTAGGTTTTATTTAATTTTTTCTTTTACCTTTAACAATGAAGTCTAACTTTGCATTTGCTAAACATTTTTATAAGTAGAACTACCAAATTGCTCTCCAGGGAGGATAAAGGAATATCAACACAAGAACAAAATGGATTTGATACTCTCCTGGAAGTGTGATCAGTTTAGCACAAGACTTACTGTGGATCTGCTCACAGCGAGCACTCGTTCTGAGCTTAACAAAAGCACCTGCAAAGTGACTTCCAATTCCTCCAACTCTCTATTGTCTGGATTGTTTTCCTGCCAGTCACCTCCTGCCTTCTCTGCCTCAGGTTTTTACATCTCAATTAACTTGCTCCAGTACTACAAGCAGCAGTAACAATCTCACAACAATCCCCTCCTGCTGCCCTCACTGCAGGGTGCCACCACGCTTGGGTTTTGCAGCTTGTGCTGTGCTACTCACACGGGAGCCACCAGTATTATCACTGTCACAGGTCACGTCGAGGACTCTCAAAAAGAAACAGCTCCTGCACCTGAAGATAGAGGCGAGTTCCTGCAGCCGAGCGCTCTTTCCAAGCACACCTTGTGCGTGCTGGCACACAGCAGGCTCCAGTAACTTCCAGGAAACAACACACTCCTTTGGCCAACTGGTAATGCCTGACACAGAGCCAGCACAGGGAAGGTGTCCTATTCTGACATAAAATGACAATACCACAACTCCTCGGTATTGCATGGGCATATTAACTTCATTTCGTTTGACATTATCTGTGACTGCCATAACTCCTTTGCATTCTGTTCACTTTCACCAACTTCAACTCCCAGCAAGTGCCTGCCAAAGTTTCTTCAAATCTTTTAACAAAGGTTACAGATTACTGAATGACCTAGTTGACTAAAGGGCTTATTCTTGTTTTTGAAAGAAACCATTAAATCAATCACAAATGGCTTAGAAGCTCAGAATTCTTTTTCCCAGCTATGAGAGCACAGTAAATCTTTCATTTCTGGAAAAATTTAAGTGCAATGCATTAAAGAACATGCCCAGCTTATTAATGTGAATATAAATACAACTAAATTAAGTGCAGTAATTCTCTGAGGCATCTTGTTAAATGTAAGACTTGGAAGAAGTCCCTGTCTTGGAGAGTTTACTAGAACGGATGGCCTGATATATGTAGGAGTATTACATAAATGGAAAATCTCTACAAAAAGCCCTATAAATGCACATAGATTACATGAAAGAATTACAAGGGGACTAAAAAAAAATAGAGAAAGGAAAATGCCATGCTCAAGATCTAATGCTGCATCAGACACCGATGGACTCAGCAGCAGTTCAGCCATTGCACAGAGAGAACCTGCACACTGGTTTTATATTGTGGCACAGAGGTGGCTTCTGTGCCACTCCTCCCCAGTCTTTTCCTAATAATGTCTAGCATTCAAGTTGCCTTTTTTGGACAATTATACAGTGGGGACATATTTCCCTGGATGCACCATTACAACTCTAAGATCCTTTCCTGCCTCTCTATAAAAGCTGACTAAAGACTCAGCAGCTTATAAGAGTACTTCTCCTCCCCTTCATAACCATCACGTTACATTCAACCACCCCAGGCAATAAAATGGCAAGCTGAAATATTCTTCTGTAACCCTCAGCAGCTGGTGACAGCGTGAGCTCTCATCTCACCACTGGCCTTTGTAGAGGAGCTTGTGGACTGTTAATGGAAGAGTTATGTAGCACAATCCCCCACACTGCCACAAATCCATGTGCAGCCTTGACTGAGTTCATTGCTTCCCTCTATCGCTTTTACCTGACACCCAGACCCAGGCATGCAGTCAGGGTGTTTTGATTTTAGCATTTCACACATTGTGAATGCCAGCTTTCAGTTCCAGTGGGAACCTTCCATGCACAGTATCTTTGTTTATATCTGTCTTCTACTAAGATGCTCAGAAAAGCAAGGCTAAGAAAAGGCTGTGGTTATGGTTACCAACTGACTCTGGCACCAGGCTTGGATGGCCAGGGGAATGTTGTTTATATTTTCTTAAGCACATGAAAATTTTATAGGATGAAATAAAATAAAGTTTCTACCAGATCAAATATTGAACAGTTTGGGTTTTTTTCAACAACAGATGTCTCCAAGTGTTACAGATTACCTAAACACATAATTTTAAAAAGGTTATCTTTAAAAAAAAGATGAAGCAAAGGATGGAGAAACACGGACAAAATTCTCATCAGATATCTAAAGTGTAACTTTACTCCTACTATCAAGTGTGTCTCTGTACTCACAAGTAAACTTCCACACCCCAAGAATCTCTATCCTCCTTTTTCACATGACAACCTTCAACCCTTCACTGTATTTCACACATCAAATGAAATTCATCTGTAGTCACATCCTTTTTTCACCTGAACAAGTCCCAGCAGCTGCAAGGAGCAGCATTTTCTGCCAGCCAAAGACTGGCAGGTCTCTGAAAAGACAGGACCATGTCCCTTAACACTTCCCACCACACATTTCCAGACTTAGCTGTAATGAGACTGCAACAAGCCACAACTGCCCCAAACTCTGACTGCCACAAGAGGGTACACAAGAAGTCCAGAAGGTGTACACAACAAGTCCAGCTTCCCACAGGTGGCAAAAGGACATGTACCTTGTGGTAGCTTTGGCCAGAGCCTGCATCGCTAGCAGATGGTTCCAAGAGCCAACTGTGTCACAGCTGCAAACTCCAGGGTGACAAGCACCAAGAATAGGACCTCATTTTTGTTTCCCCAGAGAAGTGTTGGAACTCAGTGGACCCCTCGAGAAGGTGACAGCATAGGCATTTTTTACCTTACCACTCGCCTGGTGCAACAGACCAGCAATCTCTGCAACAAATGAAGTTTAGCAGTTAGTTTCCTCGGGGCAGAAGGACGTGCAGTGCAGTTTCAAGCCTTGTGCTTCATAGTTTTAAATGCAACAGGTACTGCAGAGAGCATAATGGCTCTTACCATTTACTCCAGAGGGGTAATTCATTCCAGCAGAGACTACTGAATTCCTTTTCAGTATCTCCAGTAATTTTCATTTTCAGTAGCTCCACTAAAGAGAGCATTACTGTTAAGAGTGCACTACAGCTACATCTAACTAGGCAGTCTGAAGAGTTAGGGTCAGATTCTCACATGCTGTAAATCAGCACGACTACTTTCAGTTTGCTAAAGCATAAAAATTTACGGAAGCCAAGGTTCTTTAACTTCAAGACAATATACCAGATTATAAATTTGATCATGTAGCACACGTCTTGTTTTTATCAAGATCAAAGAATGAATTAGGGGTAAAATGAAACCCTCAAAATATTGCCAGGCTTTCTGTAAAACTTAGTGCTTTAAACAAACAGCCATCAGTACTTCTAGCAACATAAATATTCCTCTTAAACAGACGCAATTATTACAAATCTTTGTTCCATATGTCACCAACTTATATAAGGCATTCAACAATCCGGAACAAGAGGAAGTATTCGAATTTGCCTACACTACAGTCTTTCAAGTGGTTATTCTCACCCCTCCTCTCACTGAGAAAACAAAACCCCAAACAAAACAAGATAGTGCTCAGCAACTGAAAAAACAGCTTTTTTGAAGAGCACTGTCAATCACTGCTAGAATATGAGAAAACAAGTTGTTCTCTTATTGCCCCTCTTATTCAGGAAGAAGATGTAAATACTTTTTCAGTCCAGCTAATATCCCCTGGGTTGCCCCAGCAGAGCTCTCTGCCTTCTGGTGGATCACCAAACCAAACTGCTTTACTCCAGGACCTGGAAAGGATTCCAAAATTCCCGTTTTGTTTGCCATCATTCACAGAGATGTCATAGCTTGCACCTCGGTTCTGCCAGGAGTCACAGTCATGAAACTGCAGAAATGGTTTATATAAAGAGGCTGTTGACGAGTGCTTGGGGAAGGAAGATGGGTACAGAAGTGCTGAACATGGAAGAATCAGCTTGTTCAGATTAGTTAACAGAAGTCCCCCATGCACACAAAGGCAAAGATGGCCATTGCAGGAGGCACAGCTACTGCAGCATGCTTAAAAGACGGAAGGAGGAAGGACAACTGCCTGTAGACGGGCAGAGGAAAACAAACAAGAAACCTAGCAAAGCCAGGGAGTAAACCAAAGCTTCAAAGCTGTTATGCAAGACAACAATAACAGTCTCTACTTTCCAAACAATGAATCAGTGGGACTTAAAGGGCATATCAGCACCAAGACAATTCAGCCTAAGTCAATCTAACTCTTTCAAAACAAAGTTTTATTTTGGTCAAAACTAAATAGGTTATTTCCTCTGCTCTTCCATAGCATGTGCCTGATATAACAGAAGCCAAAACACAGGTTTAATCTGCCTCTGTCCTTCAGGGGCTTTATCACTCCCTTCTGAAGTTGTCCTTGGTGTGCAAGCAGACTTTGTTGTTTAGCAGGACTGCCTTTGCGTTCACTGAAGAGAACCACTGACGGTTAAAAGACAATAGCTTTCAGAAAATGCCCATGGGCTAATTAGTCACAGATTGGAGAAAAATACTTTTATTTTTTCTATCACAGTGTTCTTAAATTACATAAAACACACTTATCAGACTGCCCATGCAGACAGGACCATTCAAGCTGGTGGAGGAGTCACTATTTTAATGAGTAACTTAAAAGCAACACTATCATTTTACTGGATGTTTGTGGGACTTAACTTTTACATTTCTTACACAGCTTTGAGCTCCTTTTCCATTGTAGCAGCTTGCCAACACAGATGCATTTAGCTGTCTCATTTATGACTGTGACCACAGGCCAGTCTGAATACTGTGACTATTCACTGAAAGGAATGCTGGATGCAGTACATGGACTTTGCCAGCTTATTTCCCAATTCAGCAGAAACATGCAAAGACATGTATGCAATATTGGTGTCCTCTCTCAGACAAAAACACAGCCTTAGTTTAAGTTTAGAAGTCTGTTGTGCAATGCTTGCTAAATGTCACCAGGAAAGCTGTCACTAGAAGCTTTGGTCTTCCCAGAACATTTCAAACAATGGTGAGACAGGAATGGAAAAACCTCTGAAAGCTTTAAGAAGTCAGGCGTTAAAAAGACCCTCCTTTCTCACTGTGGTGAGAAACTTTGGGCTTTTGCTTACAGTTCAATGAAACCACACTGTAAATATTCTTCCTCAGAAAATCAAAAAAAAATTAAAACCTTATAAGGTTTCCCAGATACTTACTGAGTACCCTTATAGATCACTTGTGTTCAGCAGCTCTTTTCTCTCTCCAGGATTCTCTGGTCTTGTCAGCTACCCAGTCACACCTGCTTCTGCTTTAAATGGAGATACCAGTATATACCCTGTCTGATAAAAATGCAGTCTGCCTCCACTCAATGTGAATTGCCCTGCACTTTATATTTCCAGAATTGTCTGCATGAGAACATCTCCTCTTTCTAGGTATAGATACTCCAAAGAAATGTTCTTGTAGCATCTGAGCTCTGTAATTTCAAGGCAGCACATCTGAATTCCTACTCATTTGTATTTCAGATATGCTGGTAGAAAACAACAAACTAACAAGACAAGTGAAAATAAAACAAGCTACTTATTAAGAAAACAGTCAAGTAAGTTCAATGATACTTTTGAACCGTCAATCATTTGGTTATAGTAGGTTTGCTTGAATTGTACTAGCCTCACAAAGCACCTGGGCTACCTAAGCACTTCTCATTCTCTCAACCCTAAGGCTGTAAATATTCTGAAGCCTGCAGCAAGGTATCTTGCTTCTCCATCTTTCTGGTACACTAAAACGAGTACTGACAAATGAACTAAAGGAACCTCACCCGCCAAAAGAGAACTCTCTCCATCCTCCCATCTCCTGACTTCACCCAGAGCAGGTTTCTTAGATCCTGCTAAGCAGGCAAAGCCAGAGCACCAACAGCTGGAGACAAAGGCATCTATGCTGTGTGCTCAGTCCCACCAAGGCTTCGCACTCCAAGGAGAAAATAACTGCACAGGGAAGTTATACCACAGTAGCAAAAGCAGCCATCTCCATTTGGTCAAGAGGCTTTTCTAAGTCATAACCACAGCCATCAGAAAATCTAGACACCCTACCAGCTGTGTCTATACACAAAAGAGGGGTAATTGCATTCCACTTCAGATGCTGCATTCCACTCTCTCAATCCGTACAGTATGGCCAGTAAGGACATGGCCCAGCTGAATATAGACTGGGGTGTGAACAGAAAGGGAGCAGCCCTGCTGAGAAGGACTTGGGGATGTTGGTGGATAAAAAGCTGAGGAAGCACGGCCAGCAGGTCAAAGGAGGTGATTCTGCACCTTTACTCTGGTCTCATGAGACCCCACCTGGAACACTGCATCCAGCTCTGAGATCCTCAGCACAGGAAAGAATGGATACATTTGAACACATCCAAAAAAAGGCCATAGAAATTATCAGATGGCTGGAGCACTTCTCCTACGAGAGGCTGAGAGGATTGGGATTGTTCAGCCTGGAAAGAGAAGGCTCCAGGGAGCTCTTACTGCAGCCTTTTAACTCTTAAATGAGGCTTACAAGGAAGGTATCAGGGCCCAGTGCAATAGCACGAGGGGTAATACCTTCAAACTAGAAGAGGGTAGATTTGAACTAGATATAAGGAAAACTTTTGGTATGACGGGTGGTGAAACACTGGCATAGGTTGTCCAGAGAGCTGGTAGACGCCCCATCTCTGGGAACACTCAAGGTCAGGTTGAAGAGGGCTTCGAGCAACCTAATCTAGTTGAGGATGTCCCTGCTTATTGCAGGGGACACGTGGGAGTGGGGTGTTGGGCTAGATAATCCTTAAGGGCACTTCCAGCCCACACTATTCTGTGGTTCTGTTCTGTGAAGTTTTATGAGAAAGGTGAGTTCTGCATAGACTTTACTTTTTCCCTCTTGAAAGACAGCTGGATCAGACTTCCCACCAGTGAAATTACGGTGAACACAGAATTTAAGAGGCATGCAGTTTTAGTACTGAACAGGTCTCCGATACTAAGAGTGTTTTCATCTTCAGAGAGATGGAAGACAACTAGTGTCAAACTCTCATTCACACACAGAAAGCAACACCACCTCCTCTTTTCTTGAAGATTAGGCCAAAGATAGGACAGTGCCCCAGGACAAGGCGCTGGTTCACTGATGGAAAACAAAAAATCTCCAAGAGGGCTACAACACCAGGGGAGAGTTCAGCAACTCATTTCCCAACAATTCCAAAAACCGAGATCCTTCAGAGGAAGAGGCCTCCCACAATGTGGAGTTGCACAGGGAGCCTGGAGGGACACAGTTTTTGCCACCAACAATGTAATAGCAACAGACCATTGGCTGTGACTCTTCTCCCAGCATGGAGGAACCACAGGCTCCCAATCATAGTGACTATCAGCAGTATTTGGGGATGCTGAAGGCAAGAGTCCAAAAAGAAATTGTCTCTGAAGCACAGAAATCTTTCTGAGGGAAAACAATTAAGCACTTGAGTACCTCTTTTGTGCAGGCTAAAGGATGATGGTTGCACACACAAGCCAGATGCAAGACCATTTAACACAGTTGTGGCTTTTTCCTAAGTTTTCTAGACTGCAGCCTTTACACAGCCAGAAAGGGTCAAGCCAGTTCGAAGGCTGACAGAAAAACCTCTGATCACACTCCCTGCACATGCAGTGAAAGGCTATAGATCCTAACAACCTCCAAACAAGAAGGTCCTCCAATGACACCCAACTCATAATTTCAGCAAGATGCCATGGTGATAAGAAAATCAAGTACCAGATACCACTACAAGCCTCTTGAAGACCATTTAGCAATCAGCAATTTCTCCTGGCTCTGTCTTAAGCTGGTGCCTCTTTCGTCTTCTGCTGCAGACTGCCCATGCAATCAATTGAATGCCAGAGGCTGGAGCAGAGATGTGCCAGCCTGGCTGCATGTGTAAATGAAATTGGACAGGACGGGCAGAGAAACCTGAAATGGTTAAAACCAGAAGAGCAACAAGGAAGATCCAGCTGGACTCCAGAACCACCTACCGCAGGGCATGCACACTAGTGTCATAAATGCTTAGCTCCTTGCAGCTGTTGGCTGCAACAGCTTCTCCAAGTCACTGTTTTCAGGGTGATGCCTTACAAAGAGAAACTTTGTCAATTGTTTATCAGCACTGTCCAGCTGACTTACAGCTACTGGTCAAAACAAAGAGATACAGCTTACAGCATTCAGAACAGCACAACAAAAACTACAAGGAAGACTGATCCAGCCCTCAATTTAAAGGGAAATGCACTAAAACACTCCGACATTTACTGCAAGCATCCTTGCAACAAAAACTTCATCATAGAATCATAGAATGGTTAGGGCTGAAAGGGACCCTAAAGATCATATAGTTTCAACTCATCCTGCCATTCACTACACTAGGTTTCTCAGCACACCATTCAACCTGGCCATGAACATCTTCAGGAATGAGGCATTCACAGTTTCTCTGGGCCACCTGCTCCAGACTCTGAGCAAAGAAATTCTTCCTAATATCTAATCTAAAGATGCTCTCTTTCAGTTTAAAACCACTGTCTCTCGTCTTGTTACTATGTGCCTATATAAAAAGTCCCTCTTCCTCATTTTATAACACCTTCTTAGGATACTGGAAGCCTTCTCTTCTCCAGGCTGAACAACCCCAGCTTTCAGTCTGTCTTTACTGAAGATGTACTCCATCCCTCCGATCATCTTCATGGCCCTCCTCTGGACATACTTTAAGAGGTCCATGTCTTGCTTGTGCTGAGGACTGCAAACTGGATGCAGTGTTCCAGGTGGAGTCTCACAGGGGCAGAGTAAAGGGACAGAATTGCGTACCATGACCTGCTGCCCACACTGCTTTGGATGCAGCCCAGCATGTGCTTGGTTTCTGGCATTGCCAGCCTGAGTCCAGCTTTTTATCCATGACAACCCTCAAGTCCTTCACCACAGGGCTGCTGTCAAATGACTTCTCCCAGTCTGTACTCACACCTGGGATTGCACCTACCCACTTGCAGCACCTTGCCCTTAGACTTGCTGACTTCATGAGGTTATCGTACCTAGGCACCCTGCATGAACACTGCAAGGTTCCAGCCTTCACGCATGTGGCCTCCTGCATCGCTATCACTTGTTACTCAGTACAGCACAAATAAATCCACACAGCGCCATGGCAGTGTCATCCTTCAATAACAACACAGATGTCTCCTATGAAAAAACAGCCCTGTTAACACTTCTGCTATGTAAGACATAGCTACGCCAAAATGCCTCCACACGTATAAAAGGGAAATAACAGTAGCACTTCTTCAACTTTGAAAAAGAAGAATTTGAATTACACTTAAATAAACAGGGTGGATCTTAGCTGATCTTAATGCACAGTAGGACTTCATAAGCTGTGACGGAATTTTGGCAGAAAAATGTGATATTGACACAGTTGCCGGGACACTCTCACAATCCCCAAAGACTTGGTGACACTCTCAGCATTACAGGTTCCAAACCAGCTGTAATACAGACTAGTTCTGTACCTATGGGGTATATCACAAGGGGCACACAAAGTAAACCCCAAACACATCCCATGCACACAGGGGCTCAGTGAGTTAGCTCTGTACTCTTAGCAGAGTGGGAAACCAAGAATGCCCTCCAAAACACACATAAGATGTTGAATGGACCAAGGCGAGCCAGGCAGCAATTCACATAAAACCAGTATTTTCCACTCAGCGATATAACCAGTAGACAGGAGGCTTGTAATCCCTCTTCTGCCTCTTAAAAACTGAAAACAGAACATAAAAATATAATAAAAAATCCTGAAGATACTAGAACAAAAATCACTGCTAAGCTTAGCTACAGTGGAATCCACATACCCCCACAGTACAGTTACAATTTTTAAAGAAAAGATGGATACAATTAAAACATGGGTCCAATTATTAATCTACACAACCCCAAAATAATTTTTTTTCCACTTTTAACTTGGGTAATCTCTGGATTATCTAAGGCATCTCAACATTTCCTAGCAACACAAAACAAGGGAAAACCCAAGATACCCCAGAGCTGCCACTGCAACCTCTACTTGTCATTCCTACAGGGCTTCATTTCCCAGTTGCATCACACTCAGAAGTGTATAAAACTATAGGATTTGAGTGAAAAAAAACCCAGACCCGGAAAGAATAGAGATTTTTTTTTAAAATGCAGAAAACAAAGAAACAGAATCCTGTGCCAGCTGGGCAAGTACATTCAGTATTTTCTTCAGTGTGGTTACTGCAAAGCTATTGACATGGTCAGGAAACTAAAGGCAAATGATTCGCACAGTGGTGAGTCAGGAAAACAAAACATACACAAGGCACTATTTCCAGAAAGGCTAGCAAACTGAAAGTGCTGATCGCCATCATTTTTTAAAAATCTTGATGCTTAATTTTATTCACTTCAAGCATTTTAGAAAGATTCCTGTTAAAAAAGTGTGAGGCTTTTAGTTCCACCGCTTAGGCTTGAGTCATTGATGAGATCAAAGACTATATTTATCCTGAATTAAAGCAATGGTCTCTTTCATGTGTCTAAGATCATACAAAATTCATAGAAGGTGAGTGTTTACATCTATCTGGAAAACAGAAGCCTGCAGTACAAGTTATATATATCATTGGTGAATACACCAGAACTTCCAAGACAAAATAACTGTTCATAAACAGTAAAATTCAAAATCTATCCCTGAAAATATACAAATCTTTCCCAAAGAGGGAAATTATATCAAGGTTTATACATTCATTTCAGTTTAGTGTTGTTTGATGCAGTCTTCTCAATTGATCATACAGAGAAAGTTCTTGCAGCACTTGATCTTAATTTACTATGTAGCATAATCAGCTATTAATTTATACATGTGAATTATCAACACATGTTGAAAGGTTCTTAAGATTTCCCATGACACCATACTTAAGAAAAAAAGTTACACTAAGCAAAAGTGAGAAAGTAAAACCACAGAAATGTAATACATCTCCATTATCTTATGGGTTTATTTTTAAATAATCTATTTGGTTCCCATGAAGAAAAGGTGCTTGAATGAAAAATACAATAGTGTCAAGAAAACTCTAGGTATTTGCCAAACAGGAGCTATTCTGGAGCAAAGATAATGTAATAAGAACAGAACAGCAGAGGTCAAAACCAAAATGAACACAATGATAGTTGGCTGTTTTGAAGAGTATTTTTAACATAACAGTATTTTTATCTTCTACTTTAGCCTATTTTTTAAAAAGGAATTTGCCTAGCAAGGCCTAGTAGTCCCAGCTGCTGTTAGTTAACTTCTTCACAAGAGAAAATACAAGCGTGTAAGTCTGTATTTGATTTCAGCACAGAAATTAAAATGGGAATCTTCTAAGTTGTTTTTGTTTTTAAGGTTATATCTCTTCTTTCACACCTCCTCATTTTGGATCACATGTTCGGTTTCTCACTCAACATCTTCTGTTTACAGAATTAAGTCTGCCCAGCATCCAGACAGAGAGCTGGAGCATCAAACATAATTGCAAAGCACCATTTTCAATCCCTTCTAGGATAAAGGGATCATGACTACTTTTTGGAAGGGCTGCTATTACTACCAGTGACAATTGTCAACAGCGAGGGCAGACACTCTGCTCACAGCTCACATGCACACCTGCCAGGCACAACTGTTCCAGCGCAGTACTACGCCACTGGGATACCCAACAGCATCCACCCAAAATCTGGGCAACAATTTGCAAAAGTGTCTCGAGAGTTTAAATTATGTGAATTATTTGTGAATACCCAAAAAATTTTTAAATCAGCTTTTTCAGTACTCTGGATCAACACTGTTTCGAGAAGAGGTTGAATGGGAAAAAGCAGTTTTTCCTAGGTTGTTGCTCAGCCCACACCTTTGTTTTAATTCTAGGGGATTCTTTTTATAGAGATACATTCTAGGACTGCTCATCCTAATCAGTTTCCCATGCAAATATGTATGTGCGATGATTTACACTCACTCTGCCATCCTAACTAGATTCAGAAGAAAATCTGTCATCTCACAAAAAGCCTTTTTTATTCTGAAAGAAAGCATCCATGGTCTCAAATAGGATTAGCTTTTTCACTTTATGTTCGGAGCCTTCTCTCATGCCGTCTTCATGCTTAGAGGAATCTTAACAATTTCCTTGCATTTATGAAGATCCCAAGCGAAGATCCCAGCCACATAATGGTTTCAGCACTGAGGAAGTATTTTTGCTTGAACCAGTTACAGACCTGGTTAGCAGATTATTTCTTATGTTCACAGGTTAACAAGGTGTACCAGTTATTATTTTCAAATTCTGCAGAGAAAGTATTGAACAAAAAGGAAAGACTCATTTCCTGAATTATAGCATGACAAACCAAGACACTAAAAAGTGACACAATCTGCCAAGCAGAAAGAAAAGCAATGAGGAACTGAGATTTTTTTCTATGCATTCTTGCACTTAAACTGGATGTCCTATTTCCTAGCCACCATAACTTAATACTACCCTGCAGAACAATACAATGCTTCTATTTTAACACCTGAAGTTCAAATAACTCAATAATTCAATAATTTCTTACAAGAAAACCTATTTAGCCAAATATTCAGAATGTCTCCAGCAGTATTGTGTATGTAAAACCTCCAGAAGTGGATTAAATTGTGGTTAAATACAGCATTGTTTATTCTGTTAGTTGTTTTAGATCTTAAACAATGTTATTTTTACAATAGTAAGTGCCATGACAATTATATCATACAACTGGTATGATACCAGCACATTACATTAATAACCCTAAACATATTTCCAAGTAAATCACTGATACTCAATTTTAAACAGGAAAAAAAGCAACAAAGTCACATAAACATATGTGACTATATATGTATGAATATATACACACACCCCCACCCCCATTCTTCTAGAGCCAAGCAAATAAAAATACTTAAGAAGGAACAGGAAGTGAAGTGAGGGGTTGACTGTACTCTACTGAATAACAAACTTCAACAAGTGAGACAAGAGTAGGCAATAACACAGTTTAAAAGGATGAATACTGTGGTAGCACACTTTGAAAAAAAATAAGTGTGCTTCCAGCATTTTCCTTATCACACTGAGATATACATGTTAGGCTTTGCTCTCTGCTTGAGAGTGTTTCTTAACAGGCTTCTTGCAAACTGAAAATTACCATTAAATAAAAAGGCTGGGGCGGGGGGGGGGACGGGGGACGACGACGCAAAAAGAGCAGGAGTTGATCAGCATGTATTGTTTAATCCTTTAGAAAGGTGTATATATTATACATAAAACCTGCTCTTTCCCCACTGGAACCAAGTCAAATTAAACATATTCAAGTAACTTAGTCACCCGGTTTTTGTAGGTGTTGCAAAAGCAGTTTCATCAAAGGCACTTTCATGAGCCAGCTCAGGATGGATCGAATAGAGCAACAAGTAGCCCAGAAGGAAGTCAGTCTGAGCTAAAGAAATGCGGAGTTAGAAACACTTCTGGAAGAAACTAGTGACATAACCAAAAAGCAAAGGTCATCCAGGGACAGCCTGGTTCAATGAAAATTCAGAGCTGCCACCTGAGAAGGGTGCTCCAAAATCAGGAAGAGAACCGGCCTTCTACGGAATACAAAGAAGCAAAACAATATTACGGACAAGTTAAAAACAGCTTGTAATCAAAAAGGAGAAACCAGCAAAGGCACCATGCCCAGAGGGAACCCACCGAAAAAAAATGAAGCAAAACTCCTTATCCCTGGATTTATAATTCCAAGTGTGGGTGGAATCAACAGAAACATTTGTTACAAACTGCCCAGAAGAGAATGAAAACCGAAAACCTCGCATGCCATTCCCTCGGCAGTAAAAGCAGGAGGTCCCACCTTGAGTTACAATTACAATTGCGTAATTAACGCCCACTGAATATAGCACGGTCCCTGCTGGAAAGCAATTGTCAATGGAAAGTGATTGCTTAATGGGGTTATTTCACATGGAAAACCCCAGGATATTAAAAAACGTTGTTGGGGAAACACCGAAATACAACATCACCACCAGAAAAAACTGCTGAGCACTAAACTGAAGGAGGACTGAGTAATCACACAGAGATGTGCACTGCAACCCATGCTAATACAGATTTCTGTACCTATACAGAAGGAATGCATGCCACCTCTAGAGCAAGGGGAGGTATTACCAAAATCTACTGGTTTCCAAAAAGAAAGCAAACCTGAAGCAGGAACTGCATTAGCACTCAGCAAATGCACATAAACATCACCGAAAATCGGAACAGGCAAGTGCTTCTCCACCAAGTACTGAGCTCACTTCTGACTGAAATGCTGCACAAGTTTTGAAGAAAATGCTGTTAAAAGACCCAGTATAGTATTTAGAACATGTTTTATGGGGAATGCCTTAGAGTTTACTGTCTTTTGTCTACCACAAAGGAATAACTACTCAGGCATTTATCTCCCACACAACTGCAAGAAAGAATAAAATCCTTTTAGACTCGTAGCACAGGACTGCAGGAACTATGGTCTGTGGGAAACTTACCAGAGGAAGACCGAAAAATTTTGTGCAAGATTAAAAGGACCCCAGGGTACTACCCCTGAAGACAGCTGAGAAACACCTGAACATGTTATGTCTAAGGTATATCTGATGAATGATCATCTAGAAAGAGAACCTGCAGAGCACCAGCCGCAGCCACTTCACACCATGATGGGTTGATGAGCACCTTCCTTAGTGCTTTCGTCACTGCTCAACGAGTGAGAGGGAGGCAGTAACACAGATGATATATGAAAATGCTGTGCAAGGCTTGGTATTGGATCACAGACTTTAGCACTTTCTGCAGTTATTTACTACCTAATTGAGTTTCTAGACTGAAATCTGGGCTAATGCTATCAACACAAACTATAGCTTCCAGCTACAAAAGCTGTGTGCATTCTCACAAAGCTCCCTGTCCTTTTCTCTGCATCACTGATGGTGACAGTGATATTTTCCTCTGAGGCACTGTCAGAAGGAGGCAGGGAAAAGAAAAGCATAAACTCTCTTTCGTACAGAATGGATTATCCTTCAAATCCAGACCAGTAAATTGCATTTTGCAATATGTCAGTCAATGCTCCAAACATTTTTCTCAACATGTATATCAGCTTAACCAGAACTGAGCCAAGTTTCTGTGTCAGGTTTTATTTTGTGGAATTTTTGGGGGGTGTGGGGTTTGTTGGTTTGGTCTTTTTTTTTTCCTTTTTTGACAATCTTTGTTTGCTCCATCTAAGTTCCAAACGTAGCAAAATTCACTCAAACATCTCAGCACCAAACATCGTGTTGTTGCACGGAAAGGCCCCACCACCGACAAGAACACCACTGAAGAATAAAGGCAACAAAGTCTTGAAAATTCAGACTGATTGGAGGATAGAAGCAAAATTGTACTGCGGTTTTACCTTCTTGCAGCTTTTACTTTTAGTTCAAAATGCACCAAAAGCAAGTGAAGCTCATCACAAGAAGGAAGAACATGTTTTTCCTTTTGAACTGCAAGCATTAAGACTTTTGGGGGAATCTCATACATCACCCACTTCCTTCAAAACAGATCTGAACGAAACCTGTAGGGTCAAGGATGTTTCAGATGTCTGTCTCAACAACAGAGCTATTAAGGATGAGAGTTCAAGGAGATTGCCCCTTGCCCCCTTATTCCCTGCTACTACTTCCACATCTCAACAAACACCCAGCTTTAACACACCTTCCCTATCTGACTCTATTTTCTTAGAACAGCCTTTAAATGTAATAGACTGCATTCAAAGTGTGTCCAAAATATGCATCTGAAGACTGCTGCAAATGCTGTCTGAACATCTCCAGGCTCTCCTAAATCAACAAGGAACAACATGGCTTGTCCTTATCTGGGACATGCCCGTATAAATCACAGCAGCTTTCTGGCTGTCTTGCCAAATCTGCAATTTATGGCATAAATATAACTCAGATCCACCGTTTACATTTTATTCTGGAAAAGCTGTGGTGTTGTCAGCCAACATCTAAATCAGATTAAGAGAAACAAAGCTTTAGACATCTTGGAATAAGTTTGGAGGTTCTGCTTAGAAGCCTAAAAAAAAAAAAATTATCCCCCACCCCCCCAAAACCCCTCAACTTCTCCCCCACCCCCAAAACAAAAACAGAAAACAAGGATGCTGTTCCCCAAAATAATATTTGACTTAGAGCCTCCAAAGGACATTTCCCTGCTAGAAACAGACACAAAATGTATCAAGAAGTCCATGACTGCAGCTTCCCATAAATATTCTAATGAAATATATAGATATAAAAAACCTAAAATGGTTAAACAATTGTAAATCTGCCATCAAACTTGCTTATTACTTAAATCCCCTACATTTTATCTTTGGCTAAAATAAACCAAACTGACTCTACACTAGAAAGTTTTATAGAACTGGAAATATTTGTAGCGCCCAAAATGTACAGATTCACAATTCTTCCAACTTTTCTTTTGCCTTGAAGTTTTTTATGTAAAATAAAAGCACTGTGAAAAGAAATGTATTCATTGGTGGCTAAAACTAATCCCAAACTCCAGTATAAAATATCTGCTAGCTACCTTTTAGTGTATGAAATTGGTCCTTCTGTGAACTACCAGTAAAAGCTCTTTTTACTTCTTATACAGATGTCATATATCTAGTATTTTTCATTTTTAAGATTCATACACACGTGCACAAAACCTCAGTCACTTACACTGTCTCTTCTTTGCCAAGCCCGAGGAAATTTAAACCCACTCAAACCTGAAATGACCATGCTTAGGAAAGCAAGAGCTTCCTAATAAGAGAGCAGTTTTTCAGGCTACAACTCAAGCATCACTTATTCTGTCACACATACACACACATTTATCAAAGGAAATCACAGCTACAATTAGGAAAGTGATTAGAAAAATAGTTATTTACGAAAGGTTTACAGAAAACACATTTGTCACGGTGGGGAGGACATCTGAATAAACCACAGATGCAAGCCTGGTTGACTGATATTACAACAAATACGTGCACAGAAGCTTAATACAGTGGCATCTTCAGACCCAACTGGACACCTAATCCACATGGGAAGACTACTGCCTTCCCTGTAAAATTTCACTTGTAAAAATACCTTGCTGACCTAAGCAAGAGAGCTGCATTTCTCCCCTGGAGTACCCTCAGTCCCATACAAAGTGCTGGTGACAGTGTCTGGCCCTGAACTGGAGTGGGAAACAGTATCTCACTTGTAAACAACCAGATTAGATGCAGGACACGTTGTGCCTTCTATGGAGAGCATCAGAGCGTTTCTTCTATGTATTTTTTGGAACTCAAAGAAAAGCTAAGGACCATCTTGGCCTGCACTATCAGGAACATTTTGAGAATTCATGTTATTTTCTTGTACTTTTGCTACACAGCTATGTAAGCCACATGGGCACGTGCCAGTCTGCTGAGTAGTTGATAAGTTTATGGAAAAACTCCATAAACTTGATCATTCACACATAGGAGATGCCATTCTCCAAGGGTCTAAAGGGCGATCACTGTTAAAACACAAACCCAGGTCATTTAGGCCACACAACTACTCAAACTAATGACGGATAAGAGGTGGGCTTTTTTGGTTTGTTTCTTTTTTTTTTTCTTTCCTTTCAATAACTGGTGGAGTCACATCATCAGCATGCTTGGTTCCCTTCAAAGTTTGGAAGCTTTCTGTTTTGGTAACAACCAGCTTCAGGGAACATCAACACAAACAGCATCAGGAGACTGAACATCTGAACCCACAGATCTGGAACAGCAACCACTGCAAATCCTCTTAGAGAAAGGCCCCTCAATGGCTTCATGCTGAAGCCTGTAGGTTTATCAAAAGGAGTCCAAAGATAGCTGCAAACCTAGATTCTCTGCAGAGAAGAAAAAGGAGGTAGCAATTATCTACCATGTTTTTCAAGTCTACAGCGAATGTTTCCTTCAATAATAGCCAGGTGAGTTACTTTTATGTTTTAACGGCCTGGCACTCCTTCTACCACCGTCTAAAGTGCAATGATCAAACTCCATCAGTTAAGGTAAACGTGACAATGAGGTGACTATTAAATGGAATTTACTTAAAATATCATTTAAGAAACCATAGTAGCATTTATTAAATAACTTGGAACTTGTCAAAAAGCAGACACTGTGAGCAAATGACCCATCAGGTGGTTTTGAGATTTGTTGTTCAGCAGGAAGTTGTTGGAATGACAAACATAACTCTAAGCATAGCTGGTTGAAAACAGACAAAAGGACAAAAACCAAACAAAAACAAACAAGCAAACAAAAAACAAAATCAGTTCTTCACCCAGTGGAGACACTGATGTCCCAGGTGCCATTACAGGGTTTTCCTACATACTCAGAGTAGAGAACATTAGAGCTAATGAAAACTAAGAGCATTTCCGCTCTCTTATATTACCCCTCACAGAGGTGACTTGTTTGGAGTGGACTTTTCAGATGCAGGTTTAAAAGAGATATTTTAACCGTGAGGCTTGGAAGTACCTCACCAGCACATGGTCATTAGACAGCGGTGCTAAGGATGCTTATCCAGAATTCTGCTGGAAAAGCCAAGGGGGAGAAACAGTTCCAGAACACAAACTGTCAGTGGAAAACTAGGAAAAAATCCTAAATGCAATTTTCAGCAATACACTACCTTTAAGTATGTAATATGTGAGTGGAAAAAGAAAAAAGTGAGACATTCTGCTCCTTTCACATTTTTCTACCTGTTAGCATTACCAAAACTGTTCAGATCTTTAACTGACAAACTGGCACCCGAATGTCCAGTCTTATGACTCCAAAAATTTGCCATTTTTTTAAGTCAGTGATAGAAGAGACCATAGAAGACTGGCTCTGCGCATTTCATTTTCACAATGAAGGAAATTACCCTGTGAGCTTCTGGTTTTTTTGCTTATTAGGATAAGCAGGGACTTCATGCTACACAGACAGAATAACACTTCTCTCAGAAAACTTTTAAGTAAATATAAAGCCATCCTTGCAAGACTTGTTTTGCACACCACAGGAACATGACTTCCACCTAACTTAATCCTGCACCTTCTTTACCCATGGCAATGGCAAAAGGCAGGAGCTATTTCAAGCACTGCAGGGTACTTGTTCTACACCTATACCCTCGCTGGACACCCACTGAAACAATGAGGGTCTTGTACAACCTGACTCTTCAGACCTGGCCTTGGAGTTGCAACCCAAACCAGCTGGATTGCATACGCTCATGAAGACATCATGTTTTGTGCGGTTTTTTTGGGTTTTTTGGTGGTGGTGGTGGTATGATTGTTTTTCTTTAAAGAGGGACACAGAGATCCACTCTTTCTCCTATGACACCACTGGATTTTGCTGCATCAGAACAAGTCATAATTTTGTCCCTTCCAAGAACCTCAGATGCCACATAGGCCGGCAAGGAAACCTAGTGAATCCTTCTCCTCTTCCTGGCACGAGCCAAGGTTTAAAAGGTTCAAACTCCACACAGGTCTCAGATTTTCCATGCCATCAGGCATTTCAGCAGGTAAGGGTGCCCCAGGGATGCACCCACGGTGAGCTGCTGAGGTGCTTGGTGGCTCGCAGTGTGTGTACCCCAGCATGGGCTGGGGCACTGCTGGATCACAGCATACTCCCATGTCACCACACAGGAGTGAGGAGTGACATACCCCTGATATTTCATTATTTTTGTTAGAAACTATTATTATTATCATTAAGAGAATTTATTCCTACAATTTTTAATAACAGCAGAATTTCTACTACAACTGTTGTTTTCAGACTTGATTTTTGCAATTTACAACTATTATTATTAGAATTTTTATTACCATTATTAGAATTTTTATTATTACCATTAGATACTTCTTTTGGGGATAGAACGCACTATTTTTATCACTGTATTTCAGTATCGTGTTTTAGTACGGTGGTTTTGCATTAGATTTTAGCATTAGATTTTTGTCCTATAGTTTGTTGATACTAATTATGAATAGAGTTTTTACCAGTAGTGGGTTTAGGCAATTTTTTCCTCCCCCCCCTCGCCCCGGACGCGTCCCCGGCCGGTCCCGCACGCCCGCCGCCGCCGCCCCGGCAGCTCCTTACCCTCGCACTGATAGCCGGCCAGCCCCCAGATGAAGTCGGTGCAGTAGTGGCAGAAGGTGGGCTTGGTCAGGGTCACCCTGCGGAACGCGTGGCCCGGCGGGCTGCCGCCCCCCGCCGCGGCGCGGCCCCGCCCGCCCA